>CAKKTE020000559.1:600000-987245 GCA_920105625.2 Clusia tigrina
GCCATTTGAAGTTGTATCAGTGTTTGATTCGGGACTCAAGGGTAGCATAGCTTTGAGCGATAGCTTAAATTGAGAAGAGGCTCGAGTACTTTATCGTTACAAAATTTCAAGGTTTTATGACGCTCCAGTAAAAAGTTACAAGCATTTGTAAGTTGCAAAACTTTGATAGGTGTAGGACGGACCGTATAGAATTTAGGGCCATTTGAAGTTTTATCATTGTTCGATTTGGGACTCAAGGGTAGCATAGCTTTGAGCGATAGGTTAAATTGACAAGAGGCTCGAGGTCTTTATTGTTACAAAATTTCAAGGTTTTATAACGCTCAAGTAAAAAGTTACAACCATTTGTATGTTGCAAACTTTGATAGCTGTAGGACGTACCGTATAGAAGTTAGGGCCATTTGAAGTTTTATAAGTGTTTGATTTGGGACTCAAGGTTAGCATAGCTTTGAGCGATAGCTTAAATTGACAAGATGCTCGAGTACTTTATTGTTACAAGATTTCAAGATGTTATGACGCTCCAGTAAAAAGTTACTAGCATTTGTATGTTGCAAACTTTGATAGGTGTAGGACGTACCGTATAGAAGTTACGGCCATTTGAAGTTGTATCAGTGTTTGATTCGGGACTCAAGGGTAGCATAGCTTTGAGCGATAGCTTAAATTGAGAAGAGGCTCGAGTACTTTATCGTTACAAAATTTCAAGGTTTTATGACGCTCCAGTAAAAAGTTACAAGCATTTGTAAGTTGCAAAACTTTGATAGGTGTAGGACGGACCGTATAGAATTTAGGGCCATTTGAAGTTTTATCATTGTTCGATTTGGGACTCAAGGGTAGCATAGCGTTGAGCGATAGGTTAAATTGACAAGAGGCTCGAGGTCTTTATTGTTACAAAATTTCAAGGTTTTATAACGCTCCAGTAAAAAGTTACAACCATTTGTATGTTGCAAACTTTGATAGCTGTAGGACGTACCGTATAGAAGTTAGGGCCATATGAAATTTTATCAGTGTTTGATTTGGGACTCAAGGGTAGCATAGCTTTGAGCGATAGCTTAAATTGACAAGAGGCTCGAGTACTTTATTGTTACAAAATTTCAAGGTTTTATGACACTCCAGTAAAAAGTTACAAGCATTTGTATGTTGCCAACTTTGATAGGTGTAGGACGTACCGTATAGAAGTTAGGGCCATTTGAAGTTTTATAAGTGTTTGATTTGGGACTCAAGGTTAGCATAACTTTGAGCGATAGCTTAAATTGACAAGAGGCTCGAGTACTTTATTGTTAAAAAATTTCAAGGTTTTATGACGCTCCAGTAAAAAGTTACAAGCATTTGTATGTTACATACTTTGATAGGTGTAGGACGTACCGTATATAAATTAGGGCCATTTGAAGTTTTATCCATGTTGGATCTGGGACTCAAGGGTAGCATAGCTTTCAGCGAGAGCTTAAATTGACAAGAAGCTCGAGTACTTTATTGTTACAAAATTTCAAGGTTTTATGACGCTCCAGTAAAAGTTACAAGCATTTGTATGTAGCAAACTTTGATAGGTGTAGGACGTACCGTATAGAAGTTAGGGCCATTTTAAATTTTATCAGTGGTTGATTTGGGACTCAAGGGTAGCATAGCTTTGAGCGATAGCTTAAGTGTTTGATTTGGGACTCAAGGTTAGCATAGCTTTGAGCGATAGATTAAATTGACAAGAGGCTCGAGTACTTTACTGTTACAAAATTTCAAGGTTTTATGACGCTCCAGGAAAAAGTTACAAGCATTTGTATGTTACATACTTTGATAGGTGTAGGACGTACCGTATAGAAGTTAGGGCCATTTGAAGTTTTATCAGTGTTTGATTTGGGACTCAAGGGTAGCATAGCATTGAGCGATAGCTTAAATTGACAAGAGGCTCGAGTACTTTATTGTTACAAAATTTCAAGGTTTTATGACGCTGCAGTAAAAAGTTACAAGCATTTTTACGTTGCAAACTTTGATAGGTGTAGGACGTACCGTATAGAAGTTAGGGCCATTTGAAATTTTAGCAGTGTTTGATTTGGGACTCAAGGCTAGCAAAGCTAAGAGCGATAGTTTAAATTGACAAGAGGCTCTAGTACTTTATTGTTACAAAATTTCAAGGTTTTATGACGCTCCAGTAAAAAGTTACAAGCATTTGTATGTTGCAAACTTTGATAGGTGTAGGACGTACCGTATAGAAGTTAGGGCCATTTGAAGTTTTATCATTGTTTGATTTGGGACCCAAGGGTAGCATAGCTTTGTGCGATAGCTTAAATTGACAAGAGGCTCGAGTACTTTATTGTTACAAAATTTCAAGGTTTTATGACGCTTCAGTAAAAAGTTACAAGCATTTGTACGTTGCAAACTTTGATAGGTGTAGGACGTACCGTATAGAAGTTAGGGCCATTTGAAATTTTAGCAGTGTTTGATTTGGGACTCAAGGGTAGCAAAGCTAAGAGCGATAGTTTAAATTGACAAGAGGCTCGAGTACTTTATTGTTACAAAATTTCAAGGTTTTATGACGCTCTAGTAAAAAGTTACAAGCATTTGTATGTTGCCAACTTTGATAGGTGTAGGACGTACCGTATAGAAGTGAGGACTATTTGAAGTTTTATAGGTGTTTGATTTGGGACTCAAGGTTAGCATAGCTTTGAGCGATAGATTAAATTGACAAGAGGCTCGAGTACTTTACTGTTACAAAATTTCCAGGTTTTATGACGCTCCAGGAAAAAGTTACAAGCATTTGTATGTTACATACTTTGATAGGTGTAGGACGTACCGTATAGAAGTTAGGGCCATTTGATGTTTTATCAGTGTTTGATTTGGGACTCAAGGGTAGCATAGCTTTGAGCGATAGCTTAAATTGACAAGAGGCTCGAGTACTTTATTGTTACAAAATTTCACGGTTTTATGACGCTGCAGTAAAAAGTTACAAGCATTTTTACGTTGCAAACTTTGATAGGTGTAGGACGTACCGTATAGAAGTTAGGGCCATTTGAAATTTTAGCAGTGTTTGATTTGGGACTCAATGGTAGCAAAGCTAAGAGCGATAGTTTAAATTGACAAGAGGCTCGAGTACTTTATTGTTACAAAATTTCAAGGTTTTATCACGCTCCAGTAAAAAGTTACAAGCATTTGTATGTTGCAAACTTTGATAGGTGTAGGACGTACCGTATAGAAGTTAGGGCCATTTGAAGTTTTATCATTGTTTGATTTGGGACCCAAGGGTAGCATAGCTTTGACCGACAGCTTAAATTGACAAGAGGCTCGAGATCTTTATTGTTACAAAATTTCAAGGTTTTATGACGCTCCAGTAAAAAGTTACAAGCATTTGTATGTTGCAAACTTTAATAGGTGTAGGACGTACCGTACAGAAGTTAGGGCCATTTGAAGTTTTATCAGTGTTTGATTTGGGACTCAAGGGTAGCATAGCTTTGATCGACAGCTTAAATTGACAAGAGGCTCGAGGTCTTTATTGTTACAAAATTTCAAGGTTTTATGACGCTCCAGTAAAAAGTTACAAGCATTTGTATGTTGCATCCTTTGATAGGTTTAAGACATACTGTATAGAAGTTAGGGCCATTTGAAGTTTTATCAGTGTTTGATTTGGGACTCAAGGGTAGCAAAGCTTTGAGCGATAGCTTAAATTGACAAGAGGCTCGAGTATTTTATTGTTACAAAATTTCAAGGTTTTATGACGCTTCAGTAAAAAGTTACAAGCATTTGTATGTTGCAAAGTTTGATAGGTGTAGGACGTATCGTATAGAAGTTAGGGCCATTTGAAGTTTTATCATTGTTTGATTTGGGACCCAAGGGTAGCATAGCTTTGAGCGACAGCTTAAATTGACAAGAGGCTCGAGGTCTTTATTGTTACAAAATTTCAAGGTTTTATGACGCTCCAGTAAAAAGTTACAAGCATTTGTATGTTGCAAACTTTGATAGGTGTAGGACGTACCGTACAGAAGTTAGGGCCATTTGAAGTTTTATCAGTGTTTGATTTGGGACTCAAGGGTAGCATAGCTTTGAGCGATAGCTTTAATTGACAAGAGGCTCGAGTACTTTATTGTTACAAAATTTCAAGATTTTATGACGCTCCAGTAAAAAGTTACTAGCATTTGTATGTTAGAAACTTTGATAGGTGTAGGACGTACCGTATAGAAGTTAGGGCAATTTGAAATTTTAGCAGTGTTTGATTTGGGACTCAAGGGTAGCATAGCTTTGTGCGATCGCTTAAATTGACAAGAGGCTCGCTTACTTTATTGTTACAAAATTTCAAGGTTTTATGAAGCTTCAGTAAAAAGTTACAAGCATTTGTACGTTGCAAACTTTGATAGGTGTAGGACGTACCGTATAGAAGTTAGGGCCATTTGAAATTTTAGCAGTGTTTAATTTGGGACTCAAGGGTAGCAAAGCTAAGAGCGATAGTTTAAATTGACAAGAGGCTCGAGTACTTTATTGTTACAAAATTTCAAGGTTTTATGACGCTCCAGTAAAAAGTTACAAGCATTTGTATGTTGCAAATTTTGATAAGTGTAGGACGTACCGTATAGAAGTTAGGGCCATTTGAAGTTTTATCATTGTTTGATTTGGGACCCAAGGGTAGCATAGCTTTGAGTGACAGCCTAAATTGACAAGAGGCTGGAGATCTTTATTGTTACAAAATTTCAAGGTTTTATGACGCTCCAGTAAAAAGTTACAAGCATTTGTATGTTGCAAACTTTGATAGGTGTAGGACGTACCGTACAGAAGTTGGGGCCATTTGAAGTTTTAGCAGTGTTTGATTTAGGACTCAAGGTTAGCATAGCCTTGTGCGATAGCTTAAATTGACAAGAGGCTCGAGTACTTTATTGTTACAAAATTTCAAGGTTTTATGACGTTCCAGTAAAAAGTTACAAGCATTTGCATGTTGCAAACTTTGATAGGTGTAGGACGTACCGTATAGAAGTTAGGGCCATTTGAACTTTTATCAGTGTTTGATTTGGGACCCAAGGGTAGCATAGCTTTGAGCGATAGCTTTAATTGACAAGAGGCTCGAGTACTTTATTGTTACAAAATTTCAAGATTTTATGACGCTCCAGTAAAAAGTTACTAGCATTTGTATGTTGCAAACTTTGATAGGTGTAGGACGTACCGCATAGACGTTAGGGCCATTTGAAATTTTAGCAGTGTTTGATTTGGGACTCAAGGGTAGCATAGCTTTGTGCGATAGCTTAAATTGACAAGAGGCTCGAGTACTATATTGTTACAAAATTTCAAGGTTTTATGACGCTCGAGTAAAAAGTTACAAGCATTTGTATGTTGCAAACTTTGATAGGTGTAGGACGTACCGTATAGAAGTTAGGGCCATTTGAAGTTTTATCAGTGTTTGATTTGGGACTCAAGGGTAGCAAAGCTTTGAACGATAGCTTAAATTGACAAGAGGCTCGAGTACTTTATTGTTACAAAATTTCAAGGTTTTATGACGCTTCAGTAAAAAGTTAGAAGCATTTGTATGTTGCAAACTTTGATTGGTGTAGGACGTACCGTATAGAAGTTAGGGCCATTTGAAATTTTAGCAGTGTTTGATTTGGGACTCAAGGGTAGCATAGCTTTGTGCGATAGCTTAAATTGACAAAAGGCTCGAATACTTTATTGTTACAAAATTTGAAGGTTTTATGACCCTCCAGTAAAAAGTTACAAGCATTTGTATGTTGCAAACTTTGATAGGTGTAGGACGTACCGTATAGAAGTTAGGGCCATTTGAAATTTTATCAGTGTTTGATTTGGGACTCAAGGGTAGCATAGCTTTGAGCGATAGCTTAAATTGACAAGAGGCTCGAGTACTTTATTGTTACAAAATTTCAAGGTTTTATGACGCTGCAGTAAAAAGTTACAAGCATTTGTACGTTGCAAACTTTGATAGGTGTAGGACGTACTGTATAGAAGTTAGGGCCATTTGAAATTTTAGCAGTGTTTGATTTGGGACTCAAGGCTAGCAAAGCTAAGAGCGAAAGTTTAAATTGACAAGAGGCTCGAGTACTTTATTGTTACAAAATTTCAAGGTTTTATGACGCTCCAGTAAAAAGTTACAAGCATTTGTATGTTGCAAACTTTGATAGGTGTAGGACGTACCGTATAGAAGTTAGGGCCATTTGAAGTTTTATCATTGTTTGATTTGGGACCCAAGGGGAGCATAGCTTTGAGCGACAGCTTAAATTGACAAGAGGCTCGAGGTCTTTATTGTTACAAAATTTCAAGGTTTTATGACGCTACAGTAAAAAGTTACAAGCATTTGTATGTTGCAAACTTTGATAGGTGTAGGACGTACCGTGCAGAAGTTAGGGCCATTTGAAGTTTTATCAGTGTTTGATTTGGGACTCAAGGGTAGCATAGCTTTGAGCGATAGCTTTAATTGACAAGAGGCTCGAGTACTTTATTGTTACAAAATTTCAAGATTTTATGACGCTCCAGTAAAAAGTTACTAGCATTTGTATGTTACAAACTTTGATAGGTGTAGGACGTACCGTATAGAAGTTAGGGCCATTTCAAATTTTAGCAGTGTTTGATTTGGGACTCAAGGGTAGCATAGCTTTGTGCAATAGCTTAAATTGACAAGAGGCTCGAGTACTTTATTGTTACAAAATTTCAAGGTTTTATGACGCTTCAGTAAAAAGTTACAAGCATTTGTACGTTGCAAACTTTGATAGGTGTAGGACGTACCGTATAGAAGTTAGGGCCATTTGAAATTTTAGCAGTGTTTGATTTGGGACTCAAGGGTAGCAAAGCTAAGAGCTATAGTTTAAATTGACAAGAGGCTCGAGTACTTTATGGTTACAAAATTTCAAGGTTTTATGACGCTCCAGTAAAAAGTTACAAGCATTTGTATGTTGCAAACTTTGATAGGTGTAGGACGTACCGTATAGAAGTTAGGGCCATTTGAAGTTTTATCATTGTTTGATTTGGGATCCAAGGGTAGCATAGCTTTGAGCGACAGCCTAAATTGACAAGAGGCTCGAGATCTTTATTGTTACAAAATTTCAAGGTTTTATGACGCTCCAGTAAAAAGTTACAAGCATTTGTATGTTGCAAACTTTGATAGGCGTTGGACGTACCGTGCAGAAGTTAGGGCCATTTGAAGTTTTATCAGTGTTTAATTTGGGACTCAAGGGTAGCATAGCTTTGAGCGATAGCTTTAATTGACAAGAGGCTCGAGTACTTTATTGTTACAAAATTTCAAGATTTTATGACGCTCCAGTAAAAAGTTACTAGCATTTGTATGTTACAAACTTTGATAGGTGTAGGACGTACCGTATAGAAGTTAGGGCCATTTGAAATTTTAGCAGTGTTTGATTTGGGACTCAAGGGTAGCATAGCTTTGTGCGATAGCTTAAATTGACAAGAGGCTCGAGTTCTTTATTGTTACAAAATTTCAAGGTTTTATGACGCTTCAGTAAAAAGTTACAAGCATTTGTACGTTGCAAACTTTGATAGGTATAGGACGTACCGTATAGAAGTTAGGGCCATTTGAAATTTTAGCAGTGTTTGATTTGGGACTCAAGGGTAGCATAGCCTTGTGCGATAGCTTAAATTGACAAGAGGCTCGAGTACTTTATTGTTACAAAATTTCAAGGTTTTCTGACGTTCCAGTAAAAAGTTACAAGCATTTGTATGTTGCAAACTTTGATAGGTGTAGGACGTACCGTATAGAAGTTAGGGCCATTTGAAGTTTTATCATTGTTTGATTTGGGACCCAAGGGTAGCATAGCTTTGAGCGACAGCTTAAATTGACAAGAGGCTCGAGGTCTTTATTGTTACAAAATTTCAAGGTTTTATGACGCTCCAGTAAAAAGTTACAAGCATTTGTATGTTGCAAATTTTGATAGGTGTAGGACGTACCGTACAGAAGTTAGGGCCATTTGAAGTTTTATCAGTGTTTGATTTGGGATTCAAGGGTAGCATAGCTTTGAGCGATAGCTTTAATTGACAAGAGGCTCGAGTACTTTATTGTTACAAAATTTCAAGATTTTATGACGCTCCAGTAAAAAGTTACTAGCATTTGTATGTTGCAAACTTTGATAGGTGTAGGACGTACCGTATAAAAGTTAGGGCCATTTGAAATTTTAGCAGTGTTTGATTTGGGACTCAAGGGTAGCATAGCTTTGTGCGGTAGCTTAAATTGACAAGAGGCTCGAGTACTATATTGTTACAAAATTTCAAGTTTTTATGACGCTCGAGCATTTGTATGTTGCAAACTTTGATAGGTGTAGGACGTACCGTATAGAAGTTAGGGCCATTTGAAGTTTTATCAGTGTTTGATTTCGGACTCAAGGGTAGAAAAGCTTTGAGCGATAACTTAAATTGACAAGAGGCTCGAGTACTTTATTGTTACAAAATTTCAAGGTTTTATGACGCTTCAGTAAAAAGTTACAAGCATTTGTATGTTGCAAACTTTGATAGGTGTAGGACGTACCGTATAGAAGTTAGGGCCATTTGAAGTTTTATTATTGTTTGATTTGGGACCCAAGGGTAGCATAGCTTTGAGCGACAGCTTAAATTGACAAGAGGCTCGAGATCTTTATTGTTACAAAATTTCTAGGTTTTATGACGCTCCAGTAAAAAGTTACAAGCATTTGTATGTTGCAAACTTTAATAGGTGTAGGACGTACCGTATAGAAGTTAGGGCCATTTGAAGTTTTATCAGTGTTTGCTTTGGGACTCAAGGGTAGCATAGCTTTGATCGACAGCTTAAATTGACAAGAGTCTCGAGGTCTTTATTGTTACAAAATTTCCAGGTTTTATGACGCTCCAGTAAAAAGTTACAAGCATTTCAAGTTTTTATGACGCTCGAGCATTTGTATGTTGCAAACTTTGATAGGTGTAGGACGTACCGTATAGAAGTTAGGGCCATTTGAAGTTTTATCAGTGTTTGATTTCGGACTCAAGGGTAGAAAAGCTTTGAGCGATAACTTAAATTGACAAGAGGCTCGAGTACTTTATTGTTACAAAATTTCAAGGTTTTATGACGCTTCAGTAAAAAGTTACAAGCATTTGTATGTTGCAAACTTTGATAGGTGTAGGACGTACCGTATAGAAGTTAGGGCCATTTGAAGTTTTATTATTGTTTGATTTGGGACCCAAGGGTAGCATAGCTTTGAGCGACAGCTTAAATTGACAAGAGGCTCGAGATCTTTATTGTTACAAAATTTCTAGGTTTTATGACGCTCCAGTAAAAAGTTACAAGCATTTGTATGTTGCAAACTTTAATAGGTGTAGGACGTACCGTATAGAAGTTAGGGCCATTTGAAGTTTTATCAGTGTTTGCTTTGGGACTCAAGGGTAGCATAGCTTTGATCGACAGCTTAAATTGACAAGAGGCTCGAGGTCTTTATTGTTACAAAATTTCCAGGTTTTATGACGCTCCAGTAAAAAGTTACAAGCATTTGTATGTTGCATCCTTTGATAGGTTTAGGACGTACTGTATAGAAGTTAGGGCCATTTGAAGTTTTATCAGTGTTTGATTTGGGACTCAAGGGTAGCAAAGCTAAGAGCGATAGTTTAAATTGACAAGAGGCTCGAGTACTTTATTGTTACAAAATTTCAAGGTTTTATGACGTTCCAGTAAAAAGTTACAAGCATTAGTATGTTGCAAACTTTGATAGGTGTAGGACGTACCGTATAGAAGTTAGGGCCATTTGAAGTTTTATCATTGTTTGATTTGGGACCCAAGGGTAGCATAGCTTTGAGCGATAGCTTAAATTGACAAGAGGCTCGAGTATTTTATTGTTACAAAATTTCAAGGTTTTATGACGCTTCAGTAAAAAGTTACAAGCATTTGTACGTTGCAAACTTTGATAGGTGTAGGACGTACCGTATAGAAGTTAGGGCCATTTGAAATTTTAGCAGTGTTTGATTTGGGACTCAAGGGTAGCAAAGCTAAGAGCGATAGTTTAAATTGACAAGAGGCTCGAGTACTTTATTGTTACAAAATTTCAAGGTTTTATGACGTTCCAGTAAAAAGTTACAAGCATTAGTATGTTGCAAACTTTGATAGGTGTAGGACGTACCGTATAGAAGTTAGGGCCATTTGAAGTTTTATCATTGTTTGATTTGGGACCCAAGGGTAGCATAGCTTTGAGCGACAGCCTAAATTGACAAGAGGCTCGAGATCTTTATTGTTACAAAATTTCAAGGTTTTATGACGCTCCAGTAAAAAGTTACAAGCATTTGTATGTTGCAAACTTTGATAGGTGTAGGACGTACCGTACAGAAGTTGGGGCCATTTGAAGTTTTATCAGTGTTTGATTTGGGACTCAAGGGTAGCATAGCTTTGATCGACAGCTTAAATTGACAAGAGGTTCGAGGTCTTTATTGTAACAAAATTTCAAGGTTTTATGACGCTTCAGTAAAAAGTTACAAGCATTTGTACGTTGCAAACTTTGATAGGTGTAGGACGTACCGTATAGAAGTAAGGGCCATTTGAAGTTTTATTAGTGTTTGATTTGGGACTCAAGGGTAGCATAGCTTTGAGCGATAGCTTAAATTGACAAGAGGCTCGAGTACTTTATTGTTACAAAATTTCAAGGTTTTATGACGCTCCAGTAAAAAGTTACAAGCATTTGTATGTTCGTAACTTTGATAGGTGTAGGACGTACCGTATAGAAGTTAGGGCCATTTGAAATTTTAGCAGTGTTTGATTTGGGACTCAAGGGTAGCATAGCTTTGAGCGATAGCTTAAATTGACAAGAGGCTCGAGTACTTTATTGTTACAAAATTTCAAGGTTTTATGACGCTGCAGTAAAAAGTTACAAGCATTTGTACGTTGCAAACTTTGATAGGTGCAGGACGTACCGTATAGAAGTTAGGGCCATTTGAAATTTTAGCAGTGTTTGATTTGGGACTCAAGGGTAGCAAAGCTAAGAGCGATAGTGTAAATTGACAAGAGGCTCGAGTACTTTATTGTTACAAAATTTCAAGGTTTTATGACGCTCCAGTAAAAAGTTACAAGCATTTGTATGTTGCAAACTTTGATAGGTGTAGGACGTACCGTATAGAAGTTAGGGCCATTTGAAGTTTTATCATTGTTTGATTTGGGACCCAAGGGTAGCATAGCTTTGAGCGACAGCCTAAATTGACAAGAGGCTCGAGATCTTTATTGTTACAAAATTTCAAGGTTTTATGACGCTCCAGTAAAAAGTTACAAGCATTTGTATGTTGCAAACTTTGATAGGCGTAGGACGTACCGTGCAGAAGTTAGGGCCATTTGAAGTTTTATCAGTGTTTGATTTGGGACTCAAGGGTAGCATAGCTTTGAGCGATAGCTTTAATTGACAAGAGGCTCGAGTACTTTATTGTTACAAAATTTCAAGATTTTATGACGCACCAGTAAAAAGTTACTAGCATTTGTATGTTACAAACTTTGATAGGTGTAGGACGTACCGTATAGAAGTTAGGGCCATTTGAAATTTTAGCAGTGTTTGATTTGGGACTCAAGGGTAGCATAGCTTTGTGCGATAGCTTAAATTGACAAGAGGCTCGAGTACTATATTGTTACAAAATTTCAAGGTTTTATGACGCTTCAGTAAAAAGTTACAAGCATTTGTACGTTGCAAACTTTGATAGGTGTAGGACGTACCGTATAGAAGTTAGGGCCATTTGAAATTTTAGCAGTGTTTGATTTGGGACTCAAGGGTAGCAAAGCTAAGAGCGATAGTTTAAATTGACAAGAGGCTCGAGTACTTTATTGTTACAAAATTTCAAGGTTTTATGACGCTCCAGTAAAAAGTTACAAGCATTTGTATGTTGCAAACTTTGATAGGTGTAGGACGTACCGTATAGAAGTTAGGGCCATTTGAAGTTTTATCATTGTTTGATTTGGGACCCAAGGGTAGCATAGCTTTGAGCGACAGCCTAAATTGACAAGAGGCTCGAGATCTTTATTGTTACAAAATTTCAAGGTTTTATGACGCTCCAGTAAAAAGTTGCAAGCATTTGTATGTTGCAAACTTTGATAGGTGTAGGACGTACCGTACAGAAGTTGGGGCCATTTGAAGTTTTATCAGTGTTTGATTTGGGACTCAAGGGTAGCAAAGCTAAGAGCGATAGCTTAAATGGACAAGAGGCTCGAGTACTTTATTGTTACAAAACTTCAAGGTTTTATGACGCCCCAGTAAAAAGTTACAAGCATTTGTATGTTGCTAACTTTGATAGGTGTAGGACGTACTGTATATAAGCTAGGGCCATTTGAAGTTTTATCAGTGTTTGATTTGGGACTCAAGGGTAGCAAAGCTTTGAGCGATAGCTTAAATTGACAAGAGGCTCGAGTATTTTATTGTTACAAAATTTCAAGGTTTTATGACGCTTCAGTAAAAAGTTACAAGCATTTGTATGTTGCAAAGTTTGATAGGTGTAGGACGTACCGTATAGAAGTTAGGGCCATTTGAAATTTTAGCAGTGTTTGATTTGGGACTCAAGGGTAGCATAGCCTTGTGCGATAGCTTAAATTGACAAGAGGCTCGAGTACTTTATTGTTACAAAATTTCAAGGTTTTATGACGTTCCAGTAAAAAGTTACAAGCATTTGTATATTGCAAACTTTGATAGGTGTAGGACGTACCGTATAGAAGTTAGGGCCATTTGAAGTTTTATCATTGTTTGATTTGGGACCCAAGGGTAGCATAGCTTTGAGCGAAAGCTTAAATTGACAAGAGGCTCGAGGTCTTTATTGTTACAAAATTTCAAGGTTTTATGACGCTCCAGTAAAAAGTTACAAGCATTTGTATGTTGCAAATTTTGATAGGTGTAGGACGTACCGTACAGAAGTTAGGGCCATTTGAAGTTTTATCAGTGTTTGATTTGGGATTCAAGGGTAGCATAGCTTTGAGCGATAGCTTTAATTGACAAGAGGCTCGAGTACTTTATTGTTACAAAATTTCAAGATTTTATGACGCTCCAGTAAAAAGTTACTAGCATTTGTATGTTGCAAACTTTGATAGGTGTAGGACGTACCGTATAGAAGTTAGGGCCATTTGAAATTTTAGCAGTGTTTGATTTGGGACTCAAGGGTAGCATAGCTTTGTGCGATAGCTTAAATTGACAAGAGGCTCGAGTACTATATTGTTACAAAATTTCAAGTTTTTATGACGCTCGAGCATTTGTATGTTGCAAACTTTGATAGGTGTAGGACGTACCGTATAGAAGTTAGGGCCATTTGAAGTTTTATCAGTGTTTGATTTGGGACTCAAGGGTAGCAAAGCTTTGAGCGATAACTTAAATTGACAAGAGGCTCGAGTACTTTATTGTTACAAAATTTCAAGGTTTTATGACGCTTCAGTAAAAAGTTACAAGCATTTGTATGTTGCAAACTTTGATAGGTGTAGGACGTACCGTATAGAAGTTAGGGCCATTTAAAGTTTTATTATTGTTTGATTTGGGACCCAAGGGTAGCATAGCTTTGAGCGACAGCTTAAATTGACAAGAGGCTCGAGATCTTTATTGTTACAAAATTTCAAGGTTTTATGACGCTCCAGTAAAAAGTTACAAGCATTTTTATGTTGCATCCTTTGATAGGTTTAGGACGTACTGTATAGAAGTTAGGGCCATTTGAAGTTTTATCAGTGTTTGATTTGGGACTCAAGGGTAGCAAAGCTTTGAGCGATAGCATAAATTGACAAGAGGCTCGAGTATTTTATTGTTACAAAATTTCAAGGTTTTATGACGCTTCAGTAAAAAGTTACAAGCATTTGTATGTTGCAAAATTTGATAGGTGTAGGACGTACCGTATAGAAGTTAGGGCCATTTGAAATTTTAGCAGTGTTTGATTTGGGACTCAAGGGTAGCATAGCCTTGTGCGATAGTTTAAATTGTACTAGCATTTGTATGTTGCAAACTTTGATAGGTGTAGGACGTACCGTATAGAAGTTAGGGCCATTTGAAATTTTAGCAGTGTTTGATTTGGGACTCAAGGGTAGCATAGCTTTGTGCGATAGCTTAAATTGACAAGAGGCTCGAGTACTATATTGTTACAAAATTTCAAGTTTTTATGACGCTCGAGCATTTGTATGTTGCAAACTTTGATAGGTGTAGGACGTACCGTATAGAAGTTAGGGCCATTTGAAGTTTTATCAGTGTTTGATTTGGGACTCAAGGGTAGCAAAGCTTTGAGCGATAACTTAAATTGACAAGAGGCTCGAGTACTTTATTGTTACAAAATTTCAAGGTTTTATGACGCTTCAGTAAAAAGTTACAAGCATTTGTATGTTGCAAACTTTGATAGGTGTAGGACGTACCGTATAGAAGTTAGGGCCATTTGAAGTTTTATTATTGTTTGATTTGGGACCCAAGGGTAGCATAGCTTTGAGCGACAGCTTAAATTGACAAGAGGCTCGAGATCTTTATTGTTACAAAATTTCTAGGTTTTATGACGCTCCAGTAAAAAGTTACAAGCATTTGTATGTTGCAAACTTTAATAGGTGTAGGACGTACCGTACAGAAGTTAGGGCCATTTGAAGTTTTATCAGTGTTTGCTTTGGGACTCAAGGGTAGCATAGCTTTGATCAACAGCTTAAATTGACAAGAGGCTCGAGGTCTTTATTGTTACAAAATTTCTAGGTTTTATGACGCTCCAGTAAAAAGTTACAAGCATTTGTATGTTGCATCCTTTGATAGGTTTAGGACGTACTGTATAGAAGTTAGGGCCATTTGAAATTTTAGCAGTGTTTGATTTGGGACTCAAGGGTAGCATAGCCTTGTGCGATAGTTTAAATTGACAAGAGGCTCGAGTACTTTATTTTTACAAAATTTCAAGGTTTTATGACGTTCCAGTAAAAAGTTACAAGCATTTGTATGTTGCAAACTTTGATAGGTGTAGGACGTACCGATAAGAGGTTAGGGCCATTTGAAATTTTAGCATTGTTTGATTTGGGAGTCAAGGGTAGCATAGCTTTGTGCGATAGCTTAAATTGACAAGAGGCTCGAGTACTTTATTGTTACAAAATTTCAAGGTTTTATGACGCTTCAGTAAAAAGTTACAAGCATTTGTACGTTGCAAACTTTGATAGGTGTAGGACGTACCGTATAGAAGTTAGGGCCATTTGAAATTTTAGCAGTGTTTGATTTGGGACTCAAGGGTAGCAAAGCTAAGAGCGATAGTTTAAATTGACAAGAGGCTCGAGTACTTTATTGTTACAAAATTTCAAGGTTTTATGACGCTGCAGTAAAAAGTTACAAGCATTAGTATGTTGCAAACTTTGATAGGTGTAGGACCTACCGTATAGAAGTTCGGGCCATTTGAAGTTTTATCATTGTTTGATTTGGGACCCAAGGGTAGCATAGCTTTGAGCGACAGCCTAAATTGACAAGAGGCTCGAGATCTTTATTGTTACAAAATTTCAAGGTTTTATGACGCTCCAGTAAAAAGTTACAAGCATTTGTATGTTGCAAACTTTGATAGGTGTAGGACGTACCGTACAGAAGTTGGGGCCATTTGAAGTTTTATCAGTGTTTGATTTGGGACTCAAGGGTAGCATAGCTTTGATCGACAGCTTAAATTGACAAGAGGCTCGAGATCTTTATTGTAACAAAATTTCAAGGTTTTATGACGCTTCAGTAAAAAGTTACAAGCATTTGTACGTTGCAAACTTTGATAGGTGTAGGACGTACCGTATAGAAGTTAGGGCCATTTGAAATTTTAGCAGTGTTTGATTTGGGACTCAAGGGTAGCATAGCTTTGTGCGATAGCTTAAATTGACAAGAGGCTCGAATACTTTATTGTTACAAAATTTCAAGGTTTTATGACGCTCCAGTAAAAAGTTACAAGCATTTGTATGTTGCAAACTTTGATAGGTGTAGGACGTACCGTATAGAAGTTAGGGCCATTTGAAGTTTTATCAGTGTTTGATTTGGGACTCAAGGGTAGCATAGCTTTGAGCGATAGCTTAAATTGACAAGAGGCTCGAGTACTTTATTGTTACAAAATTTCAAGGTTTTATGACGCTGCAGTAAAAAGTTGCAAGCATTTGTACGTTGCAAACTTTGATAGGTGCAGGACGTACCGTATAGAAGTTAGGGCCATTTGAAATTTTAGCAGTGTTTGATTTGGGACTCAAGGGTAGCAAAGCTAATAGCGATAGTTTAAATTGACAAGAGCCTCGAGTACTTTATTGTTACAAAATTTCAAGGTTTTATGACGCTCCAGTAAAAAGTTACAAGCATTTGTATGTTGCAAACTTTGATAGGTGTAGGACGTACAGTATAGAAGTTAGGGCCATTTGAAGTTTTATCATTGTTTGATTTGGGACCCAAGGGTAGCATAGCTTTAAGCGACAGCTTAAATTGACAAGAGGCTCGAGATCTTTATTGTTACAAAACTTCAAGGTTTTATGACGCTCCAGTAAAAAGTTACAAGCATTTGTATGTTGCATCCAGTGATAGGTTTAGGATGTACTGTATAGAAGTTAGGGCCATTTGAAGTTTTATCAGTGTTTGATTTGGGACTCAAGGGTAGCAAAGCTTTGAGCGATAGCTTAAATTGACAAGAGGCTCGAGTATTTTATTGTTACAAAATTTCAAGGTTTTATGACGCTTCAGTAAAAAGTTACAAGCATTTGTATGTTGCAAACTTTGATAGGTGTAGGACGTACCGTATAGAAGTTAGGGCCATTTGAAGTTTTATCATTGTTTGATTTGGGACCCAAGGGTAGCATAGCTTTGAGCGACAGCTTAAATTGACAAGAGGCTCGAGGTCTTTATTGTTATAAAATTTCAAGGTTTTATGACGCTCCAGTAAAAAGTTACAAGCATTTGTATGTTGCAAATTTTGATAGGTGTAGGACATACCGTACAGAAGTTAGGGCCATTTGAAGTTTTATCAGTGTTTGATTTGGGATTCAAGGGTAGCATAGCTTTGAGCGATAGCTTTAATTGACAAGAGGCTCGAGTACTTTATTGTTACAAAATTTCAAGATTTTATGACGCTCCAGTAAAAAGTTACTAGCATTTGTATGTTGCAAACTTTGATAGGTGTAGGACGTACCGTATAGAAGTTAGGGCCATTTGAAATTTTAGCAGTGTTTGATTTGGGACTCAAGGGTAGCATAGCTTTGTGCGATAGCTTAAATTGACAAGAGGCTCGAGTACTATATGGTTACAAAATTTCAAGGTCTTATGACGCTCGAGTAAAAAGTTACAAGCATTTGTATGTTGCAAACTTTGATAGGTGTAGGACGTACCGTATAGAAGTTACGGCCATTTGAAGTTTTATCAGTGTTTGATTTGGGACTCAAGGGTAGCCAAGCTTTGAGCGATAGCTTAAATTGACAAGAGGCTCGAGTACTTTATTGTTACAAAATTTCAAGGTTTTATGACGCTTCAGTAAAACGTTACAAGCATTTGTATGTTGCAAACTTTGATAGATGTAGGACGTACCGTATAGAAGTTAGGGCCATTTGAAATTTTAGCAGTGTTTGATTTGGGACTCAAGGGTAGCATAGCTTTGTGCGATAGCTTAAATTGACAAGAGGCTCGAATACTTTATTGTTACAAAATTTCAAGGTTTTATGACGCTCCAGTAAAAAGTTACAAGCATTTGTATGTTGCAAACTTTGATAGGTGTAGGACGTACCGTATAGAAGTTAGGGCCATTTGAAGTTTTATCATGGTTTCATTTGGGACTCAAGGGTAGCATAGCTTTGAGCGACAGCTTAAATTGACAAGAGGCTCGAGGTCTTTATTGTTACAAAATTTCAAGGTTTTATGACGCTCCAGTAAAAAGTTACAAGCATTTGTATGTTGCAAACTTTGATAAGTGTAGGACGTACCGTACAGAAGTTAGGGCCATTTGAAGTTTTATCAGTGTTTGATTTGGGACTCAAGGCTAGCATAGCTTTGAGCGATAGCTTAAATTGACAAGAGGCTCGAGTACTTTATTGTTACAAAATTTCAAGATTTTATGACGCTCCAGTAAAAAGTTACTAGCATTTGTATGTTGCAAACTTTGATAGGTGTAGGACGTACCGTATAGAAGTTAGGGCCATTTGAAATTTTAGCAGTGTTTGATTTGGGACTCAAGAGTAGCATAGCTTTGTGCGATAGCTTAAATTGACAAGAGGCTCGAGTACTATATTGTTACAAAATTTCAAGGTTTTATGACGCTCCAGTAAAAAGTTACAAGCATTTGTTTGTTGCAAACTTTGATAGGTGTAGGACGTACCGTATAGAAATTACGGCCATTTGAAGTTTTATCAGTGTTTGATTTGGGACTCAAGGGTAGCATAGCTCTTAGCGATTGCTTAAATTGAGAAGAGGCTCGAGTACTTTATTGTTACAAAATTTCAAGGTTTTATGACGCTCCAGTAAAAAGTTACAAGCATTTTTATGTTGCAAACTTTGATAGGTGTAGGACGTACCGTATAGAAGTTAGGGCCATTTGAAGTTTTATCATTGTTCGATTTGGGACTCAAGGGTAGCATAGCTTTGAGCGATAGGTTAAATTGACAAGAGGCTCGAGGTCTTTATTGTTACAAAATTTCAAGGTTTTATAACGCTCCAGTAAAAAGTTACAAGAATTTGTATGTTGCAAACTTTGATAGCTGTAGGACGTACCGTATAGAAGTTAGGGCCATTTGAAATTTTATCAGTGTTTGATTTGGGACTCAAGGGTAGCATAGCTTTGAGCGATAGCTTAAATTGACAAGAGGCTCGAGTACTTTATTGTTACAAAATTTCAAGGTTTTATGACGCTCCAGTAAAAAGTTACAAGCATTTGTATGTTGCAAACTTTGATAGGTGTAGGACGTACCGTATAGAAGTTAGGACCATTTGAAGTTTTATAAGTGTTTGATTTGGGACTCAAGGTTAACATAGCTTTGAGCGATAGATTAAATTGACAAGAGGCTCGAGTACTTTACTGTTACAAAATTTCAAGGTTTTATGACGCTCCATGAAAAAGTTACAAGCATTTGTATGTTACATACTTTGATAGGTGTAGGACGTACCGTATAGAAGTTAGGGCCATTTGAAGTTTTATCAGTGTTTGATTTGGGACTCAAAGATAGCATAGCTTTGAGCGATAGCTTAAATTGGCAAGAGGCTCGAGTACTTTATTGTTACAAAATTTCAAGGTTTTTTGACCCTCCAATAAAAAGTTACAAGCATTTGTATGTTGCATCCTTTGATAGGTTTAGGACGTACCGTATAGAAGTTAGGGTCATTTGAAATTTTAGCAGTGTATGTTGCAAACTTTGATAGGTTTAGGACGTACCGTATAGAAGTTACAGCCATTTGAAGTTTTATCAGTGTTTGATTTGGGACTCAAGGGTAGCATAGCTTTGAGCGATAGCTAAAATTGAGAAGAGGCTCGAGTACTTTATTGTTACAAAATTTCAAGGTTTTAAGACGCTCCAGTAAAAAGTTAGAAGCATTTGTATGTTGCAAACTTTGATAGGTGTAGGACGTACCGTATATAAGTTAGGTCCATTTGAAGTTTTATCATTGTTCGATTTTGGACTCAAGGGTAGCATAGCTTTGAGCGATAGGTTAAATTGACAAGAGGCTCGAGGTCTTTATTGTTACAAAATTTCAAGGTTTTATAACGCTCCAGTAAAAAGTTACAAGCATTTGTATGTTGCAAACTTTGATAGCTGTAGGACGTACCGTATAGAAGTTAGGGCCATTTGAAATTTTATCAGTGTTTGATTTGGGACTCAAGGGTAGCATAGCTTTGAGCGATAGCTTAAATTGACAAGAGGCTCGAGTACTTTATTGTTACAAAATTTCAAGGTTTTATGACGCTCCAGTAAAAAGTTACAAGCATTTGTATGTTGCCAACTTTGATATGTGTAGGACGTACCGTATTGAAGTTAGGGCCATTTGAAGTTTTATCATTGTTTGATTTGGGACCCAAGGGTAGCATAGCTTTGAGCGACAGTTTAAATTGACAAGAGGCTCGAGGTCTTTATTGTTACAAAATTTCAAGGTTTTATGACGCTCCAGTAAAAAGTTACAAGCATTTGTATGTTGCAAACTTTGATAGGTGTAGGACGTACCGTATAGAAGTTAGGGCCATTTGAAGTTTTATCATTGTTTGATTTGGGACCCAAGGGTAGCATAGCTTTGAGCGACAGCTTAAATTGACAAGAGGCTCGAGTACTATATTGTTACAAAATTTCAAGATTTTATGACGCTCCAGTAAAAAGTTACGAGAATTTGTATGTTGCAAACTTTGATAGGTGTAGGACGTACCGTATAGAAGTTAGGGTCATTTGAAATTTTAGCAGTGTATGTTGCAAACTTTGATAGGTTTAGGACGTACCGTATAGAAGTTACAGCCATTTGAAGTTTTATCAGTGTTTGATTTGGGACTCAAGGGTAGCATAGCTTTGAGCGATAGCTTAAATTGAGAAGAGGCTCGAGTACTTTATTGTTAAAAATTTCAAGGTTTTATGACGCGCCAGTAAAAAGTTACAAGCATTTGTATGTTGCAAACTTTGATAGGTGTAGGACGTACCGTATAGAAGTTAGGGCCATTTGAAGTTTTATCATTGTTCGATTTGGGACTCAAGGGTAGCATTGCTTTGAGCGATAGGTTAAATTGACAAGAGGCTCGAGTACTTTATTGTTACAAAATTTCAAGGTTTTATGACGCTCCAGTAAAAAGTTACAAGCATTTGTATGTTGCCAACTTTGATAGGTGTAGGACATACCGTATAGAAGTTAGGGCCATTTGAAGTTTTATAAGTGTTTGATTTGCGCCTCAAGGTTAGCATAGCTGTGTGCGATAGCTTAAATTGACAAGAGGCTCGAGTACTTTATTGTTACAAAATTTCAAGGTTTTATGACGCTCCAGTAAAAAGTTACAAGCATTTGTATGTTGCCAACTTTGATATGTGTAGGACGTACCGTATTGAAGTTAGGGCCATTTGAAGTTTTATCATTGTTTGATTTGGGACCCAAGGGTAGCATAGCTTTGAGCGACAGTTTAAATTGACAAGAGGCTCGAGGTCTTTATTGTTACAAAATTTCAAGGTTTTATGACGCTCCAGTAAAAAGTTACAAGCATTTGTATGTTGCGAACTTTGATAGGTGTAGGACGTACCGTATTGAAGTTCGGGCCATTTGAAGTTTTATCATTGTTTGATTTGGGACCCAAGGGTAGCATAGCTTTAAGCGACAGCTTAAATTGACAAGAGGCTCGAGTACTATATTGTTACAAAATTTCAAGATTTTATGACGCTCCAGTAAAAAGTTACTAGAATTTGTATGTTGCAAACTTTGATAGGTGTAGGACGTACCGTATAGAAGTTAGGGTCATTTGAAATTTTAGCAGTGTATGTTGCAAACTTTGATAGGTTTAGGACGTACCGTATAGAAGTTACAGCCATTTGAAGTTTTATCAGTGTTTGATTTGGGACTCAAGGGTAGCATAGCTTTGAGCGATAGCTTAAATTGAGAAGAGGCTCGAGTACTTTATTGTTAAAAATTTCAAGGTTTTATGACGCTCCAGTAAAAAGTTACAAGCATTTGTATGTTGCAAACTTTGATAGGTGTAGGACGTACCGTATAGAAGTTAGGGCCATTTGAAGTTTTATCATTGTTCGATTTGGGACTCAAGGGTAGCATTGCTTTGAGCGATAGGTTAAATTGACAAGAGGCTCGAGTACTTTATTGTTACAAAATTTCAAGGTTTTATGACGCTCCAGTAAAAAGTTACAAGCATTTGTATGTTGCCAACTTTGATAGGTGTAGGACGTACCGTATAGAAGTTAGGGCCATTTGAAGTTTTATAAGTGTTTGATTTGCGCCTCAAGGTTAGCATAGCTGTGTGCGATAGCTTAAATTGACAAGAGGCTCGAGTACTTTATTGTTACAAAATTTCAAGGTTTTATGACGCTCCAGTAAAAAGTTACAAGCATTTGTATGTTATATACTTTGATAGGTGTAGGACGTACCGTATAGAAGTTAGGGCCATTTAAAGTTTTATCAGTGTTTGATTTGGGACTCAAGGGTAGCATAGCTTTGTGCGATAGCTTAAATTGACAAGAGGCTCGAATACTTTATTGTTACAAAATTTCAAGGTTTTATGACGCTCCAGTAAAAAGTTACAAGCATTTGTATGTTGCAAACTTTGATAGGTGTAGGACGTACCGTATAGAAGTTAGGGCCATTTGAAGTTTTATCATGGTTTCATTTGGGACTCAAGGGTAGCATAGCTTTGAGCGACAGCTTAAATTGACAAGAGGCTCGAGGTCTTTATTGTTACAAAATTTCAAGGTTTTATGACGCTCCAGTAAAAAGTTACAAGCATTTGTATGTTGCAAACTTTGATAAGTGTAGGACGTACCGTACAGAAGTTAGGGCCATTTGAAGTTTTATCAGTGTTTGATTTGGGACTCAAGGCTAGCATAGCTTTGAGCGATAGCTTAAATTGACAAGAGGCTCGAGTACTTTATTGTTACAAAATTTCAAGATTTTATGACGCTCCAGTAAAAAGTTACTAGCATTTGTATGTTGCAAACTTTGATAGGTGTAGGACGTTCCGTATAGAAGTTAGGGCCATTTGAAATTTTAGCAGTGTTTGATTTGGGACTCAAGGGTAGCATAGCTTTGTGCGATAGCTTAAATTGACAAGAGGCTCGAGTACTATATTGTTACAAAATTTCAAGGTTTTATGACGCTCGAGTAAAAAGTTACAAGCATTTGTATGTTGCAAACTTTGATAGGTGTAGGACGTACCGTATAGAAATTACGGCCATTTGAAGTTTTATCAGTGTTTGATTT
Organism: Clusia tigrina; assembly: GCA_920105625.2. NCBI lineage: Eukaryota > Metazoa > Arthropoda > Insecta > Diptera > Clusiidae > Clusia > Clusia tigrina. Next base: position 622,749 of record CAKKTE020000559.1, read on the forward strand.
GGGACTCAAGGGTAGCATAGCTTTGAGCGATTGCTTAAATTGAGAAGAGGCTCGAGTACTTTATTGTTACAAAATTTCAAGGTTTTATGACGCTCCAGTAAAAAGTTACAAGCATTTTTATGTTGCAAACTTTGATAGGTGTAGGACGTACCGTATAGAAGTTAGGGCCATTTGAAGTTTTATCATTGTTCGATTTGGGACTCAAGGGTAGCATAGCTTTGAGCGATAGGTTAAATTGACAAGAGGCTCGAGGTCTTTATTGTTACAAAATTTCAAGGTTTTATAACGCTCCAGTAAAAAGTTACAAGCATTTGTATGTTGCAAACTTTGATAGCTGTAGGACGTACCGTATAGAAGTTAGGGCCATTTGAAATTTTATCAGTGTTTGATTTGGGACTCAAGGGTAGCATAGCTTTGAGCGATAGCTTAAATTGACAAGAGGCTCGAGTACTTTATTGTTACAAAATTTCAAGGTTTTATGACGCTCCAGTAAAAAGTTACAAGCATTTGTATGTTGCAAACTTTGATAGGTGTAGGACGTACCGTATAGAAGTTAGGACCATTTGAAGTTTTATAAGTGTTTGATTTGGGACTCAAGGTTAACATAGCTTTGAGCGATAGATTAAATTGAAAAGAGGCTCGAGTACTTTACTGTTACAAAATTTCAAGGTTTTATGACGCTCCATGAAAAAGTTACAAGCATTTGTATGTTACATACTTTGATAGGTGTAGGACGTACCGTATAGAAGTTAGGGCCATTTGAAGTTTTATCAGTGTTTGATTTGGGACTCAAAGATAGCATAGCTTTGAGCGATAGCTTAAATTGGCAAGAGGCTCGAGTACTTTATTGTTACAAAATTTCAAGGTTTTTTGACCCTCCAATAAAAAGTTACAAGCATTTGTATGTTGCATCCTTTGATAGGTTTAGGACGTACCGTATAGAAGTTAGGGTCATTTGAAATTTTAGCAGTGTATGTTGCAAACTTTGATAGGTTTAGGACGTACCGTATAGAAGTTACAGCCATTTGAAGTTTTATCAGTGTTTGATTTGGGACTCAAGGGTAGCATAGCTTTGAGCGATAGCTAAAATTGAGAAGAGGCTCGAGTACTTTATTGTTACAAAATTTCAAGGTTTTAAGACGCTCCAGTAAAAAGTTAGAAGCATTTGTATGTTGCAAACTTTGATAGGTGTAGGACGTACCGTATATAAGTTAGGTCCATTTGAAGTTTTATCATTGTTCGATTTTGGACTCAAGGGTAGCATAGCTTTGAGCGATAGGTTAAATTGACAAGAGGCTCGAGGTCTTTATTGTTACAAAATTTCAAGGTTTTATAACGCTCCAGTAAAAAGTTACAAGCATTTGTATGTTGCAAACTTTGATAGCTGTAGGACGTACCGTATAGAAGTTAGGGCCATTTGAAATTTTATCAGTGTTTGATTTGGGACTCAAGGGTAGCATAGCTTTGAGCGATAGCTTAAATTGACAAGAGGCTCGAGTACTTTATTGTTACAAAATTTCAAGGTTTTATGACGCTCCAGTAAAAAGTTACAAGCATTTGTATGTTGCCAACTTTGATATGTGTAGGACGTACCGTATTGAAGTTAGGGCCATTTGAAGTTTTATCATTGTTTGATTTGGGACCCAAGGGTAGCATAGCTTTGAGCAACAGTTTAAATTGACAAGAGGCTCGAGGTCTTTATTGTTACAAAATTTCAAGGTTTTATGACGCTCCAGTAAAAAGTTACAAGCATTTGTATGTTGCGAACTTTGATAGGTGTAGGACGTACCGTATAGAAGTTCGGGCCATTTGAAGTTTTATCATTGTTTGATTTGGGACCCAAGGGTAGCATAGCTTTAAGCGACAGCTTAAATTGACAAGAGGCTCGAGTACTATATTGTTACAAAATTTCAAGATTTTATGACGCTCCAGTAAAAAGTTACTAGCATTTGTATGTTGCAAACTTTGATAGGTGTAGGACGTACCGTATAGAAGTTAGGGTCATTTGAAATTTTAGCAGTGTATGTTGCAAACTTTGATAGGTTTAGGACGTACCGTATAGAAGTTACAGCCATTTGAAGTTTTATCAGTGTTTGATTTGGGACTCAAGGGTAGCATAGCTTTGAGCGATAGCTTAAATTGAGAAGAGGCTCGAGTACTTTATTGTTAAAAATTTCAAGGTTTTATGACGCGCCAGTAAAAAGTTACAAGCATTTGTATGTTGCAAACTTTGATAGGTGTAGGACGTACCGTATAGAAGTTAGGGCCATTTGAAGTTTTATCATTGTTCGATTTGGGACTCAAGGGTAGCATTTCTTTGAGCGATAGGTTAAATTGACAAGAGGCTCGAGTACTTTATTGTTACAAAATTTCAAGGTTTTATGACGCTCCAGTAAAAAGTTACAAGCATTTGTATGTTGCCAACTTTGATAGGTGTAGGACGTACCGTATAGAAGTTAGGGCCATTTGAAGTTTTATAAGTGTTTGATTTGCGCCTCAAGGTTAGCATAGCTGTGTGCGATAGCTTAAATTGACAAGAGGCTCGAGTACTTTATTGTTACAAAATTTCAAGGTTTTATGACGCTCCAGTAAAAAGTTACAAGCATTTGTATGTTGCCAACTTTGATATGTGTAGGACGTACCGTATTGAAGTTAGGGCCATTTGAAGTTTTATCATTGTTTGATTTGGGACCCAAGGGTAGCATAGCTTTGAGCGACAGTTTAAATTGACAAGAGGCTCGAGGTCTTTATTGTTACAAAATTTCAAGGTTTTATGACGCTCCAGTAAAAAGTTACAAGCATTTGTATGTTGCGAACTTTGATAGGTGTAGGACGTACCGTATAGAAGTTCGGGCCATTTGAAGTTTTATCATTGTTTGATTTGGGACCCAAGGGTAGCATAGCTTTAAGCGACAGCTTAAATTGACAAGAGGCTCGAGTACTATATTGTTACAAAATTTCAAGATTTTATGACGCTCCAGTAAAAAGTTACTAGCATTTGTATGTTGCAAACTTTGATAGGTGTAGGACGTACCGTATAGAAGTTAGGGTCATTTGAAATTTTAGCAGTGTATGTTGCAAACTTTGATAGGTTTAGGACGTACCGTATAGAAGTTACAGCCATTTGAAGTTTTATCAGTGTTTGATTTGGGACTCAAGGGTAGCATAGCTTTGAGCGATAGCTTAAATTGAGAAGAGGCTCGAGTACTTTATTGTTAAAAATTTCAAGGTTTTATGACGCTCCAGTAAAAAGTTACAAGCATTTGTATGTTGCAAACTTTGATAGGTGTAGGACGTACCGTATAGAAGTTAGGGCCATTTGAAGTTTTATCATTGTTCGATTTGGGACTCAAGGGTAGCATAGCTTTGAGCGATAGGTTAAATTGACAAGAGGCTCGAGTACTTTATTGTTACAAAATTTCAAGGTTTTATGACGCTCCAGTAAAAAGTTACAAGCATTTGTATGTTGCCAACTTTGATAGGTGTAGGACGTACCGTATAGAAGTTAGGGCCATTTGAAGTTTTATAAGTGTTTGATTTGCGCCTCAAGGTTAGCATAGCTGTGTGCGATAGCTTAAATTGACAAGAGGCTCGAGTACTTTATTGTTACAAAATTTCAAGGTTTTATGACGCTCCAGTAAAAAGTTACAAGCATTTGTATGTTATATACTTTGATAGGTGTAGGACGTACCGTATAGAAGTTAGGGCCATTTAAAGTTTTATCAGTGTTTGATTTGGGACTCAAGGGTAGCATAACTTTGAGCGATAGCTTAAATTGGCAAGAAGCTCGAGTACTTTATTGTTACAAAATTTCAAGGTTTTATGACGCTCCAATAAAAAGTTACAAGCATTAGAATGTTGCAAACTTTGATAGGTTTAGGACGTACCGTATATAAGTTAGGGCCATTTGAAGTTTTATCAGTGTTTGATTTGGGACTCAAGGGTAGCAAAGCTTTGAGCGATAGCTTAAATTGACAAGAGGCTCGAGTACTTTATTGTTACAAAATTTCAAGGTTTTATGACGCTTCAGTAAAAAGTTACAAGCATTTGTATGTTGCAAACTTTGATAGGTGTAGGACGTGCCGTATACAAGTTAGGGCCATTTGAAGTTTTATCAGTGTTTGATTTGGGACTCAAGGGTAGCATAACTTTGAGCGATAGCTTAAATTGGCAAGAAGCTCGAGTACTTTATTGTTACAAAATTTCAAGGTTTTATGACGCTCCAATAAAAAGTTACAAGCATTTGTATGTTGCAAACTTTGATAGGTGTAGGGCGTACCGTATAGAAGTTAGGGCCATTTGCAGTTTTATCATTGTTTGATTTGGGAGCCAAGGGTAGCATAGCTTTGAGAGATAGCTTAAATTGGCAAGAAGCTCGAGTACTTTATTGTTACAAAATTTCAAGGTTTTATGACGCTCCAATAAAAAGTTACAAGCATTAGTATGTTGCAAACTTTGATAGGTTTAGGACGTACCGTATAGAAGTTAGGGCCATTTGAAGTTTTATCAGTGTTTGATTTGGGAATCAAGGGTAGCAAAGCTTTGAGCGATAGCTTAAATTGACAAGAGGCTCGAGTACTTTATTGTTACAAAATTTCAAGGTTTTATGACGCTCCAGTAAAAAGTTACAAGCATTTGTATGTTGCGAACTTTGATAGGTGTAGGACGTACCGTATAGAAGTTCGGGCCATTTGAAGTTTTATCATTGTTTGATTTGGGACCCAAGGGTAGCATAGCTTTAAGCGACAGCTTAAATTGACAAGAGGCTCGAGTACTATATTGTTACAAAATTTCAAGATTTTATGACGCTCCAGTAAAAAGTTACTAGCATTTGTATGTTGCAAACTTTGATAGGTGTAGGACGTACCGTATAGAAGTTAGGGTCATTTGAAATTTTAGCAGTGTATGTTGCAAACTTTGATAGGTTTAGAACGTACCGTATAGAAGTTACAGCCATTTGAAGTTTTATCAGTGTTTGATTTGGGACTCAAGGGTAGCATAGCTTTGAGCGATAGCTTAAATTGAGAAGAGGCTCGAGTACTTTATTGTTAAAAATTTCAAGGTTTTATGACGCTCCAGTAAAAAGTTACAAGCATTTGTATGTTGCAAACTTTGATAGGTGTAGGACGTACCGTATAGAAGTTAGGGCCATTTGAAGTTTTATCATTGTTCGATTTGGGACTCAAGGGTAGCATTGCTTTGAGCGATAGGTTAAATTGACAAGAGGCTCGAGTACTTTATTGTTACAAAATTTCAAGGTTTTATGACGCTCCAGTAAAAAGTTACAAGCATTTGTATGTTGCCAACTTTGATAGGTGTAGGACGTACCGTATAGAAGTTAGGGCCATTTGAAGTTTTATAAGTGTTTGATTTGCGCCTCAAGGATAGCATAGCTGTGTGCGATAGCTTAAATTGACAAGAGGCTCGAGTACTTTATTGTTACAAAATTTCAAGGTTTTATGACGCTCCAGTAAAAAGTTACAAGCATTTGTATGTTATATACTTTGATAGGTGTAGGACGTACCGTATAGAAGTTAGGGCCATTTAAAGTTTTATCAGTGTTTGATTTGGGACTCAAGGGTAGCATAACTTTGAGCGATAGCTTAAATTGGCAAGAAGCTCGAGTACTTTATTGTTACAAAATTTCAAGGTTTTATGACGCTCCAATAAAAAGTTACAAGCATTAGAATGTTGCAAACTTTGATAGGTTTAGGACGTACCGTATATAAGTTAGGGCCATTTGAAGTTTTATCAGTGTTTGATTTGGGACTCAAGGGTAGCAAAGCTTTGAGCGATAGCTTAAATTGACAAGAGGCTCGAGTACTTTATTGTTACAAAATTTCAAGGTTTTATGACGCTTCAGTAAAAAGTTACAAGCATTTGTATGTTGCAAACTTTGATAGGTGTAGGACGTACCGTATACAAGTTAGGGCCATTTGAAGTTTTATCAGTGTTTGATTTGGGACTCAAGGGTAGCATAACTTTGAGCGATAGCTTAAATTGGCAAGAAGCTCGAGTACTTTATTGTTACAAAATTTCAAGGTTTTATGACGCTCCAATAAAAAGTTACAAGCATTTGTATGTTGCAAACTTTGATAGGTGTAGGGCGTACCGTATAGAAGTTAGGGCCATTTGCAGTTTTATCATTGTTTGATTTGGGAGCCAAGGGTAGCATAGCTTTGAGCGATAGCTTAAATTGGCAAGAAGCTCGAGTACTTTATTGTTACAAAATTTCAAGGTTTTATGACGCTCCAATAAAAAGTTACAAGCATTAGTATGTTGCAAACTTTGATAGGTTTAGGACGTACCGTATAGAAGTTAGGGCCATTTGAAGTTTTATCAGTGTTTGATTTGGGAATCAAGGGTAGCAAAGCTTTGAGCGATAGCTTAAATTGACAAGAGGCTCGAGTACTTTATTGTTACAAAATTTCAAGGTTTTATGACGCTTCAGTAAAAAGTTACAAGCATTTGTATGTGGCAAACTTTGATAGGTGTAGGACGTACCGTATAGAAGTTAGGGCCATTTGAAATTTTAGCAGTGTTTGATTTGGGACTCAAGGGTAGCAAAGCTAAGAGCGATAGCTTAAATTGACAAGAGGCTCGAGTACTTTATTGTTACAAAATTTGAAGGTTTTATGACGCTTCAGTAAAAAGTTACAAGCATTTGTACGTTGCAAACTTTGATAGGTGTAGGACGTACCGTGTATAAGTTAGGGCCATTTGAAATTTTAGCAGTGTTTGATTTGGGACTCAAGGGTATCATAGCCTTGTGCGATAGCTTAAATTGACAAGAGGCTCGAGTTCTTTATTGTTACAAAATTTCAACGTTTTATGACGCTCCAGTAAAAAGTTACAAGCATTTGTATGTTGCAAACTTAGATAGGTGTAGGACGTACCGTATAGAAGTTAGAGCCATTTGAAGTTTTATCATTGTTTGATTTGGGACCCAAGGGTAGCATAGCTTTGAGCGACAGCTTAAATTGACAAGAGGCTCGAGGTCTTTATTGTTACAAAATTTCAAGGTTTTATGACGCTCCAGTAAAAAGTTACAAGCATTTGTATGTTGCAAACTTTGAGAGGTGTAGAACGTACCGTATAGAAGTTAGGGCCATTTGAAGTTTTATCATTGTTTGATTTGGGACCCAAGGGTAGCATAGCTTTGAGCGACAGATTAAATTGACAAGAGGCTCGAGTACTATATTGTTACAAAATTTCAAGATTTTATGACGCTCTTGTAAAAAGTTACTAGCATTTGCATGTTGCAAACTTTGATAGGTGTAGGACGTACCGTATAGAAGTTAGGGTCATTTGAAATTTTAGCAGTGTATGTTGCAAACTTTGATAGGTTTAGGACGTACCGTATAGAAGTTAGGGCCATTTGAAATTTTAGCAGTGTTTGATTTGGGACTCAAGGGTAGCAAAGCTAATAGCGATAGCTTAAATTGACAAGAGGCTCGAGTACTTTATTGTTACAAAATTTGAAGGTTTTATGACGCTTCAGTAAAAAGTTACAAGCATTTGTACGTTGCAAATTTTGATAGGTGTAGGACGTACCGTGTAGAAGTTAGGGCCATTTGAAATTTTAGCAGTGTTTGATTTGGGACTCAAGGGTAGCATAGCCTTGTGCGATAGCTTAAATTGTCAAGAGGCTCGAGTACTATATTGTTACAAAATTTCAAGGTTTTATGACGCTCGAGTAAAAAGTTACAAGCATTTGTATGTTGCAAACTTTGATAGGTGTAGGACGTACCGTATAGAAATTACGGCCATTTGAAGTTTTATCAGTGTTTGATTTGGGACTCAAGGGTAGCATAGCTTTGAGCGATTGCTTAAATTGAGAAGAGGCTCGAGTACTTTATTGTTACAAAATTTCAAGGTTTTATGACGCTCCAGTAAAAAGTTACAAGCATTTTTATGTTGCAAACTTTGATAGGTGTAGGACGTACCGTATAGAAGTTAGGGCCATTTGAAGTTTTATCATTGTTCGATTTGGGACTCAAGGGTAGCATAGCTTTGAGCGATAGGTTAAATTGACAAGAGGCTCGAGGTCTTTATTGTTACAAAATTTCAAGGTTTTATAACGCTCCAGTAAAAAGTTACAAGCATTTGTATGTTGCAAACTTTGATAGCTGTAGGACGTACCGTATAGAAGTTAGGGCCATTTGAAATTTTATCAGTGTTTGATTTGGGACTCAAGGGTAGCATAGCTTTGAGCGATAGCTTAAATTGACAAGAGGCTCGAGTACTTTATTGTTACAAAATTTCAAGGTTTTATGACGCTCCAGTAAAAAGTTACAAGCATTTGTATGTTGCAAACTTTGATAGGTGTAGGACGTACCGTATAGAAGTTAGGACCATTTGAAGTTTTATAAGTGTTTGATTTGGGACTCAAGGTTAACATAGCTTTGAGCGATAGATTAAATTGAAAAGAGGCTCGAGTACTTTACTGTTACAAAATTTCAAGGTTTTATGACGCTCCATGAAAAAGTTACAAGCATTTGTATGTTACATACTTTGATAGGTGTAGGACGTACCGTATAGAAGTTAGGGCCATTTGAAGTTTTATCAGTGTTTGATTTGGGACTCAAAGATAGCATAGCTTTGAGCGATAGCTTAAATTGGCAAGAGGCTCGAGTACTTTATTGTTACAAAATTTCAAGGTTTTTTGACCCTCCAATAAAAAGTTACAAGCATTTGTATGTTGCATCCTTTGATAGGTTTAGGACGTACCGTATAGAAGTTAGGGTCATTTGAAATTTTAGCAGTGTATGTTGCAAACTTTGATAGGTTTAGGACGTACCGTATAGAAGTTACAGCCATTTGAAGTTTTATCAGTGTTTGATTTGGGACTCAAGGGTAGCATAGCTTTGAGCGATAGCTAAAATTGAGAAGAGGCTCGAGTACTTTATTGTTACAAAATTTCAAGGTTTTAAGACGCTCCAGTAAAAAGTTAGAAGCATTTGTATGTTGCAAACTTTGATAGGTGTAGGACGTACCGTATATAAGTTAGGTCCATTTGAAGTTTTATCATTGTTCGATTTTGGACTCAAGGGTAGCATAGCTTTGAGCGATAGGTTAAATTGACAAGAGGCTCGAGGTCTTTATTGTTACAAAATTTCAAGGTTTTATAACGCTCCAGTAAAAAGTTACAAGCATTTGTATGTTGCAAACTTTGATAGCTGTAGGACGTACCGTATAGAAGTTAGGGCCATTTGAAATTTTATCAGTGTTTGATTTGGGACTCAAGGGTAGCATAGCTTTGAGCGATAGCTTAAATTGACAAGAGGCTCGAGTACTTTATTGTTACAAAATTTCAAGGTTTTATGACGCTCCAGTAAAAAGTTACAAGCATTTGTATGTTGCCAACTTTGATATGTGTAGGACGTACCGTATTGAAGTTAGGGCCATTTGAAGTTTTATCATTGTTTGATTTGGGACCCAAGGGTAGCATAGCTTTGAGCGACAGTTTAAATTGACAAGAGGCTCGAGGTCTTTATTGTTACAAAATTTCAAGGTTTTATGACGCTCCAGTAAAAAGTTACTAGCATTTGTATGTTGCAAACTTTGATAGGTGTAGGACGTACCGTATAGAAGTTAGGGTCATTTGAAATTTTAGCAGTGTATGTTGCAAACTTTGATAGGTTTAGGACGTACCGTATAGAAGTTACAGCCATTTGAAGTTTTATCAGTGTTTGATTTGGGACTCAAGGGTAGCATAGCTTTGAGCGATAGCTTAAATTGAGAAGAGGCTCGAGTACTTTATTGTTAAAAATTTCAAGGTTTTATGACGCGCCAGTAAAAAGTTACAAGCATTTGTATGTTGCAAACTTTGATAGGTGTAGGACGTACCGTATAGAAGTTAGGGCCATTTGAAGTTTTATCATTGTTCGATTTGGGACTCAAGGGTAGCATTGCTTTGAGCGATAGGTTAAATTGACAAGAGGCTCGAGTACTTTATTGTTACAAAATTTCAAGGTTTTATGACGCTCCAGTAAAAAGTTACAAGCATTTGTATGTTGCCAACTTTGATAGGTGTAGGACGTACCGTATAGAAGTTAGGGCCATTTGAAGTTTTATAAGTGTTTGATTTGCGCCTCAAGGTTAGCATAGCTGTGTGCGATAGCTTAAATTGACAAGAGGCTCGAGTACTTTATTGTTACAAAATTTCAAGGTTTTATGACGCTCCAGTAAAAAGTTACAAGCATTTGTATGTTGCCAACTTTGATATGTGTAGGACGTACCGTATTGAAGTTAGGGCCATTTGAAGTTTTATCATTGTTTGATTTGGGACCCAAGGGTAGCATAGCTTTGAGCGACAGTTTAAATTGACAAGAGGCTCGAGGTCTTTATTGTTACAAAATTTCAAGGTTTTATGACGCTCCAGTAAAAAGTTACAAGCATTTGTATGTTGCGAACTTTGATAGGTGTAGGACGTACCGTATAGAAGTTCGGGCCATTTGAAGTTTTATCATTGTTTGATTTGGGACCCAAGGGTAGCATAGCTTTAAGCGACAGCTTAAATTGACAAGAGGCTCGAGTACTATATTGTTACAAAATTTCAAGATTTTATGACGCTCCAGTAAAAAGTTACTAGCATTTGTATGTTGCAAACTTTGATAGGTGTAGGACGTACCGTATAGAAGTTAGGGTCATTTGAAATTTTAGCAGTGTATGTTGCAAACTTTGATAGGTTTAGGACGTACCGTATAGAAGTTACAGCCATTTGAAGTTTTATCAGTGTTTGATTTGGGACTCAAGGGTAGCATAGCTTTGAGCGATAGCTTAAATTGAGAAGAGGCTCGAGTACTTTATTGTTAAAAATTTCAAGGTTTTATGACGCTCCAGTAAAAAGTTACAAGCATTTGTATGTTGCAAACTTTGATAGGTGTAGGACGTACCGTATAGAAGTTAGGGCCATTTGAAGTTTTATCATTGTTCGATTTGGGACTCAAGGGTAGCATAGCTTTGAGCGATAGGTTAAATTGACAAGAGGCTCGAGTACTTTATTGTTACAAAATTTCAAGGTTTTATGACGCTCCAGTAAAAAGTTACAAGCATTTGTATGTTGCCAACTTTGATAGGTGTAGGACGTACCGTATAGAAGTTAGGGCCATTTGAAGTTTTATAAGTGTTTGATTTGCGCCTCAAGGTTAGCATAGCTGTGTGCGATAGCTTAAATTGACAAGAGGCTCGAGTACTTTATTGTTACAAAATTTCAAGGTTTTATGACGCTCCAGTAAAAAGTTACAAGCATTTGTATGTTATATACTTTGATAGGTGTAGGACGTACCGTATAGAAGTTAGGGCCATTTAAAGTTTTATCAGTGTTTGATTTGGGACTCAAGGGTAGCATAGCTTTGTGCGATAGCTTAAATTGACAAGAGGCTCGAATACTTTATTGTTACAAAATTTCAAGGTTTTATGACGCTCCAGTAAAAAGTTACAGCATTTCAATGTTGCAAAGTTTTATAGGTGTAGTAAGCACAGTATAGAAGTTAGAGCCAATTGAAGTTTTATCATGGTTTCATTTTGGAAACAAGGGTAGTATAGCTTTGAGCGACAGCTTAAATTGACAAGAGGCTCGAGGTCTTTATTGTTACAAAATTTCAAGGTTTTATGACGCTCCAGTAAAAAGTTACAAGCATTTGTATGTTGCAAACTTTGATAAGTGTAGGACGTACCGTACAGAAGTTAGGGCCATTTGAAGTTTTATCAGTGTTTGATTTGGGACTCAAGGCTAGCATAGCTTTGAGCGATAGCTTAAATTGACAAGAGGCTCGAGTACTTTATTGTTACAAAATTTCAAGATTTTATGACGCTCCAGTAAAAAGTTACTAGCATTTGTATGTTGCAAACTTTGATAGGTGTAGGACGTACCGTATAGAAGTTAGGGCCATTTGAAATTTTAGCAGTGTTTGATTTGGGACTCAAGAGTAGCATAGCTTTGTGCGATAGCTTAAATTGACAAGAGGCTCGAGTACTATATTGTTACAAAATTTCAAGGTTTTATGACGCTCGAGTAAAAAGTTACAAGCATTTGTATGTTGCAAACTTTGATAGGTGTAGGACGTACCGTATAGAAATTACGGCCATTTGAAGTTTTATCAGTGTTTGATTTGGGACTCAAGGGTAGCATAGCTTTGAGCGATTGCTTAAATTGAGAAGAGGCTCGAGTACTTTATTGTTACAAAATTTCAAGGTTTTATGACGCTCCAGTAAAAAGTTACAAGCATTTTTATGTTGCAAACTTTGATAGGTGTAGGACGTACCGTATAGAAGTTAGGGCCATTTGAAGTTTTATCATTGTTCGATTTGGGACTCAAGGGTAGCATAGCTTTGAGCGATAGGTTAAATTGACAAGAGGCTCGAGGTCTTTATTGTTACAAAATTTCAAGGTTTTATAACGCTCCAGTAAAAAGTTACAAGCATTTGTATGTTGCAAACTTTGATAGCTGTAGGACGTACCGTATAGAAGTTAGGGCCATTTGAAATTTTATCAGTGTTTGATTTGGGACTCAAGGGTAGCATAGCTTTGAGCGATAGCTTAAATTGACAAGAGGCTCGAGTACTTTATTGTTACAAAATTTCAAGGTTTTATGACGCTCCAGTAAAAAGTTACAAGCATTTGTATGTTGCAAACTTTGATAGGTGTAGGACGTACCGTATAGAAGTTAGGACCATTTGAAGTTTTATAAGTGTTTGATTTGGGACTCAAGGTTAACATAGCTTTGAGCGATAGATTAAATTGAAAAGAGGCTCGAGTACTTTACTGTTACAAAATTTCAAGGTTTTATGACGCTCCATGAAAAAGTTACAAGCATTTGTATGTTACATACTTTGATAGGTGTAGGACGTACCGTATAGAAGTTAGGGCCATTTGAAGTTTTATCAGTGTTTGATTTGGGACTCAAAGATAGCATAGCTTTGAGCGATAGCTTAAATTGGCAAGAGGCTCGAGTACTTTATTGTTACAAAATTTCAAGGTTTTTTGACCCTCCAATAAAAAGTTACAAGCATTTGTATGTTGCATCCTTTGATAGGTTTAGGACGTACCGTATAGAAGTTAGGGTCATATGAAATTTTAGCAGTGTATGTTGCAAACTTTGATAGGTTTAGGACGTACCGTATAGAAGTTACAGCCATTTGAAGTTTTATCAGTGTTTGATTTGGGACTCAAGGGTAGCATAGCTTTGAGCGATAGCTAAAATTGAGAAGAGGCTCGAGTACTTTATTGTTACAAAATTTCAAGGTTTTAAGACGCTCCAGTAAAAAGTTAGAAGCATTTGTATGTTGCAAACTTTGATAGGTGTAGGACGTACCGTATATAAGTTAGGTCCATTTGAAGTTTTATCATTGTTCGATTTTGGACTCAAGGGTAGCATAGCTTTGAGCGATAGGTTAAATTGACAAGAGGCTCGAGGTCTTTATTGTTACAAAATTTCAAGGTTTTATAACGCTCCAGTAAAAAGTTACAAGCATTTGTATGTTGCAAACTTTGATAGCTGTAGGACGTACCGTATAGAAGTTAGGGCCATTTGAAATTTTATCAGTGTTTGATTTGGGACTCAAGGGTAGCATAGCTTTGAGCGATAGCTTAAATTGACAAGAGGCTCGAGTACTTTATTGTTACAAAATTTCAAGGTTTTATGACGCTCCAGTAAAAAGTTACAAGCATTTGTATGTTGCCAACTTTGATATGTGTAGGACGTACCGTATTGAAGTTAGGGCCATTTGAAGTTTTATCATTGTTTGATTTGGGACCCAAGGGTAGCATAGCTTTGAGCAACAGTTTAAATTGACAAGAGGCTCGAGGTCTTTATTGTTACAAAATTTCAAGGTTTTATGACGCTCCAGTAAAAAGTTACAAGCATTTGTATGTTGCGAACTTTGATAGGTGTAGGACGTACCGTATAGAAGTTCGGGCCATTTGAAGTTTTATCATTGTTTGATTTGGGACCCAAGGGTAGCATAGCTTTAAGCGACAGCTTAAATTGACAAGAGGCTCGAGTACTATATTGTTACAAAATTTCAAGATTTTATGACGCTCCAGTAAAAAGTTACTAGCATTTGTATGTTGCAAACTTTGATAGGTGTAGGACGTACCGTATAGAAGTTAGGGTCATTTGAAATTTTAGCAGTGTATGTTGCAAACTTTGATAGGTTTAGGACGTACCGTATAGAAGTTACAGCCATTTGAAGTTTTATCAGTGTTTGATTTGGGACTCAAGGGTAGCAAAGCTTTGAGCGATAGCTTAAATTGAGAAGAGGCTCGAGTACTTTATTGTTAAAAATTTCAAGGTTTTATGACGCGCCAGTAAAAAGTTACAAGCATTTGTATGTTGCAAACTTTGATAGGTGTAGGACGTACCGTATAGAAGTTAGGGCCATTTGAAGTTTTATCATTGTTCGATTTGGGACTCAAGGGTAGCATTGCTTTGAGCGATAGGTTAAATTGACAAGAGGCTCGAGTACTTTATTGTTACAAAATTTCAAGGTTTTATGACGCTCCAGTAAAAAGTTACAAGCATTTGTATGTTGCCAACTTTGATAGGTGTAGGACGTACCGTATAGAAGTTAGGGCCATTTGAAGTTTTATAAGTGTTTGATTTGCGCCTCAAGGTTAGCATAGCTGTGTGCGATAGCTTAAATTGACAAGAGGCTCGAGTACTTTATTGTTACAAAATTTCAAGGTTTTATGACGCTCCAGTAAAAAGTTACAAGCATTTGTATGTTGCCAACTTTGATATGTGTAGGACGTACCGTATTGAAGTTAGGGCCATTTGAAGTTTTATCATTGTTTGATTTGGGACCCAAGGGTAGCATAGCTTTGAGCGACAGTTTAAATTGACAAGAGGCTCGAGGTCTTTATTGTTACAAAATTTCAAGGTTTTATGACGCTCCAGTAAAAAGTTACAAGCATTTGTATGTTGCGAACTTTGATAGGTGTAGGACGTACCGTATAGAAGTTCGGGCCATTTGAAGTTTTATCATTGTTTGATTTGGGACCCAAGGGTAGCATAGCTTTAAGCGACAGCTTAAATTGACAAGAGGCTCGAGTACTATATTGTTACAAAATTTCAAGATTTTATGACGCTCCAGTAAAAAGTTACTAGCATTTGTATGTTGCAAACTTTGATAGGTGTAGGACGTACCGTATAGAAGTTAGGGTCATTTGAAATTTTAGCAGTGTATGTTGCAAACTTTGATAGGTTTAGGACGTACCGTATAGAAGTTACAGCCATTTGAAGTTTTATCAGTGTTTGATTTGGGACTCAAGGGTAGCATAGCTTTGAGCGATAGCTTAAATTGAGAAGAGGCTCGAGTACTTTATTGTTAAAAATTTCAAGGTTTTATGACGCTCCAGTAAAAAGTTACAAGCATTTGTATGTTGCAAACTTTGATAGGTGTAGGACGTACCGTATAGAAGTTAGGGCCATTTGAAGTTTTATCATTGTTCGATTTGGGACTCAAGGGTAGCATTGCTTTGAGCGATAGGTTAAATTGACAAGAGGCTCGAGTACTTTATTGTTACAAAATTTCAAGGTTTTATGACGCTCCAGTAAAAAGTTACAAGCATTTGTATGTTGCCAACTTTGATAGGTGTAGGACGTACCGTATAGAAGTTAGGGCCATTTGAAGTTTTATAAGTGTTTGATTTGCGCCTCAAGGTTAGCATAGCTGTGTGCGATAGCTTAAATTGACAAGAGGCTCGAGTACTTTATTGTTACAAAATTTCAAGGTTTTATGACGCTCCAGTAAAAAGTTACAAGCATTTGTATGTTATATACTTTGATAGGTGTAGGACGTACCGTATAGAAGTTAGGGCCATTTAAAGTTTTATCAGTGTTTGATTTGGGACTCAAGGGTAGCATAACTTTGAGCGATAGCTTAAATTGGCAAGAAGCTCGAGTACTTTATTGTTACAAAATTTCAAGGTTTTATGACGCTCCAATAAAAAGTTACAAGCATTAGAATGTTGCAAACTTTGATAGGTTTAGGACGTACCGTATATAAGTTAGGGCCATTTGAAGTTTTATCAGTGTTTGATTTGGGACTCAAGGCTAGCAAAGCTTTGAGCGATAGCTTAAATTGACAAGAGGCTCGAGTACTTTATTGTTACAAAATTTCAAGGTTTTATGACGCTTCAGTAAAAAGTTACAATCATTTGTATGTTGCAAACTTTGATAGGTGTAGGACGTGCCGTATACAAGTTAGGGCCATTTGAAGTTTTATCAGTGTTTGATTTGGGACTCAAGGGTAGCATAACTTTGAGCGATAGCTTAAATTGGCAAGAAGCTCGAGTACTTTATTGTTACAAAATTTCAAGGTTTTATGACGCTCCAATAAAAAGTTACAAGCATTTGTATGTTGCAAACTTTGATAGGTGTAGGACGTGCCGTATACAAGTTAGGGCCATTTGAAGTTTTATCAGTGTTTGATTTGGGACTCAAGGGTAGCATAACTTTGAGCGATAGCTTAAATTGGCAAGAAGCTCGAGTACTTTATTGTTACAAAATTTCAAGGTTTTATGACGCTCCAATAAAAAGTTACAAGCATTTGTATGTTGCAAACTTTGATAGGTGTAGGGCGTACCGTATAGAAGTTAGGGCCATTTGCAGTTTTATCATTGTTTGATTTGGGAGCCAAGGGTAGCATAGCTTTGAGCGATAGCTTAAATTGGCAAGAAGCTCGAGTACTTTATTGTTACAAAATTTCAAGGTTTTATGACGCTCCAATAAAAAGTTACAAGCATTAGTATGTTGCAAACTTTGATAGGTTTAGGACGTACCGTATAGAAGTTAGGGCCATTTGAAGTTTTATCAGTGTTTGATTTGGGAATCAAGGGTAGCAAAGCTTTGAGCGATAGCTTAAATTGACAAGAGGCTCGAGTACTTTATTGTTACAAAATTTCAAGGTTTTATGACGCTCCAGTAAAAAGTTACAAGCATTTGTATGTTGCGAACTTTGATAGGTGTAGGACGTACCGTATAGAAGTTCGGGCCATTTGAAGTTTTATCATTGTTTGATTTGGGACCCAAGGGTAGCATAGCTTTAAGCGACAGCTTAAATTGACAAGAGGCTCGAGTACTATATTGTTACAAAATTTCGTAGCATAGCTTTGAGCGACAGATTAAATTGACAAGAGGCTCGAGTACTATATTGTTACAAAATTTCAAGATTTTATGACGCTCTTGTAAAAAGTTACTAGCATTTGTATGTTGCAAACTTTGATAGGTGTAGGACGTACCGTATAGAAGTTAGGGTCATTTGAAATTTTAGCAGTGTATGTTGCAAACTTTGATAGGTTTAGGACGTACCGTATAGAAGTTAGGGCCATTTGAAATTTTAGCAGTGTTTGATTTGGGACTCAAGGGTAGCAAAGCTAATAGCGATAGCTTAAATTGACAAGAGGCTCGAGTACTTTATTGTTACAAAATTTGAAGGTTTTATGACGCTTCAGTAAAAAGTTACAAGCATTTGTACGTTGCAAATTTTGATAGGTGTAGGACGTACCGTGTAGAAGTTAGGGCCATTTGAAATTTTAGCAGTGTTTGATTTGGGACTCAAGGGTAGCATAGCCTTGTGCGATAGCTTAAATTGTCAAGAGGCTCGAGTACTTTATTGTTACAAAATTTCAAGGTTTTATGACGCTCTAGTAAAAAGTTACAAGCATTTATATGTTGCAAACTTTGATAGGTGTAGAACGTACCGTATAGAAGTTACAGCCATTTGAAGTTTTATCAGTGTTTGATTTGGGAGCCAAGGGTAGCATAGCTTTGAGCGACAGCTTAAATTGACAAGAGGCTCGAGTACTTTATTGTTACAAAATTTCAAGGTTTTATGACGCTTCAGTAAAAAGTTACAAGCATTTGTATGTTGCAAACTTTGATAGGTTTAGGACGTACCGTATAGAAGTTAGGGCCATTTGAAGTTTTATCAGGGTTTGATTTGGGACTCAAGGGTAGCAAAGGTTTGAGCGATAGCTTAAATTGACAAGAGGCTCGAGTACTTTATTGTTACAAAATTTCAAGGTTTTATGACGCTCCAATAAAAAGTTACAAGCATTAGTATGTTGCAAACTTTGATAGGTTTAGGACGTACCGTATAGAAGTTAGGGCCATTTGAAGTTTTATCAGTGTTTGATTTGGGACTCAAGGGTAGCAAAGCTTTGAGCGATAGCTTAAATTGACAAGAGGCTCGAGTACTTTATTGTTACAAAATTTCAAGGTTTTATGACGCTTCAGTAAAAAGTTACAAGCATTTGTATGTGGCAAACTTTGATAGGTGTAGGACGTACCGTATAGAAGTTAGGGCCATTTCAAATTTTAGCAGTGTTTGATTTGGGACTCAAGGGTAGCATAGCTTTGTGCGATAGCTTAAATTGACAAGAGGCTCGACTACTTTATTGTTATAAAATTTCAAGGTTTTATGACGCTCCAGTAAAAAGTTACAAGCATTTGTATGTTGCAAACTTTGATAGGTGTAGGGCGTACCGTATAGAAGTTAGGGCCATTTGAAGTTTTATCATTGTTTGATTTGGGAGCCAAGGGTAGCATAGCTTTGAGCGACAGCTTAAATTGACAAGAGGCTCGAGTACTTTATTGTTACAAAATTTCAAGGTTTTATGACGCTTCAGTAACAAGTTACAAGCATTTGTATGTTGCAAACTTTGATAGGTGTAGGACGTACCGTATAGAAGTTAGGGCCATTTGAAATTTTAGCAGTGTTTGATTTGGGACTCAAGGGTAGCAAAGCTAATAGCGATAGCTTAAATTGACAAGAGGCTCGAGTACTTTATTGTTACAAAATTTGAAGGTTTTATGACGCTTCAGTAAAAAGTTACAAGCATTTGTACGTTGCAAACTTTGATAGGTGTAGGACGTACCGTGTAGAAGTTAGGGCCATTTGAAATTAAGCAGTGTTTGATTTGGGACTCAAGGGTAGCATAGCCTTGTGCGATAGCTTAAATTGACAAGAGGCTCGAGTACTTTATTGTTACAAATTTTCAAGGTTTTATGACGCTCCAGTAAAAAGTTACAAGCATTTGTATGTTGCAAACTTTGATAGGTGTAGGACGTACCGTATAGAAGTTAGAGCCATTTGAAGTTTTATCATTGTTTGATTTGGGACCCAAGGGTAGCATAGCTTTGAGCGACAGCTTAAATTGAAAAGAGGCTCGAGGTTTTTATTGTTACAAAATTTCAAGGTTTTATGACGCTCCAGTAAAAAGTTACAAGCATTTGTATGTTGCAAACTTTGATAGGTTTAGGACATACCGTCTAGAAGTTACAGCCATTTGAAGTTTTATCAGTGTTTGATTTGGGACTCAAGGGTAGCATAGCTTTGAGCGATAGCTTAAATTGAGAAGAGGCTCGAGTACTTTATTGTTACAAAATTTCAAGGTTTCATGGCTCCAGTAAAAAGTTACAAGCATTTCTATGTTGCAAACTTTGATAGGTGTAGGATGTACCGTATAGAACTTAGGGCCATTTGAAGTTTTATCATTGTTCGATTTGGGACTCAAGGGTAGCATAGCTTTGAGCGATAGGTTAAATTGACAAGAGGCTCGAGTACTTTATTGTTACAAAATTTCAAGGTTTTATGACGCTCCAATAAAAAGTTACAAGCATTTGTATGTTGCAAACTTTGATAGGTTTAGGACGTACCGTATAGAAGTTAGGGCCATTTGAAATTTTAGCAGTGTTTGATTTGGGACTCAAGGGTAGCAAAGCTTTGTGCGATAGCTTAAATTGACAAGAGGCTCGAGTACTTTATTGTTACAAAATTTCAAGGTTTTATGACGCTCCAGTAAAAAGTTAGAATCATTTGTATGTTGCAAACTTTGATAGGTGTAGGGCGTACCGTATAGAATTTAGGGCCATTTGAAGTTTTATCATTGTTTGATTTGGTAGCCAAGGGTAGCATAGCTTTGAGCGACAGCTTAAATTGACAAGAGGCTCGAGGTCTTTATTGTTACAAAATTTCAAGGTTTTATGACGCTCCAGTAAAAAGTTACAAGCATTTGTATGTTGCAAACTTTGATAGGTGTAGGACGTACCGTACAGAAGTTAGGGCCATTTGAAGTTTTATCAGTGTTTGATTTGGGACTCAAGGGTAGCATAGCTTTGAGCGATAGCTTAAATTGACAAGAGGCTCGAGTACTTTATTGTTACAAAATTTCAAGATTTTATGACGCTCCAGTAAAAAGTTACTAGCATTTGCATGTTGCAAACTTTGATAGGTGTAGGACGTACCGTATAGAAGTTAGGGCCATTTGAAATTTTAGCAGTGTTTGATTTGGGACTCAAGGGTAGCATAGCTTTGTGCGATAACTTAAATTGACAAGAGGCTCGAGTACTATATTGTTACAAAATTTCAAGGTTTTATGACGCTCGAGTAAAAAGTTACAAGCATTTGTATGTTGCAAACTTTGATAGTTGTAGGACGTACCGTATAGAAGTTAGGGCCATTTGAAGTTTTATCATTGTTCGATTTGGGACTCAAGGGTAGCATAGCTTTAAGCGATAGGTTAAATTGACAAGTGGCTCGAGGTCTTTATTTTTACAAAATTTCAAGGTTTTATAACGCTCCAGTAAAAAGTTACAAGCATTTGTATGTTGCAAACTTTGATAGCTGTAGGACGTACCGTATAGAAGTTAGGGCCATTTGAAATTTTATCAGTGTTTGATTTGGGACTCAAGGGTAGCATAGCTTTGAGCGATAGCTTAAATTGACAAGAGGCTCGAGTACTTTATTGTTACGAAATTTCAAGGTTTTATGACGCTCCAGTAAAAAGTTACAAGCATTTGAATGTTGCCAACTTTGACAGGTGTAGGACGTACCGGATAGAAGTTAGGGCCATTTGAAGTTTTATAAGTGTTTGATTTGGGACTCAAGGTTAGCATAGCTTTGAGCGATAGCTTAAATTGACAAGAGGCTCGAGTACTTTATTGTTACAAAATTTCAAGGTTTTATGACGCTCCAGTAAAAAGTTACAAGCATTTGTCTGTTACATACTTTGATAGGTGTAGCACGTACCGTATAGAAGTTAGGGCCATTTGAAGTTTTATCAGGGTTTGATTTGGGACTCAAGGGTAGCAAAGGTTTGAGCGATAGCTTAAATTGACAAGAGGCTCGAGTACTTTATTGTTACAAAATTTCAAGGTTTTATGACGCTCCAATAAAAAGTTACAAGCATTAGTATGTTGCAAACTTTGATAGGTTTAGGACGTACCGTATAGAAGTTAGGGCCATTTGAAGTTTTATCAGTGTTTGATTTGGGACTCAAGGGTAGCAAAGCTTTGAGCGATAGCTTAAATTGACAAGAGGCTCGAGTACTTTATTGTTACAAAATTTCAAGGTTTTATGACGCTTCAGTAAAAAGTTACAAGCATTTGTATGTGGCAAACTTTGATAGGTGTAGGACGTACCGTATAGAAGTTAGGGCCATTTCAAATTTTAGCAGTGTTTGATTTGGGACTCAAGGGTAGCATAGCTTTGTGCGATAGCTTAAATTGACAAGAGGCTCGACTACTTTATTGTTATAAAATTTCAAGGTTTTATGACGCTCCAGTAAAAAGTTACAAGCATTTGTATGTTGCAAACTTTCATAGGTGTAGGGCGTACCGTATAGAAGTTAGGGCCATTTGAAGTTTTATCATTGTTTGATTTGGGAGCCAAGGGTAGCATAGCTTTGAGCGACAGCTTAAATTGACAAGAGGCTCGAGTACTTTATTGTTACAAAATTTCAAGGTTTTATGACGCTTCAGTAAAAAGTTACAAGCATTTGTATGTTGCAAACTTTGATAGGTTTAGGACGTACCGTATAGAAGTTAGGGCCATTTGAAGTTTTATCAGGGTTTGATTTGGGACTCAAGGGTAGCAAAGCTTTGAGCGATAGCTTAAATTGACAAGAGGCTCGAGTACTTTATTGTTACAAAATTTCAAGGTTTTATGACGCTTCAGTAACAAGTTACAAGCATTTGTATGTTGCAAACTTTGATAGGTGTAGGACGTACCGTATAGAAGTTAGGGCCATTTGAAATTTTAGCAGTGTTTGATTTGGGACTCAAGGGTAGCAAAGCTAATAGCGATAGCTTAAATTGACAAGAGGCTCGAGTACTTTATTGTTACAAAATTTGAAGGTTTTATGACGCTTCAGTAAAAAGTTACAAGCATTTGTACGTTGCAAACTTTGATAGGTGTAGGACGTACCGTGTAGAAGTTAGGGCCATTTGAAATTAAGCAGTGTTTGATTTGGGACTCAAGGGTAGCATAGCCTTGTGCGATAGCTTAAATTGACAAGAGGCTCGAGTACTTTATTGTTACAAATTTTCAAGGTTTTATGACGCTCCAGTAAAAAGTTACAAGCATTTGTATGTTGCAAACTTTGATAGGTGTAGGACGTACCGTATAGAAGTTAGAGCCATTTGAAGTTTTATCATTGTTTGATTTGGGACCCAAGGGTAGCATAGCTTTGAGCGACAGCTTAAATTGAAAAGAGGCTCGAGGTTTTTATTGTTACAAAATTTCAAGGTTTTATGACGCTCCAGTAAAAAGTTACAAGCATTTGTATGTTGCAAACTTTGATAGGTTTAGGACATACCGTCTAGAAGTTACAGCCATTTGAAGTTTTATCAGTGTTTGATTTGGGACTCAAGGGTAGCATAGCTTTGAGCGATAGCTTAAATTGAGAAGAGGCTCGAGTACTTTATTGTTACAAAATTTCAAGGTTTTATGGCTCCAGTAAAAAGTTACAAGCATTTGTATGTTGCAAACTTTGATAGGTGTAGGTTGTACCGTATAGAAGTTAGGGCCATTTGAAGTTTTATCATTGTTCGATTTGGGACTCAAGGGTAGCATAGCTTTGAGCGATAGGTTAAATTGACAAGAGGCTCGAGTACTTTATTGTTACAAAATTTCAAGGTTTTATGACGGTCCAATAAAAAGTTACAAGCATTTGTATGTTGCAAACTTTGATAGGTTTAGGACGTACCGTATAGAAGTTAGGGCCATTTGAAATTTTAGCAGTGTTTGATTTGGGACTCAAGGGTAGCAAAGCTTTGTGCGATAGCTTAAATTGACAAGAGGCTCGAGTACTTTATTGTTACAAAATTTCAAGGTTTTATGACGCTCCAGTAAAAAGTTAGAATCATTTGTATGTTGCAAACTTTGATAGGTGTAGGGCGTACCGTATAGAATTTAGGGCCATTTGAAGTTTTATCATTGTTTGATTTGGTAGCCAAGGGTAGCATAGCTTTGAGCGACAGCTTAAATTGACAAGAGGCTCGAGGTATTTATTGTTACAAAATTTCAAGGTTTTATGACGCTCCAGTAAAAAGTTACAAGCATTTGTATGTTGCAAACTTTGATAGGTGTAGGACGTACCGTACAGAAGTTAGGGCCATTTGAAGTTTTATCAGTGTTTGATTTGGGACTCAAGGGTAGCATAGCTTTGAGCGATAGCTTAAATTGACAAGAGGCTCGAGTACTTTATTGTTACAAAATTTCAAGATTTTATGACGCTCCAGTAAAAAGTTACTAGCATTTGCATCTTGCAAACTTTGATAGGTGTAGGACGTACCGTATAGAAGTTAGGGCCATTTGAAATTTTAGCAGTGTTTGATTTGGGACTCAAGGGTAGCATAGCTTTGTGCGATAACTTAAATTGACAAGAGGCTCGAGTACTATATTGTTACAAAATTTCAAGGTTTTATGACGCTCGAGTAAAAAGTTACAAGCATTTGTATGTTGCAAACTTTGATAGTTGTAGGACGTACCGTATAGAAGTTAGGGCCATTTGAAGTTTTATCATTGTTCGATTTGGGACTCAAGGGTAGCATAGCTTTAAGCGATAGGTTAAATTGACAAGTGGCTCGAGGTCTTTATTTTTACAAAATTTCAAGGTTTTATAACGCTCCAGTAAAAAGTTACAAGCATTTGTATGTTGCAAACTTTGATAGCTGTAGGACGTACCGTATAGAAGTTAGGGCCATTTGAAATTTTATCAGTGTTTGATTTGGGACTCAAGGGTAGCATAGCTTTGAGCGATAGCTTAAATTGACAAGAGGCTCGAGTACTTTATTGTTACGAAATTTCAAGGTTTTATGACGCTCCAGTAAAAAGTTACAAGCATTTGTATGTTGCCAACTTTGACAGGTGTAGGACGTACCGGATAGAAGTTAGGGCCATTTGAAGTTTTATAAGTGTTTGATTTGGGACTCAAGGTTAGCATAGCTTTGAGCGATAGCTTAAATTGACAAGAGGCTCGAGTACTTTATTGTTACAAAATTTCAAGGTTTTATGACGCTCCAGTAAAAAGTTACAAGCATTTGTCTGTTACATACTTTGATAGGTGTAGCACGTACCGTATAGAAGTTAGGGCCATTTGAAGTTTTATTAGTGTTTGATTTGGGACTCAAGGGCAGCATAGCTTTGAGCGATAGCTTAAATTGGCAAGAGGCTCGAGTACTTTATTGTTACAAAATTTCAAGGTTTTATGACGCTCCAATAAAAAGTTACAAGCATTTGTATGTTGCAAACTTTGATAGGTTTAGGACGTACCGTATATAAGTTAGGGCCATTTGAAGTTTTATCAGTGTTTGATTTGGGACTCAAGGGTAGCAAAGCTTTGAGCGATAGCTTAAATTGACAAGAGGCTCGAGTACTTTATTGTTACAAAATTTCAAGGTTTTATGACGCTTCAGTAAAAAGTTACAAGCATTTGTATGTTGCAAACTTTGATAGGTGTAGGACGTACCGTATAGAAGTTAGGGCCATTTGAAATTTTAGCAGTGTTTGATTTGGGATTCAAGGGTAGCAAAGCTAAGAGCGATAGCTTAAATTGACAAGAGGCTCGAGTACTTTATAGTTACAAAATTTCAAGGTTTTATGACGCTTCAGTAAAAAGTTACAAGCATTTGTACGTTGCAAACTTTGATAGGTGTAGTGCGTACCGTTAGGGCCATTTGAAGTTTTATCATTGTTTGATTTGGGAGCCAAGGGTAGCATAGCTTTGAGCGACAGCTTAAATTGACAAGAGGCTCGAGTACTTTATTGTTACAAAATTTCAAGGTTTTATGACGCTTCAGTAAAAAGTTACAAGCATTTGTATGTTGCAAACTTTGATAGGTTTAGGACGTACCGTATAGAAGTTAGGGCCATTTGAAGTTTTATCAGGGTTTGATTTGGGACTCAAGGGTAGCAAAGCTTTGAGCGATAGCTTAAATTGACAAGAGGCTCGAGTACTTTATTGTTACAAAATTTCAAAGTTTTATGACGCTTCAGTAAAAAGTTACAAGCATTTGTATGTTGCAAACTTTGATAGTTGTAGGACGTACCGTATAGAAGTTAGGGCCATTTGAAATTTTAGCAGTGTTTGATTTGGGACTCAAGGGTAGCAAAGCTAAGAGCGATAGCTTAAATTGACAAGAGGCTCGAGTACTTTATTGTTACAAAATTTGAAGGTTTTATGACGCTTCAGTAAAAAGTTACAAGCATTTGTACGTTGCAAACTTTGATAGGTGTAGGACGTACCGTGTATAAGTTAGGGCCATTTGAAATTTTAGCAGTGTTTGATTTGGGACTCAATGGTATCATAGCCTTGTGCGATAGCTTAAATTGAGAAGAGGCTCGAGTACTTTATTGTTACAAAATTTCAAGGTTTTATGACGCTCCAGTAAAAAGTTACAAGCATTTGTATGTTGCAAACTTAGATAGGTGTAGGACGTACCGTATAGAAGTTAGAGCCATTTGAAGTTTTATCATTGTTTGATTTGGGACCCAAGGGTAGCATAGCTTTGAGCGACAGCTTAAATTGACAAGAGGCTCGAGGTCTTTATTGTTACAAAATTTCAAGGTTTTATGACGCTCCAGTAAAAAGTTACAAGCATTTGTATGTTGCAAACTTTGAGAGGTGTAGAACGTACCGTATAGAAGTTATGGCCATTTGAAGTTTTATCATTGTTTGATTTGGGACCCAAGGGTAGCATAGCTTTGGGCGACAGCTTAAATTGACAAGAGGCTCGAGTACTATATTGTTACAAAATTTCAGGATTTTATGACGCTCCAGTAAAAAGTTACTAGCATTTGTATGTTGCAAACTTTGATAGGTGTAGGACGTACCGTATAGAAGTTAGGGTCATTTGAAATTTTAGCAGTGTATGTTGCAAACTTTGATAGGTTTAGGACGTACCGTATAGAAGTTAGGGCCATTTGAAATTTTAGCAGTGTTTGATTTGGGACTCAAGGGTAGCAAAGCTAAGAGCGATAGCTTAAATTGACAAGAGGCTCGAGTACTTTATTGTTACAAAATTTTAAGGTTTTATGACGCTTCAGTAAAAAGTTACAAGCATTTGTACGTTGCAAATTTTGATAGGTGTAGGACGTACCGTGTAGAAGTTAGGGCCATTTGAAATTTTAGCAGTATTTGATTTGGGACTCAAGGGTAGCATAGCCTTGTGCGATAGCTTAAATTGTCAAGAGGCTCGAGTACTTTATTGTTACAAAATTTCAAGGTTTTATGACGCTCCAGTAAAAAGTTACAAGCATTTGTATGTTGCAAACTTTGATAGGTGTAGAACGTACCGTATAGAAGTTACAGCCATTTGAAGTTTTATCAGTGTTTGATTTGGGACACAAGGGTAGCATAGCTTTGAGCGATAGCTTAAATTGAGAAGAGGCTCGAGTACTTTATTGTTACAAAATTTCAAGGTTTTATGACGCTCCAGTAAAAAGTTACAAGCATTTGTATGTTTCAAACTTTGATAGGTGTAGGACGTACCGTATAGAAGTTAGGACCATTTGAAGTTTTATCATTGTTCGATTTGGGACTCAAGGGTAGCATAGGTTAAATTGACAAGAGGCTCGAGTACTTTATTGTTACAAAATTTCAAGGTTTTATGACGCTCCAGTAAAAAGTTACAAGCATTTGTATGTTGCCAACTTTGATAGGTGTAGGACGTACCGTATAGAAGTTAGGGCCATTTGAAGTTTTATAAGTGTTTGATTTGCGACTCAAGGTTAGCATAGCTTTGTGCGATAGCTTAAATTGACAAGAGGCTCGAGTACTTTATTGTTACAAAATTTCAAGGTTTTATGACGCTCCAGTAAAAAGTTACAAGCATTTGTATGTTACATACTTTGATAGGTGTAGGACGTACCGTATAGAAGTTAGGGCCATTTGAAGTTTTATCAGTGTTTGATTTGGGACTCAAGGGTAGCATAGCTTTGAGCGATAGCTTAAATTGGCAAGAAGCTCGAGTACTTTATTGTTACAAAATTTCAAGGTTTTATGACGCTCCAATAAAAAGTTACAAGCATTAGTATGTTGCAAACTTTGATAGGTTTAGGACGTACCGTATAGAAGTTAGGGCCATTTGAAGTTTTATCAGTGTTTGATTTGGGAATCAAGGGTAGCAAAGCTTTGAGCGATAGCTTAAATTGACAAGAGGCTCGAGTACTTTATTGTTACAAAATTTCAAGGTTTTATGACGCTTCAGTAAAAAGTTACAAGCATTTGTATGTGGCAAACTTTGATAGGTGTAGGACGTACCGTATAGAAGTTAGGGCCATTTCAAATTTTAGCAGTGTTTGATTTGGGCCTCAAGGGTAGCAAAGCTAATAGCGATAGGTTAAATTGACAAGAGGCTCGAGTACTTTATTGTTACAAAATTTGAAGGTTTTATGACGCTTCAGTAAAAAGTTACAAGCATTTGTACGTTGCAAACTTTGATAGGTGTAGGACGTACCGTGTAGAAGTTAGGGCCATTTGAAATAAAGCAGTGTTTGATTTGGGACTCAACGGTAGCATAGCCTTGTGCGATAGCGTAAATTGACAAGAGGCTCGAGTACTTTATTGTTACAAATTTTCAAGGTTTTATGACGCTCCAGTAAAAAGTTACAAGCATTTGTATGTTGCAAACTTTGATAGGTGTAGGACGTACCGTATAGAAGTTAGGGCCATTTGAAATTTTATCAGTGTTTGATTTGGGACTCAAGGGTAGCATAGCTTTGAGCGATAGCTTAAATTGACAAGAGGCTCGAGTACTTTATTGTTACGAAATTTCAAGGTTTTATGACGCTCCAGTAAAAAGTTACAAGCATTTGTATGTTGCCAACTTTGACAGGTGTAGGACGTACCGGATAGAAGTTAGGGCCATTTGAAGTTTTATAAGTGTTTGATTTGGGACTCAAGGTTAGCATAGCTTTGAGCGATAGCTTAAATTGACAAGAGGCTCGAGTACTTTATTGTTACAAAATTTCAAGGTTTTATGACGCTCCAGTAAAAAGTTACAAGCATTTGTCTGTTACATACTTTGATAGGTGTAGCACGTACCGTATAGAAGTTAGGGCCATTTGAAGTTTTATTAGTGTTTGATTTGGGACTCAAGGGCAGCATAGCTTTGAGCGATAGCTTAAATTGGCAAGAGGCTCGAGTACTTTATTGTTACAAAATTTCAAGGTTTTATGACGCTCCAATAAAAAGTTACAAGCATTTGTATGTTGCAAACTTTGATAGGTTTAGGACGTACCGTATATAAGTTAGGGCCATTTGAAGTTTTATCAGTGTTTGATTTGGGACTCAAGGGTAGCAAAGCTTTGAGCGATAGCTTAAATTGACAAGAGGCTCGAGTACTTTATTGTTACAAAATTTCAAGGTTTTATGACGCTTCAGTAAAAAGTTACAAGCATTTGTATGTTGCAAACTTTGATAGGTGTAGGACGTACCGTATAGAAGTTAGGGCCATTTGAAATTTTAGCAGTGTTTGATTTGGGATTCAAGGGTAGCAAAGCTAAGAGCGATAGCTTAAATTGACAAGAGGCTCGAGTACTTTATAGTTACAAAATTTCAAGGTTTTATGACGCTTCAGTAAAAAGTTACAAGCATTTGTACGTTGCAAACTTTGATAGGTGTAGTGCGTACCGTTAGGGCCATTTGAAGTTTTATCATTGTTTGATTTGGGAGCCAAGGGTAGCATAGCTTTGAGCGACAGCTTAAATTGACAAGAGGCTCGAGTACTTTATTGTTACAAAATTTCAAGGTTTTATGACGCTTCAGTAAAAAGTTACAAGCATTTGTATGTTGCAAACTTTGATAGGTTTAGGACGTACCGTATAGAAGTTAGGGCCATTTGAAGTTTTATCAGGGTTTGATTTGGGACTCAAGGGTAGCAAAGCTTTGAGCGATAGCTTAAATTGACAAGAGGCTCGAGTACTTTATTGTTACAAAATTTCAAAGTTTTATGACGCTTCAGTAAAAAGTTACAAGCATTTGTATGTTGCAAACTTTGATAGGTGTAGGACGTACCGTATAGAAGTTAGGGCCATTTGAAATTTTAGCAGTGTTTGATTTGGGACTCAAGGGTAGCAAAGCTAAGAGCGATAGCTTAAATTGACAAGAGGCTCGAGTACTTTATTGTTACAAAATTTGAAGGTTTTATGACGCTTCAGTAAAAAGTTACAAGCATTTGTACGTTGCAAACTTTGATAGGTGTAGGACGTACCGTGTATAAGTTAGGGCCATTTGAAATTTTAGCAGTGTTTGATTTGGGACTCAATGGTATCATAGCCTTGTGCGATAGCTTAAATTGAGAAGAGGCTCGAGTACTTTATTGTTACAAAATTTCAAGGTTTTATGACGCTCCAGTAAAAAGTTACAAGCATTTGTATGTTGCAAACTTAGATAGGTGTAGGACGTACCGTATAGAAGTTAGAGCCATTTGAAGTTTTATCATTGTTTGATTTGGGACCCAAGGGTAGCATAGCTTTGAGCGACAGCTTAAATTGACAAGAGGCTCGAGGTCTTTATTGTTACAAAATTTCAAGGTTTTATGACGCTCCAGTAAAAAGTTACAAGCATTTGTATGTTGCAAACTTTGAGAGGTGTAGAACGTACCGTATAGAAGTTATGGCCATTTGAAGTTTTATCATTGTTTGATTTGGGACCCAAGGGTAGCATAGCTTTGGGCGACAGCTTAAATTGACAAGAGGCTCGAGTACTATATTGTTACAAAATTTCAGGATTTTATGACGCTCCAGTAAAAAGTTACTAGCATTTGTATGTTGCAAACTTTGATAGGTGTAGGACGTACCGTATAGAAGTTAGGGTCATTTGAAATTTTAGCAGTGTATGTTGCAAACTTTGATAGGTTTAGGACGTACCGTATAGAAGTTAGGGCCATTTGAAATTTTAGCAGTGTTTGATTTGGGACTCAAGGGTAGCAAAGCTAAGAGCGATAGCTTAAATTGACAAGAGGCTCGAGTACTTTATTGTTACAAAATTTTAAGGTTTTATGACGCTTCAGTAAAAAGTTACAAGCATTTGTACGTTGCAAATTTTGATAGGTGTAGGACGTACCGTGTAGAAGTTAGGGCCATTTGAAATTTTAGCAGTATTTGATTTGGGACTCAAGGGTAGCATAGCCTTGTGCGATAGCTTAAATTGTCAAGAGGCTCGAGTACTTTATTGTTACAAAATTTCAAGGTTTTATGACGCTCCAGTAAAAAGTTACAAGCATTTGTATGTTGCAAACTTTGATAGGTGTAGAACGTACCGTATAGAAGTTACAGCCATTTGAAGTTTTATCAGTGTTTGATTTGGGACACAAGGGTAGCATAGCTTTGACCGATAGCTTAAATTGAGAAGAGGCTCGAGTACTTTATTGTTACCAAATTTCAAGGTTTTATGACGCTCCAGTAAAAAGTTACAAGCATTTGTATGTTTCAAACTTTGATAGGTGTAGGACGTACCGTATAGAAGTTAGGACCATTTGAAGTTTTATCATTGTTCGATTTGGGACTCAAGGGTAGCATAGGTTAAATTGACAAGAGGCTCGAGTACTTTATTGTTACAAAATTTCAAGGTTTTATGACGCTCCAGTAAAAAGTTACAAGCATTTGTATGTTGCCAACTTTGATAGGTGTAGGACGTACCGTATAGAAGTTAGGGCCATTTGAAGTTTTATAAGTGTTTGATTTGCGACTCAAGGTTAGCATAGCTTTGTGCGATAGCTTAAATTGACAAGAGGCTCGAGTACTTTATTGTTACAAAATTTCAAGGTTTTATGACGCTCCAGTAAAAAGTTACAAGCATTTGTATGTTATATACTTTGATAGGTGTAGGACGTACCGTATAGAAGTTGGGGCCATTTGAAGTTTTATCAGTGTTTGATTTGGGACTCAAGGGTAGCATAGCTTTGAGCGATAGCTTAAATTGGCAAGAAGCTCGAGTACTTTATTGTTACAAAATTTCAAGGTTTTATGACGCTCCAATAAAAAGTTACAAGCATTAGTATGTTGCAAACTTTGATAGGTTTAGGACGTACCGTATAGAAGTTAGGGCCATTTGAAGTTTTATCAGTGTTTGATTTGGGAATCAAGGGTAGCAAAGCTTTGAGCGATAGCTTAAATTGACAAGAGGCTCGAGTACTTTATTGTTACAAAATTTCAAGGTTTTATGACGCTTCAGTAAAAAGTTACAAGCATTTGTATGTGGCAAACTTTGATAGGTGTAGGACGTACCGTATAGAAGTTAGGGCCATTTCAAATTTTAGCAGTGTTTGATTTGGGCCTCAAGGGTAGCAAAGCTAATAGCGATAGGTTAAATTGACAAGAGGCTCGAGTACTTTATTGTTACAAAATTTGAAGGTTTTATGACGCTTCAGTAAAAAGTTACAAGCATTTGTACGTTGCAAACTTTGATAGGTGTAGGACGTACCGTGTAGAAGTTAGGGCCATTTGAAATAAAGCAGTGTTTGATTTGGGACTCAACGGTAGCATAGCCTTGTGCGATAGCGTAAATTGACAAGAGGCTCGAGTACTTTATTGTTACAAATTTTCAAGGTTTTATGACGCTCCAGTAAAAAGTTACAAGCATTTGTATGTTGCAAACTTTGATAGGTGTAGGACGTACCGTATAGAAGTTAGAGCCATTTGAAGTTTTATCATTGTTTGATTTGGGACCCAAGGGTAGCATAGCTTTGAGCGACAGCTTAAATTGACAAGAGGCTCGAGGTCTTTATTGTTACAAAATTTCAAGGTTTTATGACGGTCCAGTAAAAAGTTACAAGCATTTGTATGTTGCAAACTTTGATAGGTTTAGGACATACCGTCTAGAAGTTACAGCCATTTGAAGTTTTATCAGTGTTTGATTTGGGACTCAAGGGTAGCATAGCTTTGAGCGATAGCTTAAATTGAGAAGAGGCTCGAGTACTTTATTGTTACAAAATTTCAAGGTTTTATGGCTCCAGTAAAAAGTTACAAGCATTTGTATGTTGCAAACTTTGATAGGTGTAGGATGTACCGTATAGAAGTTAGGGCCCTTTGAAGTTTTATCATTGTTCGATTTGGGACTCAAGGGTAGCATAGCTTTGAGCGATAGGTTAAATTGACAAGAGGCTCGAGTACTTTATTGTTACAAAATTTCAAGGTTTTATGACGCTCCAGTAAAAAGTTACAAGCATTTGTATGTTGCCAACTTTGATAGGTGTAGGACGTACCGTATAGAAGTTAGGGCCATTTGAAGTTTTATAAGTGTTTGATTTGCTACTCAACGTTAGTATAGCTTTGTGCGATAGCTTAAATTGACAAGAGGCTCGAGTACTTTATTGTTACAAAATTTCAAGGTTTTATGACGCTCCAGTAAAAAGTTACAAGCATTTGTATGTTACATACTTTGATAGGTGTAGGACGTACCGTATAGAAGTTAGGGCCATTTGAAGTTTTATCAGTGTTTGATTTGGGACTCAAGGGTAGCATAGCTTTGAGCGATAGCTTAAATTGGCAAGAAGCTCGAGTACTTTATTGTTACAAAATTTCAAGGTTTTATGACGGTCCAATAAAAAGTTACAAGCATTTGTATGTTGCAAACTTTGATAGGTTTAGGACGTACCGTATAGAAGTTAGGGCCATTTGAAATTTTAGCAGTGTTTGATTTGGGACTCAAGGGTAGCAAAGCTTTGTGCGATAGCTTAAATTGACAAGAGGCTCGAGTACTTTA
Source organism: Clusia tigrina (assembly GCA_920105625.2). Lineage (NCBI taxonomy): Eukaryota > Metazoa > Arthropoda > Insecta > Diptera > Clusiidae > Clusia > Clusia tigrina. The sequence goes on from CAKKTE020000559.1 coordinate 655,747, forward strand.
TTGTTACAAAATTTCAAGATTTTATGACGCTCCAGTAAAAAGTTACTAGCATTTGCATGTTGCAAACTTTGATAGGTGTAGGACGTACCGTATAGATGTTAGGGCCATTTGAAATTTTAGCACTGTTTGATTTGGGACTCAAGGGTAGCATAGCTTTGTGCGATAACTTAAATTGACAAGAGGCTCGAGTACTATATTGTTACAAAATTTCAAGGTTTTATGACGCTCGAGTAAAAAGTTACAAACATTTGTATGTTGCAAACTTTGATACGTGTAGGACGTACCGTATAGAAGTTACGGCCATTTGAAGTTTTATCAGTGTTTGATGTGGGACTCAAGGGTAGCATAGCTTTGAGCGATAGCTTAAATTGAGAAGAGGCTCGAGTACTCTATTGTTACAAAATTTCAATTTTTTATGACGCTCCAGTAAAAAGTTACAAGCATTTGTATGTTGCAAACTTTGATAGGTGTAGGACGTACCGTATAGAAGTTAGGGCCATTTGAAGTTTTATCATTGTTCGATTTGGGACTCAAGGGTAGCATAGCTTTAAGCGATAGGTTAAATTGACAAGAGGCTCGAGGTCTTTATTTTTACAAAATTTGAAGGTTTTATAACGCTCCAGTAAAAAGTTACAAGCATTTGTATGTTGCAAACTTTGATAGCTGTAGGACGTACCGTATAGAAGTTAGGGCCATTTGAAATTTTATCAGTGTTTGATTTGGGACTCAAGGGTAGCATAGCTTTGAGCGATAGCTTAAATTGACAAGAGGCTCGAGTACTTTATTGTTAAGAAATTTCAAGGTTTTATGACGCTCCAGTAAAAAGTTACAAGCATTTGTATGTTGCCAACTTTGATAGGTGTAGGACGTACCGTATAGAAGTTACAGCCATTTGAAGTTTTATAAGTGTTTGATTTGGGACTCAAGGTTAGCATAGCTTTGAGCGATAGCTTAAATTGACAAGAGGCTCGAGTACTTTATTGTTACAAAATTTCAAGGTTTTATGACGCTCCAGTAAAAAGTTACAAGCATTTGTATGTTATATACTTTGATAGGTGTAGGACGTACCGTATAGAAGTTGGGGCCATTTGAAGTTTTATCAGTGTTTGATTTGGGACTCAAGGGTAGCATAGCTTTGAGCGATAGCTTAAATTGGCAAGAAGCTCGAGTACTTTATTGTTACAAAATTTCAAGGTTTTATGACGCTCCAATAAAAAGTTACAAGCATTAGTATGTTGCAAACTTTGATAGGTTTAGGACGTACCGTAGAGAAGTTAGGGCCATTTGAAGTTTTATCAGTGTTTGATTTGGGACTCAAGGGTAGCAAAGCTTTGAGCGATAGCTTAAATTGACAAGAGGCTCGAGTACTTTATTGTTACAAAATTTCAAGGTTTTATGACGCTTCAGTAAAAAGTTACAAGCATTTGTATGTGGCAAACTTTGATAGGTGTAGGACGTACCGTATAGAAGTTAGGGCCATTTCAAATTTTAGCAGTGTTTGATTTGGGCCTCAAGGGTAGCATAGCTTTGTGCGATAGCTTAAATTGACAAGAGGCTCGACTACTTTATTGTTATAAAATTTCAAGGTTTTATGACGCTCCAGTAAAAAGTTACAAGCATTTGTATGTTGCAAACTTTGATAGGTGTAGGGCGTACCGTATAGAAGTTAGGGCCATTTGAAGTTTTATCATTGTTTGATTTGGGAGCCAAGGGTAGCATAGCTTTGAGCGACAGCTTAAATTGACAAGAGGCTCGAGTACTTTATTGTTACAAAATTTCAAGGTTTTATGACGCTTCAGTAAAAAGTTACAAGCATTTGTATGTTGCAAACTTTGATAGGTTTAGGACGTACCGTATAGAAGTTAGGGCCATTTGAAGTTTTATCAGGGTTTGATTTGGGACTCAAGGGTAGCAAAGCTTTGAGCGATAGCTTAAATTGACAAGAGGCTCGAGTACTTTATTGTTACAAAATTTCAAGGTTTTATGACACTTCAGTAAAAAGTTACAAACATTTGTATGTTGCAAACTTTGATAGGTGTAGGACGTACCGTATAGAAATTAGGGCCATTTGAAATTTTAGCAGTGTTTGATTTGGGACACAAGGGTAGCAAAGCTAATAGCGATAGGTTAAATTGAAAAGAGGCTCGAGTACTTTATTGTTACAAAATTTGAAGGTTTTATGACGCTTCAGTAAAAAGTTACAAGCATTTGTACGTTGCAAACTTTGATAGGTGTAGGACGTACCGTGTAGAAGTTAGGGCCATTTGAAATAAAGCAGTGTTTGATTTGGGACTCAACGGTAGCATAGCCTTGTGCGATAGCTTAAATTGACAAGAGGCTCGAGTACTTTATTGTTACAAATTTTCAAGGTTTTATGACGCTCCAGTAAAAAGTTACAAGCATTTGTATGTTGCAAACTTTGATAGGTGTAGGACGTACCGTATAGAAGTTAGAGCCATTTGAAGCTTTATCATTGTTTGATTTGGGACCCAAGGGTAGCATAGCTTTGAGCGACAGCTTAAATTGACAAGAGGCTCGAGGTCTTTATTGTTACAAAATTTCAAGGTTTTATGACGCTCCAGTAAAAAGTTACAAGCATTTGTATGTTGCAAACTTTGATAGGTTTAGGACATACCGTCTAGAAGTTACAGCCATTTGAAGTTTTATCAGTGTTTGATTTGGGACTCAAGGGTAGCATAGCTTTGAGCGATAGCTTAAATTGAGAAGAGGCTCGAGTACTTTATTGTTACAAAATTTCAAGGTTTTATGGCTCCAGTAAAAAGTTACAAGCATTTGTATGTTGCAAACTTTGATAGGTGTAGGATGTACCGTATAGAACTTAGGGCCATTTGAAGTTTTATCATTGTTCGATTTGGGACTCAAGGGTAGCATAGCTTTGAGCGATAGGTTAAATTGACAAGAGGCTCGAGTACTTTATTGTTACAAAATTTCAAGGTTTTATGACGCTCCAGTAAAAAGTTACAAGCATTTGTATGTTGCCAACTTTGATAGGTGTAGGACGTACCGTATAGAAGTTAGGGCCATTTGAAGTTTTATAAGTGTTTGATTTGCGACTCAACGTTAGCATAGCTTTGTGCGATAGCTTAAATTGACAAGAGGCTCGAGTACTTTATTGTTACAAAATTTCAAGGTTTTATGACGCTCGAGTAAAAAGTTACAAACATTTGTATGTTGCAAACTTTGATAGGTGTAGGACGTACCGTATAGAAGTTACGGCCATTTGAAGTTTTATCAGTGTTTGATTTGGGACTCAAGGGTAGCATAGCTTTGAGCGATAGCTTAAATTGAGAAGAGGCTCGAGTACTCTATTGTTACAAAATTTCAATTTTTTATGACGCTCCAGTAAAAAGTTACAAGCATTTGTATGTTGCAAACTTTGATAGGTGTAGGACGTACCGTATAGAAGTTAGGGCCATTTGAAGTTTTATCATTGTTCGATTTGGGACTCAAGGGTAGCATAGCTTTAAGCGATAGGTTAAATTGACAAGAGGCTCGAGGTCTTTATTTTTACAAAATTTCAAGGTTTTATAACGCTCCAGTAAAAAGTTACAAGCATTTGTATGTTGCAAACTTTGATAGCTGTAGGACGTACCGTATAGAAGTTAGGGCCATTTGAAATTCTATCAGTGTTTGATTTGGGACTCAAGGGTAGCATAGCTTTGAGCGATAGCTTAAATTGACAAGAGGCTCGAGTACTTTATTGTTACGAAATTTCAAGGTTTTATGACGCTCCAGTAAAAAGTTACAAGCATTTGTATGTTGCCAACTTTGATAGGTGTAGGACGTACCGTATAGAAGTTAGGGCCATTTGAAGTTTTATAAGTGTTTGATTTGGGACTCAAGGTTAGCATAGCTTTGAGCGATAGCTTAAATTGACAAGAGGCTCGAGTACTTTATTGTTACAAAATTTCAAGGTTTTATGACGCTCCAGTAAAAAGTTACAAGCATTTGTATGTTATATACTTTGATAGGTGTAGGACGTACCGTATAGAAGTTGGGGCCATTTGAAGTTTTATCAGTGTTTGATTTGGGACTCAAGGGTAGCATAGCTTTGAGCGATAGCTTAAATTGGCAAGAAGCTCGAGTACTTTATTGTTACAAAATTTCAAGGTTTTATGACGCTCCAATAAAAAGTTACAAGCATTAGTATGTTGCAAACTTTGATAGGTTTAGGACGTACCGTATAGAAGTTAGGGCCATTTGAAGTTTTATCAGTGTTTGATTTGGGACTCAAGGGTAGCAAAGCTTTGAGCGATAGCTTAAATTGACAAGAGGCTCGAGTACTTTATTGTTACAATATTTCAAGGTTTTATGACGCTTCAGTAAAAAGTTACAAGCATTTGTATGTGGCAAACTTTGATAGGTGTAGGACGTACCGTATAGAAGTTAGGGCCATTTCAAATTTTAGCAGTGTTTGATTTGGGCCTCAAGGGTAGCATAGCTTTGTGCGATAGCTTAAATTGACAAGAGGCTCGACTACTTTATTGTTATAAAATTTCAAGGTTTTATGACGCTCCAGTAAAAAGTTACAAGCATTTGTATGTTGCAAACTTTGATAGGTGTAGGGCGTACCGTATAGAAGTTAGGGCCATTTGAAGTTTTATCATTGTTTGATTTGGGAGCCAAGGGTAGCATAGCTTTGAGCGACAGCTTAAATTGACAAGAGGCTCGAGTACTTTATTGTTACAAAATTTCAAGGTTTTATGACGCTTCAGTAAAAAGTTACAAGCATTTGTATGTTGCAAACTTTGATAGGTTTAGGACGTACCGTATAGAAGTTAGGGCCATTTGAAGTTTTATCAGGGTTTGATTTGGGACTCAAGGGTAGCAAAGCTTTGAGCGATAGCTTAAATTGACAAGAGGCTCGAGTACTTTATTGTTACAAAATTTCAAGGTTTTATGACGCTTCAGTAAAAAGTTACAAACATTTGTATGTTGCAAACTTTGATAGGTGTAGGACGTACCGTATAGAAGTTAGGGCCATTTGAAATTTTAGCAGTGTTTGATTTGGGACACAAGGGTAGCAAAGCTAATAGCGATAGGTTAAATTGAAAAGAGGCTCGAGTACTTTATTGTTACAAAATTTGAAGGTTTTATGACGCTTCAGTAAAAAGTTACAAGCATTTGTACGTTGCAAACTTTGGTAGGTGTAGGACGTACCGTGTAGAAGTTAGGGCCATTTGAAATAAAGCAGTGTTTGATTTGGGACTCAACGGTAGCATAGCCTTGTGCGATAGCTTAAATTGACAAGAGGCTCGAGTACTTTATTGTTACAAATTTTCAAGGTTTTATGACGCTCCAGTAAAAAGTTACAAGCATTTGTATGTTGCAAACTTTGATAGGTGTAGGACGTACCGTATAGAAGTTAGAGCCATTTGAAGCTTTATCATTGTTTGATTTGGGACCCAAGGGTAGCATAGCTTTGAGCGACAGCTTAAATTGACAAGAGGCTCGAGGTCTTTATTGTTACTAAATTTCAAGGTTTTATGACGCTCCAGTAAAAAGTTACAAGCATTTGTATGTTGCAAACTTTGATAGGTTTAGGACATACCGTCTAGAAGTTACAGCCATTTGAAGTTTTATCAGTGTTTGATTTGGGACTCAAGGGTAGCATAGCTTTGAGCGATAGCTTAAATTGAGAAGAGGCTCGAGTACTTTATTGTTACAAAATTTCAAGGTTTTATGGCTCCAGTAAAAAGTTACAAGCATTTGTATGTTGCAAACTTTGATAGGTGTAGGATGTACCGTATAGAAGTTAGGGCCCTTTGAAGTTTTATCATTGTTCGATTTGGGACTCAAGGGTAGCATAGCTTTGAGCGATAGGTTAAATTGACAAGAGGCTCGAGTACTTTATTGTTACAAAATTTCAAGGTTTTATGACGCTCCAGTAAAAAGTTACAAGCATTTGTATGTTGCCAACTTTGATAGGTGTAGGACGTACCGTATAGAAGTTAGGGCCATTTGAAGTTTTATAAGTGTTTGATTTGCGACTGAACGTTAGCATAGCTTTGTGCGATAGCTTAAATTGACAAGAGGCTCGAGTACTTTATTGTTACAAAATTTCAAGGTTTTATGACGCTCGAGTAAAAAGTTACAAACATTTGTATGTTGCAAACTTTGATAGGTGTAGGACGTACCGTATAGAAGTTACGGCCATTTGAAGTTTTATCAGTGTTTGATTTGGGACTCAAGGGTAGCATAGCTTTGAGCGATAGCTTAAATTGAGAAGAGGCTCGAGTACTCTATTGTTACAAAATTTCAATTTTTTATGACGCTCCAGTAAAAAGTTACAAGCATTTGTATGTTGCAAACTTTGATAGGTGTAGGACGTACCGTATAGAAGTTAGGGCCATTTGAAGTTTTATCATTGTTCGATTTGGGACTCAAGGGTAGCATAGCTTTAAGCGATAGGTTAAATTGACAAGAGGCTCGAGGTCTTTATTTTTACAAAATTTCAAGGTTTTATAACGCTCCAGTAAAAAGTTACAAGCATTTGTATGTTGCAAACTTTGATAGCTGTAGGACGTACCGTATAGAAGTTAGGGCCATTTGAAATTTTATCAGTGTTTGATTTGGGACTCAAGGGTAGCATAGCTTTGAGCGATAGCTTAAATTGACAAGAGGCTCGAGTACTTTATTGTTACGAAATTTCAAGGTTTTATGACGCTCCAGTAAAAAGTTACAAGCATTTGTATGTTGCCAACTTTGATAGGTGTAGGACGTACCGTATAGAAGTTAGGGCCATTTGAAGTTTTATAAGTGTTTGATTTGGGACTCAAGGTTAGCATAGCTTTGAGCGATAGCTTAAATTGACAAGAGGCTCGAGTACTTTATTGTTACAAAATTTCAAGGTTTTATGACGCTCCAGTAAAAAGTTACAAGCATTTGTATGTTACATACTTTGATAGGTGTAGGACGTACCGTATAGAAGTTAGGGCCATTTGAAGTTTTATTAGTGTTTGATTTGGGACTCAAGGGCAGCATAGCTTTGAGCGATAGCTTAAATTGGCAAGAGGCTCGAGTACTTTATTGTTACAAAATTTCAAGGTTTTATGACGCTCCAATAAAAAGTTACAAGCATTTGTATGTTGCAAACTTTGATAGGTTTAGGACGTACCGTATATAAGTTAGGGCCATTTGAAGTTTTATCAGTGTTTGATTTGGGACTCAAGGGTAGCAAAGCTTTGAGCGATAGCTTAAATTGACAAGAGGCTCGAGTACTTTATTGTTACAAAATTTCAAGGTTTTATGACGCTTCAGTAAAAAGTTACAAGCATTTGTATGTTGCAAACTTTGATAGGTGTAGGACGTACCGTATAGAAGTTAGGGCCATTTGAAATTTTAATAGTGTTTGATTTGGGATTCAAGGGTAGCAAAGCTAAGAGCGATAGGTTAAATTGACAAGAGGCTCGAGTACTTTATTGTTACAAAATTTCAAGGTTTTATGACGCTTCAGTAAAAAGTTACAAGCATTTGTACGTTGCAAACTTTGATAGGTGTAGGATGTACCGTATAAAAGTTAGGGCCATTTGAAATTTCGGCAGTGTTTGATGTGGGACTCAAGGGTAGCATAGCCTTGTGCGATAGCTTAAATTGACAAGAGGCTCGAGTACTTTATTGTTACAAAATTTCAAGGTCTTATGACGCGCCAGTAAAAAGTTACAAGCATTTGTATGTTGCAAACTTTGATAGGTGTAGGACGTACCGTATAGAAGTTAGGGCCATTTGAAGTTTTATCATTGTTTTATTTGGGACCCAAGGGTAACATAGCTTTGAGCGACAGCTTAAATTGACAAGAGGCTCGAGTACTATATTGTTACAAAATTTCAAGATTTTATGACGCTTCAGTAAAAAGTTACTAGCATTTGTATGTTGCAAACTTTGATAGGTGTAGGACGTACCGTATAGAAGTTAGGGTCATTTGAAATTTTAGCAGTGTTTGATTTGGGACTCAAGGGTAGCATAGCCTTGTGCGATAGCTTAAATTGAAAAGAGGCCCGAGTACTTTATTGTTACAAAATTTCAAGGTTTTATGACGCTCCAGTAAAAAGTTACAAGCATTTGTATGTTGCAAACTTTGATAGGTGTAGGACGTACATTATAGAAGTTAGGGCCATTTGAAGTTTTATCATTGTTTGATTTGGGACCCAAGGGTAGCATAGCTTTGAGCGACAGCTTAAATTGACAAGAGGCTCGAGGTCTTTATTGTTACAAAATTTCAAGGTTTTATGACGCTCCAGTAAAAAGTTACTAGCATTTGTATGTTGCAAACTTTGATAGGTGTAGGACGTACCGTATATAAGTTAGGGTCATTTGAAATTTTAGCAGTGTATGTTGCAAACTTTGATAGGTTTAGGACGTACCGTATAGAAGTTACAGCCATTTGAAGTTTTATCAGTGTTTGATTTGGGACTCAAGGGTAGCATAGCTTTGAGCGATAGCTTAAATTGAGAAGAGGCTCGAGTACTTTATTGTTACAAAATTTCAAGGTTTTATGACGCTCCAGTAAAACGTTACAAGCATTTGTATGTTGCAAACTTTGATAGGTGTAGGACGTACCGTATAGAAGTTAGGGCCATTTGAAGTTTTATCATTGTTCGATTTGGGACTCAAGTGTCGCATAGCTTTGAGCGATAGGTTAAATTGAGAAGAGGCTCGAGGTCTTTATTGTTACAAAATTTCAAGGTTTTATAACGCTCCAGTAAAAAGTTACAAGAATTTGTATGTTGCAAACTTTGATAGCTGTAGGACGTACCGTATAGAAGTTAGGGCCATTTGAAGTTTTATCAGTGTTTGATTTGGGACTCAAGGGTAGCATAGCTTTGAGCGATAGCTTAAATTGGCAAGAGGCTGGAGTACTTTATTGTTTCAAAATTTCAAGGTTTTATGACGCTCCAATAAAAAGTTACAAGCATTTGTATGTTGCAAACTTTGATAGGTTTAGGACGTACCGTATAGAAGTTAGGGCCATTTGAAGTTTTATCAGTGTTTGATTTGGGACTCAAGTGTAGCAAAGATTTGAGCGATAGCTTAAATTGACAAGAGGCTCGAGTACTTTATTGTTACAAAATTTCAAGGTTTTATGACGCTTCAGTAAAAAGTTACAAGCATTTGTATGTTGCCAACTTTGATAGGTGTAGGACGTACCGTATATAAGTTAGGGTCATTTGAAATTTTAGCAGTGTATGTTGCAAACTTTGATAGGTTTAGGACGTACCGTATAGAAGTTACAGCCATTTGAAGTTTTATCAGTGTTTGATTTGGGACTCAAGGTTAGCATAGCTTTGTGCGTTAGCTTAAATTGACAAGAGGCTCGAGTACTTTATTGTTACAAAATTTCAAGGTTTTATGACGCTCCAGTAAAAAGTTACAAGCATTTGTATGTTACATACTTTGATAGGTGTAGGACGTACCGTATAGAAGTTAGGGCCATTTGAAATTTTAGCAGTGTTTGATTTGGGACTCAAGGGTAGCAAAGCTTTGTGCGATAGCTTATATTGACAAGAGGCTCGAGTACTTTATTGTTACAAAATTTCAAGGTTTTATGACGCTCCAGTAAAAAGTTAGAATCATTTGTATGTTGCAAACTTTGATAGGTGTAGGGCGTACCGTATAGAAGTTAGGGCCATTTGAAGTTTTATCATTGTTTGATTTGGGAGCCAAGGGTAGCATAGCTTTGAGCGACAGCTTAAATTGACAAGAGGCTCGAGGTCTTTATTGTTACAAAATTTCAAGGCTTTATGACGCTCCAGTAAAAAGTTACAAGCATTTGTATGTTGCAATCTTTGATAGGTGTAGGACGTACCGTACAGAAGTTAGGGCCATTTGAAGTTTTATCAGTGTTTGATTTGGGACTCAAGGGTAGCATAGCTTTGAGCAATAGCTTAAATTGACAAGACGCTCGAGTACTTTATTGTTACAAAATTTCAAGATTTTATGACGCTCCAGTAAAAAGTTACTAGCATTTGCATGTTGCAAACTTTGATAGGTGTAGGACGTACCGTATAGAAGTTAGGGCCATTTGAAATTTTAGCAGTGTTTGATTTGGGACTCAAGGGTAGCATAGCTTTGTGCGATAACTTAAATTGACAAGAGGCTCGAGTACTATATTGTTACAAAATTTCAAGGTTTTATGACGCTCGAGTAAAAAGTTACAAACATTTGTATGTTGCAAACTTTGATAGGTGTAGGACGTACCGTATAGAAGTTACGGCCATTTGAAGTTTTATCAGTGTTTGATTTGGGACTCAAGGGTAGCATAGCTTTGAGCGATAGCTTAAATTGAGAAGAGGCTCGAGTACTCTATTGTTACAAAATTTCAATTTTTTATGACGCTCCAGTAAAAAGTTACAAGCATTTGTATGTTGCAAACTTTGATAGGTCTAGGACGTACCGTATAGAAGTTAGGGCCATTTGAAGTTTTATCATTGTTCGATTTGGGACTCAAGGGTATCATAGCTTTAAGCGATAGGTTAAATTGACAAGAGGCTCGAGGTCTTTATTGTTACAAAATTTCAAGGTTTTATAACGCTCCAGTAAAAAGTAACAAGCATTTGTATGTTGCAAACTTTCATAGCTGTAGGACGTACCGTATAGAAGTTAGGGCCATTTGAAATTTATCAGTGTTTGATTTGGGGCTCAAGGGTAGCATAGCTTTGAGCAATAGCTTAAATTGACAAGAGGCTCGAGTACTTTATTGTTACGAAATTTCAAGGCTTTAAGCGCTCCAGTAAAAAGTTACAAGCATTTGTATGTTGCCAACTTTGATAGGGGTAGGACGTACCGTATAGAAGTTAGGGCCATTTGAAGTTTTATAAGTGTTTGATTTGGGACTCAAGGTTAGCATAGCTTTGAGCGATAGCTTAAATTGACAAGAGCCTCGAGTACTTTATTGTTACAAAATTTCAAGGTTTTATGACGCTCCAGTAAAAAGTTACAAGCATTTGTATGTTGCAAACTTTGATAGGTGTAGGACGTACCGTATATAAGTTAGGGTCATTTGAAATTTTAGCAGTGTATGTTGCAAACTTTGATAGGTTTAGGACGTACCGTATAGAAGTTACAGCCATTTGAAGTTTTATCAGTGTTTGATTTGGGATTCAAGGGTAGCATAGCTTTGAGCGATAGCTTAAATTGAGAAGAGGCTCGAGTACTTTATTGTTACAAAATTTCAAGGTTTTATGACGCTCCAGTAAAAAGTTACAAGCATTTGTATGTTACATACTTTGATAGGTGTAGGATGTACCGTATAGAAGTTAGGGCCATTTGAAGTTTTATTAGTGTTTGATTAGGGACTCAAGGGTAGCATAGCTTTGCGCGATAGCTTAAATTGGCAAGAGGCTCGAGTACTTTATTGTTACAAAATTTCAAGGTTTTATGACGCTCCAATAAAAAGTTACAAGCATTTGTATGTTGCAAACTTTGATAGGTTTAGTTCGTACCGTATAGAATTTAGGGCCATTTGAAGTTTTATCAGTGTTTGATTTGGGACTCAAGGGTAGCAAAGCTTTGAGCGATAGCTTAAATTGACAAGAGGCTCGAGTACTTTATTGTTACAAAATTTCAAGGTTTTATGACGCTTCAGTAAAAAGTTACAAGCATTTGTATGTTGCAAACTTTGATAGGTGTAGGACGTACCGTATAGAAGTTAGGGCCATTTGAAATTTTAGCACTGTTTGATTTGGGATTCAAGGGTAGCAAAGCTAAGAGCGATAGCTTAAATTGACAAGAGGCACGAGTACTTTATTGTTACAAAATTTCAAGGTTTTTATGACGCTTCAGTAAAAAGTTACAAGCATTTGTATGTTGCAAACTTTGATAGGTGTAGGATGTGCCGTATAAAAGTTAGGGCCATTTGAAATTTCGGCACTGTTTGATTTGGGACTCAAGGGTAGCATAGCCTTGTGCGATAGCTTAAATTGACAAGAGGCTCGAGTACTTTATTGTTACAAAATTTCAAGGTTTTATGACGCTCCAGTAAAAAGTTACACGCATTTGTATGTTGCAAACTTTGATAGGTGTAGGACGTACTTTATAGAAGTTAGAGCCATTTGAAGTTTTATCATTGTTTGATTTGGGACCCAAGGGTAGCATAGCTTTGAGCGACAGCTTAAATTGACAAGAGGCTCGAGGTCTTTATTGTTACAAAATTTCAAGACTTTATGACGCTCCAGTAAAAAGTTACTAGCATTTGTATGTTGCAAACTTTGATAGGTGTAGGACGTACCGTATATAAGTTAGGGTCATTTGAAATTTTAGCAGTGTATGTTGCAAACTTTGATAGGTTTAGGACGTACCGTATAGAAGTTACAGCCATTTGAAGTTTTATCAGTGTTTGATTTGGGATTCAAGGGTAGCATAGCTTTGAGCGATAGCTTAAATTGAGAAGAGGCTCGAGTACTTTAATGTTACAAAATTTCAAGGTTTTATGACGCTCCAGTAAAAAGTTACAAGCATTTGTATGTTGCAAACTTTGATAGGTGTAGGACGTACCGTATAGAAGTTAGGGCCATTTGAAGTTTTATCATTGTTCGATTTGGGACTCAAGGGTAGCATAGCTTTGAGCGATAGGTTAAATTGACAAGAGGCTCGAGGTCTTTATTGTTACAAAATTTCAAGATTTTATGACGCTCCAGTAAAAAGTTACAAGGATTTGTATGTTGCAAACTTTGATAGGTGTAGGACGTACCGTATAGAAGTTAGGGCCATTTGAAGTTTTATCATTGTTTTATTTGGGACCCAAGGGTAGCATAGCTTTGAGCGACAGCTTAAATTGACAAGAGGCTCGAGTACTATATTGTTACAAAATTTAAAGATTTTAAGACGCTTCAGTAAAAAGTTACTAGCATTTGTATGGTGCAAACTTTGATAGCTGTAGGACGTACCGTATAGAAGTTAGGGTCATTTGAAATTTTAGCAGTGTTTGATTTGGGACTCAAGGGTAGCATAGCCTTGTGCGATAGCTTAAATTGACAAGAGGCTCGAGTACTTTATTGTTACAAAATTTCAAGGTGTTATGACGCTCCAGTAAAAAGTTACAAGCATTTGTATGTTGCAAACTTTGATAGGTGTAGGACGTACTTTATAGAAGTTAGGGCCATTTGAAGTTTTATCATTGTTTGATTTGGGACCCAAGGGTAGCATAGCTTTGAGCGACAGCTTAAATTGACAAGAGGCTCGAGGTCTTTATTGTTACAAAATTTCAAGATTTTATGACGCTCCAGTAAAAAGTTACTAGCATTTGTATGTTGCAAACTTTGATAGGTGTAGGACGTACCGTATATAAGTTAGGGTCATTTGAAATTTTAGCAGTGTATGTTGCAAACTTTGATAGGTTTAGGACGTACCGTATAGAAGTTACAGCCATTTGAAGTTTTATCAGTGTTTGATTTGGGATTCAAGGGTAGCATAGCTTTGAGCGATAGCTTAAATTGAGAAGAGGCTCGAGTACTTTATTGTTACAAAATTTCAAGGTTTTATGACGCTCCAGTAAAAAGTTACAAGCATTTGTATGTTGCAAACTTTGATAGGTGTAGGACGTACCGTATAGAAGTTAGGGCCATTTGAAGTTTTATCATTGTTCGATTTGGGACTCAAGGGTAGCATAGCTTTGAGCGATAGGTTAAATTGACAAGAGGCTCGAGGTCTTTATTGTTACAAAATTTCAAGGTTTTATAACGCTCCAGTAAAAAGTTACAAGAATTTGTATGTTGCAAACTTTGATAGCTGTAGGATGTACCGTATAGAAGTTAGGGCCATTTGAAATTTTATCAGTGGTTGATTTGGGACTCAAGGGTAGCATAGCTTTGAGCGATAGCTTAAATTGACAAGAGGCTCGAGTACTTTATTGTTACAAAATTTCAAGGTTTTATGACGCTCCAGTAAAAAGTTACAAGCATTTGTATGTTACATACTTTGATAGGTGTAGGACGTACCGTATAGAAGTTAGGGCCATTTGAAGTTTTATCAGTGTTTGATTTGGGACTCAAGGGTAGCATAGCTTTGAGCGATAGCTTGAATTGGCAAGAGGCTGGAGTACTTTATTGTTACAAAATTTCAAGGTTTTATGACGCTTCAGTAAAAAGTTACAAGCATTTGTATGTTGCAAACTTTGATAGGTGTAGGACGTACCGTATAGAAGTTAGGGCCATTTGAAATTTTAGCAGTGTTTGATTTGGGACTCAAGGGTAGCATAGCTTTTTGCGATAACTTAAATTGACAAGAGGATCGAGTACTATATTGTTACAAAATTTCAAGGTTTTATGACGCCCGAGTAAAAAGTTACAAGCATTTGTCTGTTGCAAACTTTGATAGGTGTAGGACATACCGTATAGAAGTTACGGCCATTTGAAGTTTTATCAGTGTTTGATTTGGGACTCAAGGGTAGCATAGCTTTGTGTGATAGCTTAAATTGACAAGAGGCTCGAGTACTATATTGTTACAAAATTTCAAGGTTTTATGACGCTCGAGTAAAAAGTTACAAGCATTTGTATGTTGCAAACTTTGATAGGTGTAGGACGTACCGTATAGAAGTTACGGCCATTTGAAGTTTTATCATTGTTTGATTTGGGACCCAAGGGTAGCATAGCTTTGAGCGACAGCTTAAATTGACAAGAGGCTCGAGGTCTTTATTGTTACAAAATTTCAAGATTTTATGACGCTCCAGTAAAAAGTTACTAGCATTTGTATGTTGCAAACTTTGATAGGTGTATAACGTACCGTATATAAGTTAGGGTCATTTGAAATTTTAGCAGTGTATGTTGCAAACTTTGATAGGTTTAGGACGTACCGTATAGAAGTTACAGCCATTTGAAGTTTTATCCGTGTTTGATTTGGGACTCAAGGGTAGCATAGCTTTGAGCGATAGCTTAAATTGAGAAGAGGCTCGAGTACTTTATTGTTACAAAATTTCAAGGTTTTATGACGCTCGAGTAAAACGTTACAAGCATTTGTATGTTGCAAACTTTGATATGTGTAGGACGTACCGTATAGAAGTTAGGGCCATTTGAAGTTTTATCATTGTTCGATTTGGGACTCAAGGGTAGCATAGCTTTGAGCGATAGGTTAAATTGACAAGAGGCTCGAGGTCTTTATTGTTACAAAATTTCAAGGTTTTATAACGCTCCAGTAAAAAGTTACAAGAATTTGTATGTTGCAAACTTTGATAGCTGTAGGACGTACCGTATAGAAGTTAGGGCCATTTGAAATTTTATCAGTGTTTGATTTGGGACTCAAGGGTAGCATAGCTTTGAGCGATAACTTAAATTGACAAGAGGCTCGAGTACTTTATTGTTACAAAATTTCAAGGTTTTATGACGATCCAGTAAAAAGTTACAAGCATTTGTATGTTACATACTTTGATAGGTGTAGGACGTACCGTATAGAAGTTAGGGCCATTTGAAGTTTTATCAGTGTTTGATATGGGACTCAAGGGTAGCATAGCTTTGAGCGATAGCTTAAATTGGCAAGAGGCTGGAGTACTTTATTGTTTCAAAATTTCAAGGTTTTATGACGCTCCAATAAAAAGTTACAAGCATTTGTATGTTGCAAACTTTGATAGGTTTAGGACGTACCGTATATAATTTAGGGCCATTTGAAGTTTTATAAGTGTTTGATTTGGGACTCAAGTGTAGCAAAGATTTGAGCGATAGCTTAAATTGACAAGAGGCTCGAGTACTTTATTGTTACAAAATTTCAAGGTTTTATGACGCTTCAGTAAAAAGTTACAAGCATTTGTATGTTGCAAACTTTGATAGGTGTAGGACGTACCGTATAGAAGTTAGGGCCATTTGAAATTTTAACAGTGTTTGATTTGGGACTCAAGGGTAGCAAAGCTAAGAGCGATAGCTTAAATTGACAAGAGGCTCGAGTACTTTATTGTTACAAAATTTCAAGGTTTTATGACGCTTCAGTAAAAAGTTACAAGCATTTGTATGTTGCCAACTTTGATAGGTGTAGGACGTACCGTATAGAAGTTAGGGCCATTTGAAGTTTTATAAGTGTTTGATTTGCGACTCAAGGTTAGCATAGCTTTGTGCGATAGCTTAAATTGACAAGAGGATCGAGTACTTTATTGTTACAAAATTTCAAGGTTTTATGACGCACCAGTAAAAAGTTACAAGCATTTGTATGTTACATACTTTGATAGGTGTAGGACGTACCGTATAGAAGTTAGGGCCATTTGAAATTTTAGCAGTGTTTGATTTGGGACTCAAGGGTAGCAAAGCTTTGTGCGATAGCTTAAATTGACAAGAGGCTCGAGTACTTTACTGTTACAAAATTTCAAGGTTTTATGACGCTCCAGTAAAAAGTTAGAATCATTTGTATGTTGCAAACTTTGATAGGTGTAGGGCGTACCGTATATAAGTTAGGGCCATTTGAAGTTTTATCATTGTTAGATTTGGGAGCCAAGGGTAGCATAGCTTTGAGCGACAGCTTAAATTCACAAGAGGCTCGAGGTCTTTATTGTTACAAAATTTCAAGGTTTTATGACGCTCCAGTAAAAAGTTACAAGCATTTGTATGTTGCAATCTTTGATAGGTGTAGGACGTACCGTACAGAAGTTAGGGCCATTTGAAGTTTTATCAGTGTTTGATTTGGGACTCAAGGGTAGCATAGCTTTGAGCAATAGCTTAAATTGACAAGAGGCTCGAGTACTTTATTGTTACAAAATTTCAAGATTTTATGACGCTCCAGTAAAAACTTACTAGCATTTGCATGTTGCAAACTTTGATAGGTATAGGACGTACCGTATAGAAGTTAGGGCCATTTGAAATTTTAGCAGTGTTTGATTTGGGACTCAAGGGTAGCATAACTTTGTGCGATAACTTAAATTGACAAGAGGCTCGAGTACTATATTGTTACAAAATTTCAAGGTTTTATGACGCTCGAGTAAAAAGTTACAAACATTTATATGTTGCAAACTTTGATAGGTGTAGGACGTACCGTATAGAAGTTAGGGCCATTTGAAGTTTTATCATTGTTTTATTTGGGACCCAAGGGTAGCATAGCTTTGAGCGACAGCTTAAATTGACAAGAGGCTCGAGTACTATATTGTTACAAAATTTCAAGGTTTTATAACGCTCCAGTAAAAAGTTACAAGAATTTGTATGTTGCAAACTTTGATAGCTGTAGGATGTACCGTATAGAAGTTAGGGCCATTTGAAGTTTTATCATTGTTTTATTTGGGACCCAAGGGTAGCATAGCTTTGAGCGACAGCTTAAATTGACAAGAGGCTCGAGTACTTTATTGTTACAAAATTTCAAGGTTTTATGACGCTCCAGTAAAAAGTTACAAGCATTTGTATGTTGCAAACTTTGATAGGTGTAGGACGTACTTTATAGAAGTTAGGGCCATTTGAAGTTTTATCATTGTTTGATTTGGGACCCAAGGGTAGCATAGCTTTGAGCGACAGCTTAAATTGACAAGAGGCTCGAGGTCTTTATTGTTACAAAATTTCAAGATTTTATGACGCTCCAGTAAAAAGTTACTAGCATTTGTATGTTGCAAACTTTGATAGGTGTAGGACGTACCGTATATAAGTTAGGGTCATTTGAAATTTTAGCAGTGTATGTTGCAAACTTTGATAGGTTTAGGACGTACCGTATAGAAGTTACAGCCATTTGAAGTTTTATCAGTGTTTGATTTGGGATTCAAGGGTAGCATAGCTTTGAGCGATAGCTTAAATTGAGAAGAGGCTCGAGTACTTTATTGTTACAAAATTTCAAGGTTTTATGACGCTCCAGTAAAAAGTTACAAGCATTTGTATGTTGCAAACTTTGATAGGTGTAGGACGTACCGTATAGAAGTTAGGGCCATTTGAAGTTTTATCATTGTTCGATTTGGGACTCAAGGGTAGCATAGCTTTGAGCGATAGGTTAAATTGACAAGAGGCTCGAGGTCTTTATTGTTACAAAATTTCAAGGTTTTATAACGCTCCAGTAAAAAGTTACAAGAATTTGTATGTTGCAAACTTTGATAGCTGTAGGATGTACCGTATAGAAGTTAGGGCCATTTGAAATTTTATCAGTGTTTGATTTGGGACTCAAGGGTAGCATAGCTTTGAGCGATAGCTTAAATTGACAAGATGCTCGAGTACTTTATTGTTACAAAATTTCAAGGTTTTATGACGCTCCAGTAAAAAGTTACAAGCATTTGTATGTTACATACTTTGATAGGTGTAGGACGTACCGTATAGAAGTTCGGACCATTTGAAGTTTTATCAGTGTTTGATTTGGGACTCAAGGTTAGCATAGCTTTGAGCGATAGCTTAAATTGGCAAGAGGCTGGAGTACTTTATTGTTACAAAATTTCAAGGTTTTATGACGCTCCAATAAAAAGTTACAAACATTTGTATGTTGCAAACTTTGATAGGTTTAGGACGTACCGTATAGAAGTTAGGGCCATTTGAAGTTTTATCAGTGTTTGATTTGGGACTCAAGGGTAGCAAACATTTGAGCGATAGCTTAAATTGACAAGAGGCTCGAGAACTTTATTGTTACAAAATTTCAAGGTTTTATGACGCTTCAGTAAAAAGTTACAAGCATTTGTATGTTGCAAACTTTGATAGGTGTAGGACGTACCGTATAGAAGTTAGGGCCATTTGAAATTTTAGCAGTGTTTGATTTGGGACTCAAGGGTAGCATAGCTTTTTGCGATAGCTTAAATTTACAAGACGATCGAGTACTATATTGTTACAAAATTTCAAGGTTTTATGACGCCCGAGTAAAAAGTTACAAGCATTTGTATGTTGCAAACTTTGATAGGTGTAGGACATACCGTATAGAAGTTACGGCCATTTGAAGTTTTATCAGTGTTTGATTTGGGACTCAAGGGTAGCATAGCTTTGTGTGATAGCTTAAATTGACAAGAGGCTCGAGTACTATATTGTTACGAAATTTCAAGGTTTTATGACGCTCGAGTAAAAAGTTACAAGCATTTGTATGTTGCAAACTTTGATAGGTGTAGGACGTACCGTATAGAAGTTACGGCCATTTGAAGTTTTATCATTGTTTGATTTGGGACCCAAGGGTAGCATAGCTTTGAGCGACAGCTTAAATTGACAAGAGGCTCGAGGTCTTTATTGTTACAAAATTTCAAGATTTTATGACGCTCCAGTAAAAAGTTACTAGCATTTGTATGTTGCAAACTTTGATAGGTGTAGGACGTACCGTATATAAGTTAGGGTCATTTGAAATTTTAGCAGTGTATGTTGCAAACTTTGATAGGTTTAGGACGTACCGTATAGAAGTTACAGCCATTTGAAGTTTTATCAGTGTTTGATTTGGGACTCAAGTGTAGCAAAGATTTGAGCGATAGCTTAAATTGACAAGAGGCTCGAGTACTTTATTGTTACAAAATTTCAAGGTTTTATGACGCTTCAGTAAAAAGTTACAAGCATTTGTATGTTGCAAACTTTGATAGGTGTAGGACGTACCGTATAGAAGTTACGGCCATTTGAAGTTTTATCATTGTTTGATTTGGGACCCAAGGGTAGCATAGCTTTGAGCGACAGCTTAAATTGACAAGAGGCTCGAGGTCTTTATTGTTACAAAATTTCAAGATTTTATGACGCTCCAGTAAAAAGTTACTAGCATTTGTATGTTGCAAACTTTGATAGGTGTAGGACGTACCGTATATAAGTTAGGGTCATTTGAAATTTTAGCAGTGTATGTTGCAAACTTTGATAGGTTTAGGACGTACCGTATAGAAGTTACAGCCATTTGAAGTTTTATCAGTGTTTGATTTGGGACTCAAGTGTAGCAAAGATTTGAGCGATAGCTTAAATTGACAAGAGGCTCGAGTACTTTATTGTTACAAAATTTCAAGGTTTTATGACGCTTCAGTAAAAAGTTACAAGCATTTGTATGTTGCAAACTTTGATAGGTGTAGGACGTACCGTATAGAAGTTAGGGCCATTTGAAATTTTAGCAGTGTTTGATTTGGGACTCAAGGGTAGCAAAGCTAAGAGCGATAGCTTAAATTGACAAGAGGCTCGAGTACTTTATTGTTACAAAATTTCAAGGTTATATGACGCTTCAGTAAAAAGTTACAAGCATTTGTATGTTGCCAACTTTGATAGGTGTAGGACGTACCGTATAGAAGTTAGGGCCATTTGAAGTTTTATAAGTGTTTGATTTGCGACTCAAGGTTAGCATAGCTTTGTGCGATAGCTTAAATTGACAAGAGGATCGAGTACTTTATAGTTACAAAATTTCAAGGTTTTATGACGCACCAGTAAAAAGTTACAAGCATTTGTATGTTACATACTTTGATAGGTGTAGGACGTACCGTATAGAAGTTAGGGCCATTTGAAATTTTAGCAGTGTTTGATTTGGGACTCAAGGGTAGCAAAGCTTTGTGCGATAGCTTAAATTGACAAGAGGCTCGATTACTTTACTGTTACAAAATTTCAAGGTTTTATGACGCTCCAGTAAAAAGTTAGAATCATTTGTATGTTGCAAACTTTGATAGGTGTAGGGCGTACCGTATAGAAGTTAGGGCCATTTGAAGTTTTATCATTGTTTGATTTGGGAGCCAAGGGTAGCATAGCTTTGAGCGACAGCTTAAATTGACAAGAGGCTCGAGGTCTTTATTGTTACAAAATTTCAAGGTTTTATGAGGCTCCAGTAAAAAGTTACAAGCATTTGTATGTTGCAATCTTTGATAGGTGTAGGACGTACCGTACAGATGTTAGGGCCATTTGAAGTTTTATCAGTGTTTGATTTGGGACTCAAGGGTAGCATAGCTTTGAGCAATAGCTTAAATTGACAAGAGGCTCGAGTACTTTATTGTTACAAAATTTCAAGATTTTATGACGCTCCAGTAAAAAGTTACTAGCATTTGCATGTTGCAAACTTTGATAGGTATAGGACGTACCGTATAGAAGTTAGGGCCATTTGAAATTTTAGCAGTGTTTGATTTGGGACTCAAGGGTAGCATAGCTTTGTGCGATAACTTAAATTGACAAGAGGCTCGAGTACTATATTGTTACAAAATTTCAAGGTTTTATGACGCTCGAGTAAAAAGTTACAAACATTTATATGTTGCAAACTTTGATAGGTGTAGGACGTACCGTATAGAAGTTAGGGCCATTTGAAGTTTTATCATTGTTTTATTTGGGACCCAAGGGTAGCATAGCTTTGAGCGACAGCTTAAATTGACAAGAGGCTCGAGTACTATATTGTTACAAAATTTCAAGATTTTAAGACGCTTCAGTAAAAAGTTACTAGCATTTGTATGGTGCAAACTTTGATAGCTGTAGGACGTACCGTATAGAAGTTAGGGTCATTTGAAATTTTAGCAGTGTTTGATTTGGGACTCAAGGGTAGCATAGCCTTGTGCGATAGCTTAAATTGACAAGAGGCTCGAGTACTTTATTGTTACAAAATTTCAAGGTTTTATGACGCTCCAGTAAACAGTTACAAGCGTTTGTATGTTGCAAACTTTGATAGGTGTAGGACGTACCGTATATAAGTTAGGGTCATTTGAAATTTTAGCAGTGTATGTTGCAAACTTTGATAGGTTTAGGACGTACCGTATAGCAGTTACAGCCATTTGAAGTTTTATCAGTGTTTGATTTGGGATTCAAGGGTAGCATAGCTTTGAGCGATAGCTTAAATTGAGAAGAGGCTTGAGTACTTTATTGTTACAAATTTCAAGGTTTTATGACGCTCCAGTAAAAAGTTACGAGCATTTGTATGCTGCAAACTTTGATAGGTGTAGGACGTACCGTATAGAAGTTAGGGCAATTTGAAGTTTTATCATTGTTCGATTTGGGACCCAAGGGTAGCATAGCTTTGAGCGATAGGTTAAATTGACAAGAGGCTCGAGGTCTTCATTGTTACAAAATTTCAAGGTTTTATAACGCTCCAGTAAAAAGTTACAAGCATTTGTATGTTGCAAACTTTGATAGCTGTAGGACGTACCGTATAGAAGTTAGGGCCATTTGAAATTTTATCAGTGTTTGATTTGGGACTCAAGGGTAGCATAGCTTTGAGCGATAGCTTAAATTGGCAAGAGGCTGGAGTACTTTATTGTTACAAAATTTCAAGGTTTTATGACGCTCCAATAAAAAGTTACAAACATTTGTATGTTGCAAACTTTGATAGGTTTAGGACGTACCGTATATAAGTTAGGGCCATTTGAAGTTTTATCAGTGTTTGATTTGGGACTCAAGGGTAGCAAACATTTGAGCGATAGCTTAAATTGACAAGAGGCTCGAGTACTTTATTGTTACAAAATTTCAAGGTTTTATGACGCTTCAGTAAAAAGTTACAAGCATTTTTATGTTGCAAACTTTGATAGGTGTAAGACGTACCGTATAGAAGTTAGGGCCATTTGAAATTTTAGCAGTGTTTGATTTGGGACTCAAGGGTAGCATAGCTTTTAGCGATAGCTTAAATTGACAAGAGGATCGAGTACTATATTGTTACAAAATTTCAAGGTTTTATGACGCCCGAGTAAAAAGTTACAAGCATTTGTATGTTGCAAACTTTGATAGGTGTAGGACATACCGTATAGAAGTTACGGCCATTTGAAGTTTTATCAGTGTTTGATTTGGGACTCAAGGGTAGCATAGCTTTGTGTGATAGCTTAAATTGACAAGAGGCTCGAGTACTATATTGTTACAAAATTTCAAGGTTTTATGACGCTCGAGTAAAAAGTTACAAGCATTTGTATGTTGCAAACTTTGATAGGTGTAGGACGTACCGTATAGAAGTTACGGCCATTTGAAGTTTTATCATTGTTTGATTTGGGACCCAAGGGTAGCTTTGAGCGATAGCTTAAATTGGCAAGAGGCTGGAGTACTTTATTGTTTCAAAATTTCAAGGTTTTATGACGCTCCAATAAAAAGTTACAAGCATTTGTATGTTGCAAACTTTGATAGGTTTAGGACGTACCGTATATAAGTTAGGGCCATTTGAAGTTTTATCAGTGTTTGATTTGGGACTCAAGTGTAGCAAAGATTTGAGCGATAGCTTAAATTGACAAGAGGCTCGAGTACTTTATTGTTACAAAATTTCAAGGTTTTATGACGCTTCAGTAAAAAGTTACAAGCATTTGTATGTTGCAAACTTTGATAGGTGTAGGACGTACCGTATAGAAGTTAGGGCCATTTGAAATTTTAGCAGTGTTTGATTTGGGACTCAAGCGTAGCAAAGCTAAGAGCGATAGCTTAAATTGACAAGAGGCTCGAGTACTTTATTGTTACAAAATTTCAAGGTTTTATGACGCTTCAGTAAAAAGTTACAAGCATTTGTATGTTGCCAACTTTGATAGGTGTAGGACGTACCGTATAGAAGTTAGGGCCATTTGAAGTTTTATAAGTGTTTGATTTGCGACTCAAGGTTAGCATAGCTTTGTGCGATAGCTTAAATTGACAAGAGGATCGAGTACTTTATTGTTACAAAATTTCAAGGTTTTATGACGCACCAGTAAAAAGTTACAAGCATTTGTATGTTACATACTTTGATAGGTGTAGGACGTACCGTATAGAAGTTAGGGCCATTTGAAATTTTAGCAGTGTTTGATTTGGGACTCAAGGGTAGCATAGCTTTGTGTGATAGCTTAAATTGACAAGAGGCTCGAGTACTATATTGTTACAAAATTTCAAGGTTTTATGCCGCTTCAGTAAAAAGTTACAAGCATTTGTATGTTGCAAACTTTGATAGGTGTAGGACGTACCGTATAGAAGTTAGGGCCATTTGAAGTTTTATCATTGTTCGATTTGGGACTCAAGGGTAGCATAGCTTTGAGCGATAGGTTAAATTGACAAGAGGCTCGAGGTCTTTATTGTTACAAAATTTAAAGGTTTTATAACGCTCCAGTAAAAAGTTACAAGAATTTGTATGTTGCAAACTTTGATAGCTGTAGGACGTACCGTATAGAAGTTAGGGCCATTTGAAATTTTATCAGTGTTTGATTTGGGACTCAAGGGTAGCATAGCTTTGAGCGATAACTTAAATTGACAAGAGGCTCGAGTACTTTATTGTTACAAAATTTCAAGGTTTTATGACGATCCAGTAAAAAGTTACAAGCATTTGTATGTTACATACTTTGATAGGTGTAGGACGTACCGTATAGAAGTTAGGGCCATTTGAAGTTTTATCAGTGTTTGATATGGGACTCAAGGGTAGCATAGCTTTGAGCGATAGCTTAAATTGGCAAGAGGCTGGAGTACTTTATTGTTTCAAAATTTCAAGGTTTTATGACGCTCCAATAAAAAGTTACAAGCATTTGTATGTTGCAAACTTTGATAGGTTTAGGACGTACCGTATATAAGTGTTTGATTTGGGACTCAAGGGTAGCAAAGCTTTGTGCGATAGCTTAAATTGACAAGAGGCTCGAGTACTTTACTGTTACAAAATTTCAAGGTTTTATGACGCTCCAGTAAAAAGTTAGAATCATTTGTATGTTGCAAACTTTGATAGGTGTAGGGCGTACCGTATAGAAGTTAGGGCCATTTGAAGTTTTATCATTGTTTGATTTGGGAGCCAAGGGTAGCATAGCTTTGAGCGACAGCTTAAATTGACAAGAGGCTCGAGGTCTTTATTGTTACAAAATTTCAAGGTTTTATGACGCTCCAGTAAAAAGTTACAAGCATTTGTATGTTGCAATCTTTGATAGGTGTAGGACGTACCGTACAGAAGTTAGGGCCATTTGAAGTTTTATCAGTGTTTGATTTGGGACTCAAGGGTAGCATAGCTTTGAGCAATATCTTAAATTGACAAGAGGCTCGAGATACTTTATTGTTACAAAATTTCAAGATTTTATGACGCTCCAGTAAAAAGTTACTAGCATTTGCATGTTGCAAACTTTGATAGGTATAGGACGTACCGTATAGAAGTTAGGGCCATTTGAAATTTTAGCAGTGTTTGATTTGGGACTCAAGGGTAGCATAACTTTGTGCGATAACTTAAATTGACAAGAGGCTCGAGTACTATATTGTTACAAAATTTCAAGGTTTTATGACGCTCGAGTAAAAAGTTACAAACATTTATATGTTGCAAACTTTGATAGGTGTAGGACGTACCGTATAGAAGTTACGGCCATTTGAAGTTTTATCAGTGTTTGATTTGGGACTCAAGGGTAGCATAGCTTTGAGCGATAGCTTAAATTGAGGAGAGGCTCGAGTACTCTATTGTTACAAAATTTCAATTTTTTATGACGCTCCAGTAAAAAGTTACAAGCATTTGTATGTTGCAAACTTTGATAGGTGTAGGACGTACCGTATAGAAGTTAGGGCCATTTGAAGTTTTATCATTGTTCGATTTGGGACTCAAGGGTAGCATAGCTTTAAGCGATAGGTTAAATTGACAAGAGGCTCGAGGTCTTTATTGTTACAAAATTTCAAGGTTTTATAACGCTCCAGTAAAAAGTTACAATCATTTGTATGTTGCAAACTTTGATAGCTGTAGGACGTACCGTATAGAAGTTAGGGCCATTTGAAATTTTATCAGTGTTTGATTTGGGACTCAAGGGTAGCATAGCTTTGAGCGATAACTTAAATTGACAAGAGGCTCGAGTACTTTATTGTTACAAAATTTCAAGGTTTTATGACGATCCAGTAAAAAGTTACAAGCATTTGTATGTTACATACTTTGATAGGTGTAGGACGTACCGTATAGAAGTTAGGGCCATTTGAAGTTTTATCAGTGTTTGATATGGGACTCAAGGGTAGCATAGCTTTGAGCGATAGCTTAAATTGGCAAGAGGCTGGAGTACTTTATTGTTTCAAAATTTCAAGGTTTTATGACGCTCCAATAAAAAGTTACAAGCATTTGTATGTTGCAAACTTTGATAGGTTTAGGACGTTCCGTATATAAGTTAGGGCCATTTGAAGTTTTATCAGTGTTTGATTTGGGAATCAAGTGTAGCAAAGATTTGAGCGATAGCTTAAATTGACAAGAGGCTCGAGTACTTTATTGTTACAAAATTTCAAGGTTTTATGACGCTTCAGTAAAAAGTTACAAGCATTTGTATGTTGCAAACTTTGATAGGTGTAGGACGTACCGTATAGAAGTTAGGGCCATTTGAAATTTTAGCAGTGTTTGATTTGGGACTCAAGCGTAGCAAAGCTAAGAGCGATAGCTTAAATTGACAAGAGGCTCGAGTACTTTATTGTTACAAAATTTCAAGGTTTTATGACGCTTCAGTAAAAAGTTACAAGCATTTGTATGTTGCAAACTTTGATAGGTGTAGGACGTACCGTATAGAAGTTAGGGCCATTTGAAGTTTTATAAGTGTTTGATTTGCGACTCAAGGTTAGCATAGCTTTGTGCGATAGCTTAAATTGACAAGAGGATCGAGTACTTTATTGTTACAAAATTTCAAGGTTTTATGACGCACCAGTAAAAAGTTACAAGCATTTGTATGTTACATACTTTGATAGGTGTAGGACGTACCGTATAGAAGTTAGGGCCATTTGAAATTTTAGCAGTGTTTGATTTGGGACTCAAGGGTAGCAAAGCTTTGTGCGATAGCTTAAATTGACAAGAGGCTCGAGTACTTTACTGTTACAAAATATCAAGGTTTTATGACGCTCCAGTAAAAAGTTAGAATCATTTGTATGTTGCAAACTTTGATAGGTGTAGGGCGTACCGAATAGAAGTTAGGGCCATTTGAAGTTTTATCATTGTTTGATTTGGGAGCCAAGGGTAGCATAGCTTTGAGCGACAGCTTAAATTGACAAGAGGCTCGAGGTCTTTATTGTTACCAAATTTCAAGGTTTTATGACGCTCCAGTAAAAAGTTACAAGCATTTGTATGTTGCAATCTTTGATAGGTGTAGGACGTACCGTACAGAAGTTAGGGCCATTTGAAGTTTTATCAGTGTTTGATTTGGGACTCAAGGGTAGCATAGCTTTGAGCAATAGCTTAAATTGACAAGAGGCTCGAGTACTTTATTGTTACAAAATTTCAAGATTTTATGACGCTCCAGTAAAAAGTTACTAGCATTTGCATGTTGCAAACTTTGATAGGTATAGGACGTACCGTATAGAAGTTAGGGCCATTTGAAATTTTAGCAGTGTTTGATTTGGGACTCAAGGGTAGCATAACTTTGTGCGATAACTTAAATTGACAAGAGGCTCGAGTACTATATTGTTACAAAATTTCAAGGTTTTATGACGCTCGAGTAAAAAGTTACAAACATTTATATGTTGCAAACTTTGATAGGTGTAGGACGTACCGTATAGAAGTTACGGCCATTTGAAGTTTTATCAGTGTTTGATTTGGGACTCAAGGGTAGCATAGCTTTGAGCGATAGCTTAAATTGAGAAGAGGCTCGAGTACTCTATTGTTACAAAATTTCAATTTTTTATGACGCTCCAGTAAAAAGTTACAAGCATTTGTATGTTGCAAACTTTGATAGGTGTAGGACGTACCGTATAGAAGTTAGGGCCATTTGAAGTTTTATCATTGTTCGATTTGGGACTCAAGGGTAGCATAGCTTTAAGCGATAGCTTAAATTGACAAGAGGCTCGAGGTCTTTATTGTTACAAAATTTCAAGGTTTTATAACGCTCCAGTAAAAAGTTACAATCATTTGTATGTTGCAAACTTTGATAGCTGTAGGACGTACCGTATAGAAGTTAGGGCCATTTGAAGTTTTATCAGTGTTTGATTTGGGACTCAAGGGTAGCATAGCTTTGAGCAATAGCTTAAATTGACAAGAGGCTCGAGTACTTTATTGTTACAAAATTTCAAGATTTTATGACGCTCCAGTAAAAAGTTACTAGCATTTGCATGTTGCAAACTTTGATAGGTATAGGACGTACCGTATAGAAGTTAGGGCCATTTGAAATTTTAGCAGTGTTTGATTTGGGACTCAAGGGTAGCATAACTTTGTGCGATAACTTAAATTGACAAGAGGCTCGAGTACTATATTGTTACAAAATTTCAAGGTTTTATGACGCTCGAGTAAAAAGTTACAAACATTTATATGTTGCAAACTTTGATAGGTGTAGGACGTACCGTATAGAAGTTACGGCCATTTGAAGTTTTATCAGTGTTTGATTTGGGACCCAAGGGTAGCATAGCTTTGAGCGATAGCTTAAATTGAGAAGAGGCTCGAGTACTCTATTGTTACAAAATTTCAATTTTTTATGACGCTCCAGTAAAAAGTTACAAGCATTTGTATGTTGCAAACTTTGATAGGTGTAGGACGTACCGTATAGAAGTTAGGGCCATTTGAAGTTTTATCATTGTTCGATTTGGGACTCAAGGGTAGCATAGCTTTAAGCGATAGGTTAAATTGACAAGAGGCTCGAGGTCTTTATTGTTACAAAATTTCAAGGTTTTATAACGCTCCAGTAAAAAGTTACAATCATTTGTATGTTGCAAACTTTGATAGCTGTAGGACGTACCGTATAGAAGTTAGGGCCATTTGAAATTTTATCAGTGTTTGATTTGGGACTCAAGGGTAGCATAGCTTTGAGCGATAACTTAAATTGACAAGAGGCTCGAGTACTTTATTGTTACAAAATTTCAAGGTTTTATGACGATCCAGTAAAAAGTTACAAGCATTTGTATGTTACATACTTTGATAGGTGTAGGACGTACCGTATAGAAGTTAGGGCCATTTGAAGTTTTATCAGTGTTTGATATGGGACTCAAGGGTAGCATAGCTTTGAGCGATAGCTTAAATTGGCAAGAGGCTGGAGTACTTTATTGTTTCAAAATTTCAAGGTTTTATGACGCTCCAATAAAAAGTTACAAGCATTTGTATGTTGCAAACTTTGATAGGTTTAGGACGTACCGTATATAAGTTAGGGCCATTTGAAGTTTTATCAGTGTTTGATTTGGGACTCAAGTGTAGCAAAGATTTGAGCGATAGCTTAAATTGACAAGAGGCTCGAGTACTTTATTGTTACAAAATTTCAAGGTTTTATGACGCTTCAGTAAAAAGTTACAAGCATTTGTATGTTGCAAACTTTGATAGGTGTAGGACGTACCGTATAGAAGTTAGGGCCATTTGAAATTTTAGCAGTGTTTGATTTGGGACTCAAGCGAAGCAAAGCTAAGAGCGATAGCTTAAATTGACAAGAGGCTCGAGTACTTTATTGTTACAAAATTTCAAGGTTTTATGACGCTCCAGTAAAAAGTTACAAGCATTTGTATGTTGCAAACTTTGATAGGTGTAGGACGTACCGTATAGAAGTTAGGGCCATTTGAAGTTTTATAAGTGTTTGATTTGCGACTCAAGGTTAGCATAGCTTTGTGCGATAGCTTAAATTGACAAGAGGATCGAGTACTTTATTGTTACAAAATTTCAAGGTTTTATGACGCACCAGTAAAAAGTTACAAGCATTTGTATGTTACATACTTTGATAGGTGTAGGACGTACCGTATAGAAGTTAGGGCCATTTGAAATTTTAGCAGTGTTTGATTTGGGACTCAAGGGTAGCAAAGCTTTGTGCGATAGCTTAAATTGACAAGAGGCTCGAGTACTTTACTGTTACAAAATTTCAAGGTTTTATGACGCTCCAGTAAAAAGTTAGAATCATTTGTATGTTGCAAACTTTGATAGGTGTAGGGCGTACCGTATAGAAGTTAGGGCCATTTGAAGTTTTATCATTGTTTGATTTGGGAGCCAAGGGTAGCATAGCTTTGAGCGACAGCTTAAATTGACAAGAGGCTCGAGGTCTTTATTGTTACAAAATTTCAAGGTTTTATGACGCTCCAGTAAAAAGTTACAAGCATTTGTATGTTGCAATCTTTGATAGGTGTAGGACGTACCGTATAGGTTAGCATAGCTTTGTGCGATAGCTTAAATTGACAAGAGGATCGAGTACTTTATTGTTACAAAATTTCAAGGTTTTATGACGCACCAGTAAAAAGTTACAAGCATTTGTATGTTACATACTTTGATAGGTGTAGGACGTACCGTATAGAAGTTAGGGCCATTTGAAGTTTTATCAGTGTTTGATTTGGGACTCAAGGGTAGCATAGCTTTGAGCAATAGCTTAAATTGACAAGAGGCTCGAGTACTTTATTGTTACAAAATTTCAAGATTTTATGACGCTCCAGTAAAAAGTTACTAGCATTTGCATGTTGCAAACTTTGATAGGTATAGGACGTACCGTATAGAAGTTAGGGCCATTTGAAATTTTAGCAGTGTTTGATTTGGGACTCAAGGGTAGCATAACTTTGTGCGATAACTTAAATTGACAAGAGGCTCGAGTACTATATTGTTACAAAATTTCAAGGTTTTATGACGCTCGAGTAAAAAGTTACAAACATTTATATGTTGCAAACTTTGATAGGTGTAGGACGTAACGTATAGAAGTTACGGCCATTTGAAGTTTTATCAGTGTTTGATTTGGGACTCAAGGGTAGCATAGCTTTGAGCGATAGCTTAAATTGAGAAGAGGCTCGAGTACTCTATTGTTACAAAATTTCAATTTTTTATGACGCTCCAGTAAAAAGTTACAAGCATTTGTATGTTGCAAACTTTGATAGGTGTAGGACGTACCGTATAGAAGTTAGGGCCATTTGAAGTTTTATCATTGTTCGATTTGGGACTCAAGGGTAGCAAAGCTTTAAGCGATAGGTTAAATTGACAAGAGGCTCGAGGTCTTTATTGTTACAAAATTTCAAGGTTTTATAACGCTCCAGTAAAAAGTTACAATCATTTGTATGTTGCAAACTTTGATAGCTGTAGGACGTACCGTATAGAAGTTAGGGCCATTTGAAGTTTTATCAGTGTTTGATTTGGGACTCAAGGGTAGCATAGCTTTGAGCAATAGCTTAAATTGACAAGAGGCTCGAGTACTTTATTGTTACAAAATTTCAAGATTTTATGACGCTCCAGTAAAAAGTTACTAGCATTTGCATGTTGCAAACTTTGATAGGTATAGGACGTACCGTATAGAAGTTAGGGCCATTTGAAATTTTAGCAGTGTTTGATTTGGGACTCAAGGGTAGCATAGCTTTGTGCGATAACTTAAATTGACAAGAGGCTCGAGTACTATATTGTTACAAAATTTCAAGGTTTTATGACGCTCGAGTAAAAAGTTACAAACATTTATATGTTGCAAACTTTGATAGGTGTAGGACGTACCGTATAGAAGTTACGGCCATTTGCAGTTTTATCAGTGTTTGATTTGGGACTCAAGGGTAGCATAGCTTTGAGCGATAGCTTAAATTGAGAAGAGGCTCGAGTACTCTATTGTTACAAAATTTCAATTTTTTATGACGCTCCAGTAAAAAGTTACAAGCATTTGTATGTTGCAAACTTTGATAGGTGTAGGACGTACCGTATAGAAGTTAGGGCCATTTGAAGTTTTATCATTGTTCGATTTGGGACTCAAGGGTAGCATAGCTTTAAGCGATAGGTTAAATTGACAAGAGGCTCGAGGTCTTTATTGTTACAAAATTTCAAGGTTTTATAACGCTCCAGTAAAAAGTTACAATCATTTGTATGTTGCAAACTTTGATAGCTGTAGGACGTACCGTATAGAAGTTAGGGCCATTTGAAATTTTATCAGTGTTTGATTTGGGGCTCAAGGGTAGCATAGCTTTGAGCGATAGCTTAAATTGACAAGAGGCTCGAGTACTTTATTGTTACGAAATTTCAAGGTTTTATGACGCTCCAGTAAAAATTTACAAGCATATGTATGTTGCCAACTTTGATAGGGGTAGGACGTACCGTATAGAAGTTAGGGCCATTTGAAGTTTTATAAGTGTTTGATTTGGGACTCAATGTTAGCATAGCTTTGAGCAATAGCTTAAATTGACAAGAGGCTCGAGTACTTTATTGTTAAAAAATTTCAAGATTTTATGACGCTCCAGTAAAAAGTTACTAGCATTTGCATGTTGCAAACTTTGATAGGTATAGGACGTACCGTATAGAAGTTAGGGCCATTTGAAATTTTAGCAGTGTTTGATTTGGGACTCAAGGGTAGCATAACTTTGTGCGATAACTTAAATTGACAAGAGGCTCGAGTACTATATTGTTACAAAATTTCAAGGTTTTATGACGCTCGAGTAAAAAGTTACAAACATTTATATGTTGCAAACTTTGATAGGTGTAGGACGTACCGTATAGAAGTTACGGCCATTTGAAGTTTTATCAGTGTTTGATTTGGGACTCAAGGGTAGCATAGCTTTGAGCGATAGCTTAAATTGAGAAGAGGCTCGAGTACTCTATTGTTACAAAATTTCAATTTTTTATGACGCTCCAGTAAAAAGTTACAAGCATTTGTATGTTGCAAACTTTGATAGGTGTAGGACGTACCGTATAGAAGTTAGGGCCATTTGAAGTTTTATCATTGTTCGATTTGGGACTCAAGGGTAGCATAGCTTTAAGCGATAGGTTAAATTGACAAGAGGCTCGAGGTCTTTATTGTTACAAAATTTCAAGGTTTTATAACGCTCCAGTAAAAAGTTACAATCATTTGTATGTTGCAAACTTTGATAGCTGTAGGACGTACCGTATAGAAGTTAGGGCCATTTGAAGTTTTATCAGTGTTTGATTTGGGACTCAAGGGTAGCATAGCTTTGAGCAATAGCTTAAATTGACAAGAGGCTCGAGTACTTTATTGTTACAAAATTTCAAGATTTTATGACGCTCCAGTAAAAAGTTACTAGCATTTGCATGTTGCAAACTTTGATAGGTATAGGACGTACCGTATAGAAGTTAGGGCCATTTGAAATTTTAGCAGTGTTTGATTTGGGACTCAAGGGTAGCATAGCTTTGTGCGATAACTTAAATTGACAAGAGGCTCGAGTACTATATTGTTACAAAATTTCAAGGTTTTATGACGCTCGAGTAAAAAGTTACAAACATTTATATGTTGCAAACTTTGATAGGTGTAGGACGTACCGTATAGAAGTTACGGCCATTTGCAGTTTTATCAGTGTTTGATTTGGGACTCAAGGGTAGCATAGCTTTGAGCGATAGCTTAAATTGAGAAGAGGCTCGAGTACTCTATTGTTACAAAATTTCAATTTTTTATGACGCTCCAGTAAAAAGTTACAAGCATTTGTATGTTGCAAACTTTGATAGGTGTAGGACGTACCATATAGAAGTTAGGGCCATTTGAAGTTTTATCATTGTTCGATTTGGGACTCAAGGGTAGCATAGCTTTAAGCGATAGGTTAAATTGACAAGAGGCTCGAGGTCTTTATTGTTACAAAATTTCAAGGTTTTATAACGCTCCAGTAAAAAGTTACAATCATTTGTATGTTGCAAACTTTGATAGCTGTAGGACGTACCGTATAGAAGTTAGGGCCATTTGAAATTTTATCAGTGTTTGATTTGGGGCTCAAGGGTAGCATAGCTTTGAGCGATAGCTTAAATTGACAACAGGCTCGAGTACTTTATTGTTACGAAATTTCAAGGTTTTATGACGCTCCAGTAAAAATTTACAAGCATATGTATGTTGCCAACTTTGATAGGGGTAGGACGTACCGTATAGAAGTTAGGGCCATTTGAAGTTTTATAAGTGTTTGATTTGGGACTCAATGTTAGCATTGCTTTGAGCGATAGCTTAAATTGACAAGAGGCTCGAGTACTTTATTGTTACAAAATTTCAAGGTTTTATGACGCTCCAGTAAAAAGTTACAAGCATTTGTATGTTACATACTTTGATAGGTGTAGGATGTACCGTATAGAAGTTAGGGCCATTTGAAGTTTTATTAGTGTTTGATTTGGGACTCAAGGGTAGCATAGCTTTGAGCGATAGCTTAAATTGGCAAGAGGCTCGAGTACTTTATTGATACAAAATTTCAAGGTTTTATGACGCTCCAATAAAAAGTTACAAGCATTTTTATGTTGCAAACTTTGATAGGTTTAGGACGTACCGTATAGAAGTTAGGTCCATTTGAAGTTTTATCAGTGTTTGATTTGGGACTCAAGGGTAGCAAAGCTTTGAGCGATAGCTTAAATTGACAAGAGGCTCGAGTACTTTATTGTTACAAAATTTGAAGTTTTTATGACGCTTCAGTAAAAAGTTACAAGCATTTGTATGTTGCAAACTTTGATAGGTGTAGGACGTACCGTATAGAAGTTAGGGCCATTTGAAATTTTAGCAGTGTTTGATTTGGGATTCAAGAGTAGCAAAGCTAAGAGCGATAGCTTAAATTGACAAGAGGCTCGAGTACTTTATTGTTACAAAATTTCAAGGTTTTATGACGCTTCAGTAAAAAGTTACAAGCATTTGTACGTTGCAAACTTTGATAGGTGTAGGATGTACCGTATAAAAGTTAGGGCCATTTGAAATTCCGGCAGTGTTTGATTTGGGACTCAAGGGTAGCATAGCCTTGTGCGATAGCTTAAATTGACAAGAGGCTCGAGTACTTTATTGTTACAAAATTTCAAGGTCTTATGACGCTCCAGTAAAAAGTTACAAGCATTTGTATGTTGCAAACTTTGATAGGTGTAGGACGTACCGTATAGAAGCTAGGGCCATTTGAAGTTTTATCATTGTTTGATTTGGGACCCAAGGGTAGCATAGCTTTGAGCGACAACTTAAATTGACAAGAGGCTCGAGGTCTTTATTGTTACAAAATTTCAAGATTTTATGACGCTCCAGTAAAAAGTTACAAGGATTTGTATGTTGCAAACTTTGATAGGTGTAGGACGTACCGTATAGAAGTTAGGGCCATTTGAAGTTTTATCATTGTTGGATTTGGGACCCAAGGGTAGCATAGCTTTGAGCGACAGCTTAAATTGACAAGAGGCTCGAGGTCTTTATTGTTACAAAATTTCAAGATTTTATGACGCTCCAGTAAAAAGTTACTAGCATTTGTATGTTGCAAACTTTGATAGGTGTAGGACGTACCGTATATAAGTTAGGGTCATTTGAAATTTTAGCAGTGTATGTTGCAAACTTTGATAGGTTTAGGACGTACCGTATAGAAGTTAGGGCCATTTGAAGTTTTATCATTGTTCGATTTGGGACTCAAGGGTAGCATAGCTTTGAGCGATAGGTTAAATTGACAAGAGGCTCGAGGTCTTTATTGTTACAAAATTTCAAGGTTTTATGACGCTCCAGTAAAAAGTTACAAGCATTTGTATGTTACATACTTTGATAGGTGTAGGACGTACCGTATAGAAGTTAGGGCCATTTGAAGTTTTATCAGTGTTTGATTTGGGACTCAAGGGTAGCATAGCTTTGAGCGATAGCTTAAATTGGCAAGAGGCTGGAGTACTTTATTGTTACAAAATTTCAAGGTTTTATGACGCTCCAATAAAAAGTTACAAGCATTTGTAACAATTTGTATTGTTGCAAACTTTGATAGGTTTAGGAGGTACCGTGTAGAAGTTAGGGCCATTTGAAGTTTTATCAGTGTTTGATTTGGGACTCAAGGGTAGCAAACATTTGAGCGATAGCTTAAATTGACAAGAGGCTCGAGTACTTTATTGTTACAAAATTTCAAGGTTTTATGACGCTTCAGTAAAAAGTTACAAGCATTTGTATGTTGCAAACTTTGATAGGTGTAGGACGTACGGTATAGAAGTTAGGGCCATTTGAAATTTTAGCAGTGTTTGATTTGGGACTCAAGGGTAGCATAGCTTTTTGCGATAGCTTAAATTGACAAGAGGATCGAGTACTATATTGTTATAAAATTTCAAGCCCGAGTAAAAAGTTACAAGCATTTGTATGTTGCAAACTTTGATAGGTGTAGGACATACCGTATAGAAGTTACGGCCATTTGAAGTTTTATCAGTGTTTGATTTGGGACTCAAGGGTAGCATAGCTTTGTGCGATAGCTTAAATTGACAAGAGGCTCGAGTACTATATTGTTACAAAATTGCAAGGTTTTATGACGCTCGAGTAAAAAGTTACAAGCATTTGTATGTTGCAAACTTTGATAGGTGTAGGACGTACCGTATAGAAGTTACGGCCATTTGAAGTTTTATCAGTGTTTGATTTGTGACTCAAGGGTAGCATAGCTTTGAGCGATAGCTTAAATTGAGAAGAGGCTCGAGTACTTTATTGTTACAAAATTTCAAGGTTTTATGACGCTCCAGTAAAAAGTTACAAGCATTTGTATGTTGCAAACTTTGATAGGTGTAGGACGTACCGTATAGAAGTTAGGGCCATTTGAAGTTTTATCATTGTTCGATTTGGGACTCAAGGGTAGCAAAGCTTTGAGCGATAGGTTAAATTGACAAGAGGCTCGAGGTCTTTATTGTTACAAAATTTCAAGGTTTTATAACGCTCCAGTAAAAAGTTACAAGAATTTGTATGTTGCAAACTTTGATAGCTGTAGGACGTACCGTATAGAAGTTAGGACCATTTGAAATTTTATCAGTGTTTGATTTGGGACTCAAGGGTAGCATAGCTTTGAGCGATAGCTTAAATTGAGAAGAGGCTCGAGTACTTTATTGTTACAAAATTTCAAGGTTTTATGACGCTCCAGTAAAAAGTTACAAGCATTTGTATGTTGCAAACTTTGATAGGTGTAGGACGTACCGTATAGAAGTTAGGGCCATTTGAAGTTTTATCATTGTTCGATTTGGGACTCAAGGGTAGCATAGCTTTGAGCGATATGTTAAATTGACAAGAGGCTCGAGGTCTTTATTGTTACAAAAATTCAAGGTTTTATAACGCTCCAGTAAAAAGTTACAAGAATTTGTATGTTGCAAACTTTGATAGCTGTAGGACGTACCGTATAGAAGTTAGGGCCATTTGAAATTTTAGCAGTGTTTGATTTGGGACTCAAGGGTATCATAGCTTTTTGCGATAGCTTAAATTGACAAGAGGATCGAGTACTATATTGTTACAAAATTTCAAGCCCGAGTAAAAAGTTACAAGCATTTGTATGTTGCAAACTTTGATAGGTGTAGGACATACCGTATAGAAGTTACGGCCATTTGAAGTTTTATCAGTGTTTGATTTGGGACTCAAGGGTAGCATAGCTTTGTGCGATAGCTTAAATTGACAAGAGGCTCGAGTACTATATTGTTACAAAATTTCAAGATTTTATGACGCTCGAGTAAAAAGTTACAAGCATTTGTATGTTGCAAACTTTGATAGGTGTAGGACGTACCGTATAGAAGTTACGGCCATTTGAAGTTTTATCAGTGTTTGATTTGTGACTCAAGGGTAGCATAGCTTTGAGCGATAGCTTAAATTGAGAAGAGGCTCGAGTACTTTATTGTTACAAAATTTCAAGGTTTTATGACGCTCCAGTAAAAAGTTACAAGCATTTGTATGTTGCAAACTTTGATAGGTGTAGGACGTACCGTAGGGCATTTGAAGTTTTATCATTGTTCGATTTGGGACTCAAGGGTAGCATAGCTTTGAGCGATATGTTAAATTGACAAGAGTCTCGAGGTCTGTATTGTTACAAAATTTCAAGGTTTTATAACGCTCCAGTAAAAAGTTACAAGAATTTGTATGCTGCAAACTTTGATAGCTGTAGGACGTACCGTATAGAAGTTAGGGCCATTTGAAATTTTATCAGTGTTTGATTTGGGACTCAAGGGTAGCATAGCTTTGAGCGATAGCTTAAATTGACAAGAGGCTCGAGTACTTTATTGTTACACAATTTCAAGGTTTTATGACGCTCCAGTAAAAAGTTACAAGCATTTGTATGTTACATACTTTGATAGGTGTAGGACGTACCGTATAGAAGTTAGGGCCATTTGAAGTTTTATCAGTGTTTGATTTGGTACTCAAGGGTAGCATAGCTTTGAGCGATAGCTTAAATTGGCAAGAGGCTGGAGTACTTTATTGTTACAAAATTTCAAGGTTTTTTGACGCTCCAGTAAAAAGTTACAAGCATTTGAATGTTACATACTTTGATAGGTGTAGGACGTACCGTATAGAAGTTAGGGCCATTTGAAGTTTTATCAGTGTTTGATTTGGGACTCAATGGTAGCATAGCTTTGAGCGATAGCTTAAATTGGCAAGAGGCTGAAGTACTTTATTGTTACAAAATTTCAAGGTTTTATGACGCTCCAATAAAAAGTTACAAGCATTTGTATGTTGCAAACTTTGATAGGTTTAGGACGTACCGTATAGAAGTTAGAGCCATTTGAAGTTTTATCAGTGTTTGATTTGGGACTCAAGGGTAGCAAAGATTTGAGCGATAGCTTAAATTGACAAGAGGCTCGAGTACTTTATTGTTACAAAATTTCAAGGTTTTATGACGCTTCAGTAAAAAGTTACAAGCATTTGTATGTTGCAAACTTTGATAGGTGTAGGACGTACCGTATAGAAGTTAGGGCCATTTGAAATTTTAGCAGTGTTTGATTTGGGACTCAAGGGTAGCAAAGCTAAGAGCGATAGCTTAAATTGACAAGAGGCTCGAGTACTTTATTGTTACAAGATTTCAAGGTTTTATGACGCTTCAGTAAAAAGTTACAAGCATTTGTACGTTGCAAACTTTGATAGGTGTAGGACGTACCGTATAGAAGTTAGGGCCATTTGAAATTTTAGCAGTGTTTGATTTGGGACTCAAGGGTAGCATAGCCTTGTGCGATAGCTTAAATTGACCAGAGGCTCGAGTACTTTATTGTTACAAAATTTCAAGGTTTTATGACGCTCCAGTAAAAAGTTACAAGCATTTGTATGTTGCAAACTTTGATAGGTGTAGGACGTACCGTATAGAAGTTAGGGCCATTTAAAGTTTTATCAGTGTTTGATTTGGGACTCAATGGTAGCATAGCTTTGAGCGATAGCTTAAATTGACAAGAGGATCGAGTACTATATTGTTACAAAATTTCAAGCCCGAGTAAAAAGTTACAAGCATTTGTATGTTGCAAACTTTGATAGGTGTAGGACATACCGTATAGAAGTTACGGCCATTTGAAGTTTTATCAGTGTTTGATTTGGGACTCAAGGGTAGCATAGCTTTGTGCGATAGCTTAAATTGACAAGAGGCTCGAGTACTATATTGTTACAAAATTTCAAGGTTTTATGACGCTCGAGTAAAAAGTTACAAGCATTTGTATGTTGCAAACTTTGATAGGTGTAGGACGTACCGTATAGAAGTTACGGCCATTTGAAGTTTTATCAGTGTTTGATTTGTGACTCAAGGGTAGCATAGCTTTGAGCGATAGCTTAAATTGAGAAGAGGCTCGAGTACTTTATTGTTACAAAATTTCAAGGTTTTATGACGCTCCAGTAAAAAGTTACAAGCATTTGTATGTTGCAAACTTTGATAGGTGTAGGACGTACCGTATAGAAGTTAGGGCCATTTGAAGTTTTATCATTGTTCGATTTGGGACTCAAGGGTAGCAAAGCTTTGAGCGATAGGTTAAATTGACAAGAGGCTCGAGGTCTTTATTGTTACAAAATTTCAAGGTTTTATAACGCTCCAGTAAAAAGTTACAAGAATTTGTATGTTGCAAACTTTGATAGCTGTAGGACGTACCGTATAGAAGTTAGGACCATTTGAAGTTTTATCAGTGTTTGATTTGGGACTCAAGGGTAGCATAGCTTTGAGCGATAGCTTAAATTGAGAAGAGGCTCGAGTACTTTATTGTTACAAAATTTCAAGGTTTTATGACGCTCCAGTAAAAAGTTACAAGCATTTGTATGTTGAAAACTTTGATAGGTGTAGGACGTACCGTATAGAAGTTAGGGCCATTTGAAGTTTTATCATTGTTCGATTTGGGACTCAAGGGTAGCATAGCTTTGAGCGATATGTTAAATTGACAAGAGGCTCGAGGTCTTTATTGTTACAAAATTTCAAGGTTTTATAACGCTCCAGTAAAAAGTTACAAGAATTTGTATGTTGCAAACTTTGATAGCTGTAGGACGTACCGTATAGAAGTTAGGGCCATTTGAAATTTTATCAGTGTTTGATTTGGGACTCAAGGGTAGCATAGCTTTGAGCGATAGCTTAAATTGACAAGAGGCTCGAGTACTTTATTGTTACAAAATTTCAAGGTTTTTTGACGCTCCAGTAAAAAGTTACAAGCATTTGTATGTTACATACTTTGATAGGTGTAGGACGTACCGTTTAGAAGTTAGGGCCATTTGAAGTTTTATCAGTGTGATTTCGTACTCAAGGGTAGCACAGCTTTGAGCGATAGCTTAAATTGGCAAGAGGCTGGAGTACTTTATTGTTACAAAATTTCAAGGTTTTATGACGCTCCAGTAAAAAGTTACAAGCATTTGTATGTTACATACTTTGATAGGTGTAGGACGTACCGTATAGAAGTTAGGGCCATTTGAAGTTTTATCAGTGTTTGATTTGGGACTCAATGGTAGCATAGCTTTGAGCGATAGCTTAAATTGGCAAGAGGCTGGAGTACTTTATTGTTACAAAATTTCAAGGTTTTATGACGCTTCAACAAAAAGTTACAAGCATTTGTATGTTGCAAACTTTGATAGGTTTAGGACGTACCGTATAGAAGTTAGGGCCATTTGAAGTTTTATCAGTGTTTGATTTGGGACTCAAGGGTAGCAAAGATTTGAGCGATAGCTTAAAATGACAAGAGGCTCGAGTACTTTATTGTTACAAAATTTCAAGGTTTTATGACGCTTCAGTAAAAAGTTACAAGCATTTGTATGTTGCAAACTTTGATAGGTGTAGGACGTACCGTATAGAAGTTAGGGCCATTTGAAATTTTAGCAGTGTTTGATTTGGGACTCAAGGGTAGCATAGCCTTGTGCGATAGCTTAAATTGACCAGAGGCTCGAGTACTTTATTGTTACAAAATTTCAAGGTTTTATGACGCTCCAGTAAAAAGTTACAAGCATTTGTATGTTGCAAACTTTGATAGGTGTAGGACGTACCGTATAGAAGTTAGGGCCATTTAAAGTTTTATCAGTGTTTGATTTGGGACTCAATGGTAGCATAGCTTTGAGCGATAGCTTAAATTGAAAAGAGGCTTTTGTACTTTATTGTTACAAAATTTCAAGATATTATGACGCTCCAGTAAAAAGTTACTAGCATTTGTATGTTGCAAACTTTGATAGGTGTAGGACGTACCGTATAGAAGTTAGGGCCATTTGAAATTTTAGCAGTGTTTGATTTGGGACTTAAGGGTAGCATAGCTTTGTGCGATAGCTTAAATTGACAAGAGGATCGAGTACTATATTGTTACAAAATTTCAAGGTTTTATGACGCCCGAGCAAAAAGTTACAAGCATTTGTATGTTGCAAACTTTGATAGGTGTAGGACATACCGTATAGAAGTTACGGCCATTTGAAGTTTTATCAGTGTTTGATTTGGGACTCAAGGGTAGCATAGCATTGTGCGATAGATTAAATTGACAAGAGGCTCGAGTACTATATTGTTACAAAATTTCAAGGTTTTATGACGCTCGAGTAAAAAGTTACAAGCATTTGTATGTTGCAAACTTTGATAGGTGTAGGACGTACCGTATAGAAGTTACGGCCATTTGAAGTTTCATCAGTGTTTGATTTGGGACTCAAGGGTAGCATAGCTTTGAGCGATAGCTTAAATTGAGAAGAGGCTCGAGTACTTTATTGTTACAAAATTTCAAGGTTTTATGACGCTCCAGTAAAAAGTTACAAGCATTTGTATGTTGCAAACTTTGATAGGTGTAAGACGTACCGTATAGAAGTTAGGGCCATTTGAAGTTTTATCATTGTTCGATTTGGGACTCAAGGGTAGCATAGCTTTGAGCGATAGTTTAAATTGACAAGAGGCTCGAGGTCTTTATTGTTTCAAAATTTCAAGGTTTTATAACGCTCCAGTAAAAAGTTACAAGAATTTGTATGTTGCAAACTTTGATAGCTGTAGGACGTACCGTATAAAAGTTAGGGCCATTTGAAATTTACAGTGTTTGGTTTGGGACTCAAGGGTAGCATAGCTTTGAGCGATAGCTTAAATTGACAAGAGGCTCGAGTACTTTATTGTTACAAAATTTCAAGGTTTTATGACGCTCCAGTAAAAAGTTACAAGCATTTGTATGTTACATACTTTGATAGGTGTAGGACGTACCGTATAGAAGTTAGGGCCATTTGAAGTTTTATCAGTGTTTGATTTGGGACTCAAGGGTAGCATAGCTTTGAGCGATAGCTTAAATTGGCAAGAGGCTGGAGTACTTTATTGTTACAAAATTTCAAGGTTTTATGACGCTCCAATAAAAAGTTACAAGCATTTGTATGTTGCAAACTTTGATAGGTTTAGGACGTACCGTATAGAAGTTAGGGCCATTTGAAGTTTTATCAGTGTTTGATTTGGGACTCAAGGGTAGCAAAGATTTGAGCGATAGCTTAAATTGACCAGAGGCTCGAGTACTTTATTGTTACAAAATTTCAAGGTTTTATGACGCTTCAGTAAAAAGTTACAAGCATTTGTATGTTGCAAACTTTGATAGGTGTAGGACGTACCGTATAGAAGTTAGGGCCAATTGAAATTTTAGCAGTGTTTGATTTGGGACTCAAGGGTAGCATAGCTTTGAGCGATAGCTTAAATTGACAAGAGGCTCGAGTACTTTATTGTTACAAAATTTCAAGGTTTTATGACGCTCCAGTAAAAAGTTACAAGCATTTGTATGTTACATACTTTTATAGGTGTAGGACGTACCGTATAGAAGTTAGGGCCATTTGAAGTTTTATCAGTGTTTGATTTGGGACTCAAGGGTAGCATAGCTTTGAGCGATAGCTTAAATTGGCAAGAGGCTGGAGTACTTTATTGTTACAAAATTTCAAGGTTTTATGACGCTCCAATAAAAAGTTACAAGCATTTGTATGTTGCAAACTTTGATAGGTTTAGGACGTACCGTATAGAAGTTAGGGCCATTTGAAGTTTTATCAGTGTTTGATTTGGGACTCAAGGGTAGCATAGCTTTGAGCGATAGCTTAAATTGACAAGAGGCTTTTGTACTTTATTGTTACAAAATTTCAAGATTTTATGACGCTCCAGTAAAAAGTTACTAGCATTTGTATGTTGCAGACTTTGACAGGTGTAGGACGTACCGTATAGAAGTTAGGGCCATTTGAAATTTTAGCAGTGTTTGATTTGGGACTTAAGGGTAGCATAGCTTTGTGCGATAGCTTAAATTGACAAGAGGATCGAGTACTATATTGTTACAAAATTTGAAGGTTTTATGACGCCCGAGTAAAAAGTTACAAGCATTTGTATGTTGCAAACTTTGATAGGTGTAGGACATACCGTATAGAAGTTACGGCCATTTGAAGTTTTATCAGTGTTTGATTTGGGACTCAAGGGTAGCATAGCATTGTGCGATAGCTTAAATTGACAAGAGGCTCGAGTACTATATTGTTACAAAATTTCAAGGTTTTATGACGCTCGAGTAAAAACTTACAAGCATTTGTATGTTGCAATCTTTGATAGGTGTAGGACGTACCGTATAGAAGTTACGGCCATTTGAAGTTTTATCAGTGTTTGATTTGGGACTCAAGGGTATCATAGCTTTGAGCGATAGCTTAAATTGAGAAGAGGCTCGAGTACTTTATTGTTACAAAATTTCAAGGTTTTATGACGCTCCAGTAAAAAGTTACAAGAATTTGTATGTTGCAAACTTTGATAGGTGTAGGACGTACCGTATAGAAGTTAGGGCCATTTGAAGTTTTATCATTGTTCGATTTGGGACTCAAGGGAAGCATAGCTTTGAGCGATACGTTAAATTGACAAGAGGCTCGAGGTCTTTATTGTTACAAAATTTCAAGGTTTTATAACGCTCCGGTAAAAAGTTACAAGAATTTGTATGTTGCAAACTTTG
Organism: Clusia tigrina; assembly: GCA_920105625.2. Classification (NCBI taxonomy): domain Eukaryota; kingdom Metazoa; phylum Arthropoda; class Insecta; order Diptera; family Clusiidae; genus Clusia; species Clusia tigrina. Next base: position 699,391 of record CAKKTE020000559.1, read on the forward strand.
ATAGCTGTAGGACGTACCGTATAGAAGTTAGGGCCATTTGAAATTTACAGTGTTTGATTTGGGACTCAAGGGTAGCATAGCTTTGAGCGATAGCTTAAATTGACAAGAGGCTCGAGTACTTTATTGTTACAAAATTTCAAGGTTTTATGACGCTCCAGTAAAAAGTTACAAGCATTTGTATGTTACATACTTTGATAGGTGTAGGACGTACCGTATAGAAGTTAGGGCCATTTGAAGTTTTATCAGTGTTTGATTTGGGACTCAAGGGTAGCATAGCTTTGAGCGATAGCTTAAATTGGCAAGAGGCTGGAGTACTTTATTGTTACAAAATTTCAAGGTTTTATGACGCTCCAATAAAAAGTTACAAGCATTTGTATGTTGCAAACTTTGATAGGTTTAGGACGTACCGTATAGAAGTTAGGGCCATTTGAAGTTTTATCAGTGTTTGATTTGGGACTCAAGGGTAGCAAAGATTTGAGCGATAGCTTAAATTGACAAGAGGCTCGAGTACTTTATTGTTACAAAATTTCAAGGTTTTATGACGCTTCAGTAAAAAGTTACAAGCATTTGTATGTTGCAAACTTTGATAGGTGTAGGACGTACCGTATAGAAGTTAGGGCCATTTGAAATTTTAGCAGTGTTTGATTTGGGACTCAAGGGTAGCATAGCTTTGAGCGATAGCTTAAATTGACAAGAGGCTCGAGTACTTTATTGTTACAAAATTTCAAGGTTTTATGACGCTCCAGTAAAAAGTTACAAGCATTTGTATGTTACATACTTTGATAGGTGTAGGACGTACCGTATAGAAGTTAGGGCCATTTGAAGTTTTATCAGTGTTTGATTTGGGACTCAAGGGTAGCATAGCTTTGAGCGATAGCTTAAATTGGCAAGAGGCTGGAGTACTTTATTGTTACAAAATTTCAAGGTTTTATGACGCTCCAATAAAAAGTTACAAGCATTTGTATGTTGCAAACTTTGATTGGTTTAGGACGTACCGTATAGAAGTTAGGGCCATTTGAAGTTTTATCAGTGTTTGATTTGGGACTCAAGGGTAGCATAGCTTTGAGCGATAGCTTAAATTGACAAGAGGCTTTTGTACTTTATTGTTACAAAATTTCAAGATTTTATGACGCTCCAGTAAAAAGTTACTAGCATTTGTATGTTGCAGACTTTGACAGGTGTAGGACGTACCGTATAGAAGTTAGGGCCATTTGAAATTTTAGCAGTGTTTGATTTGGGACTTAAGGGTAGCATAGCTTTGTGCGATAGCTTAAATTGACAAGAGGATCGAGTACTATATTGTTACAAAATTTCAAGGTTTTATGACGCCCGAGTAAAAAGTTACAAGCATTTGTATGTTGCAAACTTTGATAGGTGTAGGACGTACCGTATAGAAGTTACGGCCATTTGAAGTTTTATCAGTGTTTGATTTGGGACTCAAGGGTAGCATCGCTTTGAGCGATAGCTTAAATTGAGAAGAGGCTCGAGTACTTTATTGTTACAAAATTTCAAGGTTTTATGACGCTCCAGTAAAAAGTTATGAGCATTTGTATGCTGCAAACTTTGATAGGTGTAGGACGTACCGTATAGAAGTTAGGGCAATTTGAAGTTTTATCATTGTTCGATTTGGGACTCAAGGGTAGCATAGCTTTGAGCGATAGGTTAAATTGACAAGAGGCTCGAGGTCTTTACTGTTCCAAAATTTCAAGGTTTTATAACGCTCCAGTAAAAAGTTACAAGCATTTGTATGTTGCAAACTTCGATAGGTTTAGGACGTACCGTATAGAAGTTAGGGCCATTTGAAGTTTTATCAGTGTTTGATTTGGGACTCAAGGGTAGCATAGCTTTGAGCGATAGCTTAAATTGACAAGAGGCTTTTGTACTTTATTGTTACAAAATTTCAAGATTTTATGACGCTCCAGTAAAAAGTTACAAGCATTTGTATGTTGCAGACTTTGACAGGTGTAGGACGTACCGTATAGAAGTTAGGGCCATTTGAAATTTTAGCAGTGTTTGATTTGGGACTTAAGGGTAGCATAGCTTTGTGCGATAGCTTAAATTGACAAGAGGATCGAGTACTATATTGTTACAAAATTTCAAGGTTTTATGACGCCCGAGTAAAAAGTTACAAGCATTTGTATGTTGCAAACTTTGATAGGTGTAGGACATACCGTATAGAAGTTACGGCCATTTGAAGTTTTATCAGTGTTTGATTTGGGACTCAAGGGTAGCATAGCATTGTGCGATAGCTTAAATTGACAAGAGGCTCGAGTACTATATTGTTACAAAATTTCAAGGTTTTATGACGCTCGAGTAAAAACTTACAAGCTTTTGTATGTTGCAATCTTTGATAGGTGTAGGACGTACCGTATAGAAGTTACGGCCATTTGAAGTTTTATCAGTGTTTGATTTGGGACTCAAGGGTATCATAGCTTTGAGCGATAGCTTAAATTGAGAAGAGGCTCGAGTACTTTATTGTTACAAAATTTCAAGGTTTTATGACGCTCCAGTAAAAAGTTACAAGAATTTGTATGTTGCAAACTTTGATAGGTGTAGGACGTACCGTATAGAAGTTAGGGCCATTTGAAGTTTTATCATTGTTCGATTTGGGACTCAAGGGAAGCATAGCTTTGAGCGATACGTTAAATTGACAAGAGGCTCGAGGTCTTTATTGTTACAAAATTTCAAGGTTTTATAACGCTCCGGTAAAAAGTTACAAGAATTTGTATGTTGCAAACTTTGATAGGTGTAGGACGTACCGTATAGAAGTTAGGGCCATTTGAAATTTTAGCAGTGTTTGATTTGGGACTCAAGGGTAGCATAGCTTTGTGCGATAGCTTAAATTGACAAAATAATCGTGTACTATATTGTTACAAAATTTCAAGGTTTTATGACGCTCGAGTAAAAAGTTACAAGCATTTGTATGTTGCAAACTTTGATAGGTGTAGGACATACCGTATAGAAGTTACGGCCATTTGAAGCTTTATCAGTGTTTGATTTGGGACTCAAGGGTAGCATAGCTTTGTGCGATAGCTTAAATTGACAAGTGGCTCGAGTACTATATTGTTACAAAATTTCAAGGTTTTATGACGCTCGAGTAAAAAGTTACAAGCATTTGTATGTTGCAAACTTTGATAGGTGTAGGACGTACCGTATAGAAATTAGGGCCATTTAAAGTTTTATCAGTGTTTGATTTGGGACTCAAGGGTAGCAAAGATTTGAGCGATAGCTTAAATTGACAAGAGGCTCGAGTACTTTATTGTTACAAAATTTCAAGGTTTTATGACGCTTCAGTAAAAAGTTACAAGCATTTGTATGTTGCAAACTTTGATAGGTGTAGGACGTACCGTATAGAAGTTAGGGCCATTTGAAATTTTAGAAGTGTTTGATTTGGGACTCAAGGGTAGCAAAGCTAAGAGCGATAGCTTAAATTGACAAGAGGCTCGAGTACTTTATTGTTACAAAATTTCAAGGTTTTATGACGCTTCAGTAAAAAGTTACAAGCATTTGTACGTTGCAACCTTTGATAGGTGTAGGACGTACCGTATAGAAGTTAGGGCCATTTGAAGTTTTATCAGTGTTTGATTTGGGACTCAATGGTAGCATAGCTTTGAGCGATAGCTTAAATTGACAAGAGGCTTTTGTACTTTATTGTTACAAAATTTCAAGATTTTATGACGCTCCAGTAAAAAGTTACTAGCATTTGTATGTTGCAAACTTTGATAGGTGTAGGACGTACCGTATAGAAGTTAGGGCCATTTGAAATTTTAGCAGTGTTTGATTTGGGACTCAAGCGTAGCATAGCTTTGTGCGATAGCTTAAATTGACAAGAGGATCGAGTACTATATTGTTACAAAATTTCAAGGTTTTATGACGCTCGAGTAAAAAGTTACAAGCATTTGTATGTTGCAAACTTTGATAGGTGTAGGACGTACCGTATAGAAGTTACGGCCATTTGAAGTTTTATCAGTGTTTGATTTGGGACTCAAGGGTAGCATCGCTTTGAGCGATAGCTTAAATTGAGAAGAGGCTCGAGTACTTTATTGTTACAAAATTTCAAGGTTTTATGACGCCCGAGTAAAAAGTTACAAGCATTTGTATGTTGCAAACTTTGATAGGTGTAGGACATACCGTATAGAAGTTACGGCCATTTGAAGTTTTATCAGTGTTTGATTTGGGACTCAAGGGTAGCATAGCATTGTGCGATAGCTTAAATTGACAAGAGGCTCGAGTACTATATTGTTACAAAATTTCAAGGTTTTATGACGCTCGAGTAAAAACTTACAAGCTTTTGTATGTTGCAATCTTTGATAGGTGTCGGACGTACCGTATAGAAGTTACGGCCATTTGAAGTTTTATCAGTGTTTGATTTGGGACTCAAGGGTATCATAGCTTTGAGCGATAGCTTAAATTGAGAAGAGGCTCGAGTACTTTATTGTTACAAAAATTTCAAGGTTTTATGACGCTCCAGTAAAAAGTTACAAGAATTTGTATGTTGCAAACTTTGATAGGTGTAGGACGTACCGTATAGAAGTTAGGGCCATTTGAAGTTTTATCATTGTTCGATTTGGGACTCAAGGGAAGCATAGCTTTGAGCGATACGTTAAATTGACAAGAGGCTCGAGGTCTTTATTGTTACAAAATTTCAAGGTTTTATAACGCTCCGGTAAAAAGTTACAAGAATTTGTATGTTGCAAACTTTGATAGGTGTAGGACGTACCGTATAGAAGTTAGGGCCATTTGAAATTTTAGCAGTGTTTGATTTGGGACTCAAGGGTAGCATAGCTTTGTGCGATAGCTTAAATTGACAAGAGGATCGTGTACTATATTGTTACAAAATTTCAAGGTTTTATGACGCTCGAGTAAAAAGTTACAAGCATTTGTATGTTGCAAACTTTGATAGGTGTAGGACATACCGTATAGAAGTTACGGCCATTTGAAGCTTTATCAGTGTTTGATTTGGGACTCAAGGGTAGCATAGCTTTGTGCGATAGCTTAAATTGACAAGTGGCTCGAGGACTATATTGTTACAAAATTTCAAGGTTTTATGACGCTCGAGTAAAAAGTTACAAGCATTTGTATGTTGCAAACTTTGATAGGTGTAGGACGTACCGTATAGAAATTAGGGCCATTTAAAGTTTTATCAGTGTTTGATTTGGGACTCAAGGGTAGCAAAGATTTGAGCGATAGCTTAAATTGACAAGAGGCTCGAGTACTTTATTGTTACAAAATTTCAAGGTTTTATGACGCTTCAGTAAAAAGTTACAAGCATTTGTATGTTGCAAACTTTGATAGGTGTAGGACGTACCGTATAGAAGTTAGGGCCATTTGAAATTTTAGAAGTGTTTGATTTGGGACTCAAGGGTAGCAAAGCTAAGAGCGATAGCTTAAATTGACAAGAGGCTCGAGTACTTTATTGTTACAAAATTTCAAGGTTTTATGACGCTTCAGTAAAAAGTTACAAGCATTTGTACGTTGCAACCTTTGATAGGTGTAGGACGTACCGTATAGAAGTTAGGGCCATTTGAAGTTTTATCAGTGTTTGATTTGGGACTCAATGGTAGCATAGCTTTGAGCGATAGCTTAAATTGACAAGAGGCTTTTGTACTTTATTGTTACAAAATTTCAAGATTTTATGACGCTCCAGTAAAAAGTTACTAGCATTTGTATGTTGCAAACTTTGATAGGTGTAGGACGTACCGTATAGAAGTTAGGGCCATTTGAAATTTTAGCAGTGTTTGATTTGGGACTCAAGCGTAGCATAGCTTTGTGCGATAGCTTAAATTGACAAGAGGATCGAGTACTATATTGTTACAAAATTTCAAGGTTTTATGACGCTCGAGTAAAAAGTTACAAGCATTTGTATGTTGCAAACTTTGATAGGTGTAGGACGTACCGTATAGAAGTTACGGCCATTTGAAGTTTTATCAGTGTTTGACTTGGGACTCAAGGGTAGCATCGCTTTGAGCGATAGCTTAAATTGAGAAGAGGCTCGAGTACTTTATTGTTACAAAATTTCAAGGTTTTATGACGCTCCAGTAAAAAGTTATGAGCATTTGTATGCTGCAAACTTTGATAGGTGTAGGACGTACCGTATAGAAGTTAGGGCAATTTGAAGTTTTATCATTGTTCGATTTGGGACTCAAGGGTAGCATAGCTTTGAGCGATAGGTTAAATTGACAAGAGGCTCGAGGTCTTTATTGTTCCAAAATTTCAAGGTTTTATAACGCTCCAGTAAAAAGTTACAAGCATTTGTATGTTGCAAACTTTGATAGCTGTAGGACGTACCGTATAGAAGTTAGGGCCATTTGAAATTTTATCAGTGTTTGATTTGGGACTCAAGGGTAGCATAGCTTTGAGCGATAGCTTAAATTGACAAGAGGCTCGAGTACTTTATTGTTACAAAATTTCAAGGTATTATGACGCTCCAGTAAAAAGTTACAAGCATTTGTATGTTACATACTTTGACAGGTGTAGAACGTACCGTATAGAAGTTAGGGCCATTTGAAATTTTAGCAGTGTTTGATTTGGGACCCAAGGGTAGCAAAGCTAAGAGCGATAGCTTAAATTGACAAGAGGCTCGAGTACTTTATTGTTACAAAATTTCAAGGTTTTATGACGCTTCAGTAAAAAGTTACAAGCATTTGTATGTTGCAAACTTTGATAGGTGTAGGACGTACCGTATAGAAGTTAGGGCCATTTGAAATTTTAGCAGTGTTTGATTTGGGACTCAAGGGTAGCATAGCCTTGTGCGATAGCTTAAATTGAAAAGAGGCACGAGTACTTTATTGTTACAAATTTTCAAGGTTTTATGACGCTCCAGTAAAAAGTTACAAGCATTTGTATGTTGCAAACTTTGATAGGTGTAGGACGTACCGTATAGAAGTTAGGGCCATTTGAAGTTTTATCAGTGTTTGATTTGGGACTCAATGGTAGCATAGCTTTGAGCGATAGCTTAAATTGACAAGAGGCTTTTGTACTTTATTGTTACAAAATTTCAAGATTTTATGACGCAACAGTAGAAAGTTACTAGCATTTGTATGTTGCAAACTTTGATAGGTGTAGGACGTACCGTATAGAAGTTAGGGCCATTTGAAATTTTAGCAGTGTTTGATTTGGGACTCAAGGGTAGCATAGCTTTGTGCGATAGCTTAAATTGACAAGAGGATCGTGTACTATATTGTTACAAAATTTCAAGGTTTTATGACGCTCGAGTAAAAAGTTACAAGCATTTGTATGTTGCAAACTTTGATAGGTGTAGGACATACCGTATAGAAGTTACGGCCATTTGAAGCTTTATCAGTGTTTGATTTGGGACTCAAGGGTAGCATAGCTTTGTGCGATAGCTTAAATTGACAAGTGGCTCGAGTACTATATTGTTACAAAATTTCAAGGTTTTATGACGCTCGAGTAAAAAGTTACAAGCATTTGTATGTTGCAAACTTTGATAGGTGTAGGACGTACCGTATAGAAATTAGGGCCATTTAAAGTTTTATCAGTGTTTGATTTGGGACTCAAGGGTAGCAAAGATTTGAGCGATAGCTTAAATTGACAAGAGGCTCGAGTACTTTATTGTTACAAAATTTCAAGGTTTTATGACGCTTCAGTAAAAAGTTACAAGCATTTGTATGTTGCAAACTTTGATAGGTGTAGGACGTACCGTATAGAAGTTAGGGCCATTTGAAATTTTAGAAGTGTTTGATTTGGGACTCAAGGGTAGCAAAGCTAAGAGCGATAGCTTAAATTGACAAGAGGCTCGAGTACTTTATTGTTACAAAATTTCAAGGTTTTATGACGCTTCAGTAAAAAGTTACAAGCATTTGTACGTTGCAACCTTTGATAGGTGTAGGACGTACCGTATCGAAGTTAGGGCCATTTGAAGTTTTATCAGTGTTTGATTTGGGACTCAATGGTAGCATAGCTTTGAGCGATAGCTTAAATTGACAAGAGGCTTTTGTACTTTATTGTTACAAAATTTCAAGATTTTATGACGCTCCAGTAAAAAGTTACTAGCATTTGTATGTTGCAAACTTTGATAGGTGTAGGACGTACCGTATAGAAGTTAGGGCCATTTGAAATTTTAGCAGTGTTTGATTTGGGACTCAAGCGTAGCATAGCTTTGTGCGATAGCTTAAATTGACAAGAGGATCGAGTACTATATTGTTACAAAATTTCAAGGTTTTATGACGCTCGAGTAAAAAGTTACAAGCATTTGTATGTTGCAAACTTTGATAGGTGTAGGACGTACCGTATAGAAGTTACGGCCATTTGAAGTTTTATCAGTGTTTGATTTGGGACTCAAGGGTAGCATCGCTTTGAGCGATAGCTTAAATTGAGAAGAGGCTCGAGTACTTTATTGTTACAAAATTTCAAGGTTTTATGACGCTCCAGTAAAAAGTTATGAGCATTTTTATGCTGCAAACTTTGATAGGTGTAGGACGTACCGTATAGAAGTTAGGGCAATTTGAAGTTTTATCATTGTTCGATTTGGGACTCAAGGGTAGCATAGCTTTGAGCGATAGGTTAAATTGACAAGAGGCTCGAGGTCTTTATTGTTCCAAAATTTCAAGGTTTTATAACGCTCCAGTAAAAAGTTACAAGCATTTGTATGTTGCAAACTTTGATAGCTGTAGGACGTACCGTATAGAAGTTAGGGCCATTTGAAATTTTATCAGTGTTTGATTTGGGACTCAAGGGTAGCATAGCTTTGAGCGATAGCTTAAATTGACAAGAGGCTCGAGTACTTTATTGTTACAAAATTTCAAGGTATTATGACGCTCCAGTAAAAAGTTACAAGCATTTGTATGTTACATACTTTGACAGGTGTAGGACGTACCGTATAGAAGTTAGGGCCATTTGAAATTTTAGCAGTGTTTGATTTGGGACCCAAGGGTAGCAAAGCTAAGAGCGATAGCTTAAATTGACAAGAGGCTCGAGTACTTTATTGTTACAAAATTTCAAGGTTTTATGACGCTTCAGTAAAAAGTTACAAGCATTTGTATGTTGCAAACTTTGATAGGTGTAGGACGTACCGTATAGAAGTTAGGGCCATTTGAAATTTTAGCAGTGTTTGATTTGGGACTCAAGGGTAGCATAGCCTTGTGCGATAGCTTAAATTGACAAGAGGCTCGAGTACTTTATTGTTACAAATTTTCAAGGTTTTATGACGCTCCAGTAAAAAGTTACAAGCATTTGTATGTTGCAAACTTTGATAGGTGTAGGACGTACCGTATAGAAGTTAGGGCCATTTGAAGTTTTATCAGTGTTTGATTTGGGACTCAATGGTAGCATAGCTTTGAGCGATAGCTTAAATTGACAAGAGGCTTTTGTACTTTATTGTTACAAAATTTCAAGATTTTATGACGCAACAGTAGAAAGTTACTAGCATTTGTATGTTGCAAACTTTGATAGGTGTAGGACGTACCGTATAGAAGTTAGGGCCATTTGAAATTTTAGCAGTGTTTGATTTGGGACTCAAGGGTAGCATAGCTTTGTGCGATAGCTTAAATTGACAAGAGGATCGTGTACTATATTGTTACAAAATTTCAAGGTTTTATGACGCTCGAGTAAAAAGTTACAAGCATTTGTATGTTGCAAACTTTGATAGGTGTAGGACATACCGTATAGAAGTTACGGCCATTTGAAGCTTTATCAGTGTTTGATTTGGGACTCAAGGGTAGCATAGCTTTGTGCGATAGCTTAAATTGACAAGTGGCTCGAGTACTATATTGTTACAAAATTTCAAGGTTTTATGACGCTCGAGTAAAAAGTTACAAGCATTTGTATGTTGCAAACTTTGATAGGTGTAGGACGTACCGTATAGAAATTAGGGCCATTTAAAGTTTTATCAGTGTTTGATTTGGGACTCAATGGTAGCATAGCTTTGAGCGATAGCTTAAATTGACAAGAGGATTTTGTACTTTATTGTTACAAAATTTCAAGATTTTATGACGCTCCAGTAAAAAGTTACTAGCATTTGTATGTTACAAACTTTGATAGTTGTAGGACGAACCGTATAGAAGTTAGGGCCATTTGAAATTTTAGCAGTGTTTGATTTGGGACTCAAGGGTAGCATAGCTTTGTGCGATAGCTTAAATTGACAAGAGGATCTAGTACTATATTGTTACAAAATTTCAAGGTTTTATGACGCTCGAGTAAAAAGTTACAAGCATTTGTATGTTGCAAACTTTGATAGGTGTAGGACGTACCGTATAGAAGTTAGGCCCATTTGAAGTTTTATCTTTGGTCGATTTGGGACTCAAGGGTAGCATAGCTTTGAGCGATAGGTTAAATGGACAAGAGGCTCGAGGTCTTTATTGTTACAAAATTTCAAGGTTTTATGACGCTCCAGTAAAAAGTTACAAGCATTTGTATGTTGCCAACTTTGATAGGTGTAGGACGTACCGTATAGAAGTTAGGGCCATTTGAAGTTTTATAAGTGTTTGATTTGGGACTCAAGGTTAGCATAGCTTTGAGCGATATCTTAAATTGACAGGAAGCTCGAGTACTTTATTGTTAGAAAATTACAAGGTTTTATGACGCACCAGTAAAAAGTTACAAGCATTTGTATGTTGCAAACTTTGATAGGTTTAGGACGTACCGTATAGAAGTTAGGGCCATTTGAAGTTTTATAAGTGTTTGATTTGGGACTCAAGGTTAGCATAGCTTTGAGCGATAGCTTAAATTGACAAGAAGCTCGAGTACTTTATTGTTAGAAAATTACAAGGTTTTATGATTCTCCAGTAAAAAGTTACAAGCATTTGTATGTTGCAAACTTTGATAGGTGTAGGACGTACCGTATAGAAGTTGGGGCCATTTGAAGTTTTATAATTGTTTGATCTGGGACCCAGGGTAGCATAGCTTTGTGCGATAGCTTAAATTGACAAGAGGCTCGAGTACTTTATTGTTACAAAATTTCAAGGTATTATGACGCTCCAGTAAAAAGTTACAAGCATTTGTATGTTACATACTTTGACAGGTGTAGAACGTACCGTATAGAAGTTAGGGCCATTTGAAATTTTAGCAGTGTTTGATTTGGGACCCAAGGGTAGCAAAGCTAAGAGCGATAGCTTAAATTGACAAGAGGCTCGAGTACTTTATTGTTACAAAATTTCAAGGTTTTATGACGCTTCAGTAAAAAGTTACAAGCATTTGTACGTTGCAAACTTTGATAGGTGTAGGACGTACCGTATAGAAGTTAGGGCCATTTGAAATTTTAGCAGTGTTTGATTTGGGACTCAAGGGTAGCATAGCCTTGTGCGATAGCTTAAATTGACAAGAGGCACGAGTACTTTATTGTTACAAATTTTCAAGGTTTTATGACGCTCCAGTAAAAAGTTACAAGCATTTGTATGTTGCAAACTTTGATAGGTGTAGGACGTACCGTATAGAAGTTAGGGCCATTTGAAGTTTTATCAGTGTTTGATTTGGGACTCAATGGTAGCATAGCTTTGAGCGATAGCTTAAATTGACAAGAGGCTTTTGTACTTTATTGTTACAAAATTTCAAGATTTTATGACGCAACAGTAGAAAGTTACTAGCATTTGTATGTTGCAAACTTTGATAGGTGTAGGACGTACCGTATAGAAGTTAGGGCCATTTGAAATTTTAGCAGTGTTTGATTTGGGACTCAAGGGTAGCATAGCTTTGTGCGATAGCTTAAATTGACAAGAGGATCGTGTACTATATTGTTACAAAATTTCAAGGTTTTATGACGCTCGAGTAAAAAGTTACAAGCATTTGTATGTTGCAAACTTTGATAGGTGTAGGACATACCGTATAGAAGTTACGGCCATTTGAAGCTTTATCAGTGTTTGATTTGGGACTCAAGGGTAGCATAGCTTTGTGCGATAGCTTAAATTGACAAGTGGCTCGAGTACTATATTGTTACAAAATTTCAAGGTTTTATGACGCTCGAGTAAAAAGTTACAAGCATTTGTATGTTGCAAACTTTGATAGGTGTAGGACGTACCGTATAGAAATTAGGGCCATTTAAAGTTTTATCAGTGTTTGATTTGGGACTCAATGGTAGCATAGCTTTGAGCGATAGCTTAAATTGACAAGAGGATTTTGTACTTTATTGTTACAAAATTTCAAGATTTTATGACGCTCCAGTAAAAAGTTACTAGCATTTGTATGTTACAAGCTTTGATAGTTGTAGGACGAACCGTATAGAAGTTAGGGCCATTTGAAATTTTAGCAGTGTTTGATTTGGGACTCAAGGGTAGCATAGCTTTGTGCGATAGCTTAAATTGACAAGAGGATCTAGTACTATATTGTTACAAAATTTCAAGGTTTTATGACGCTCGAGTAAAAAGTTACAAGCATTTGTATGTTGCAAACTTTGATAGGTGTAGGACGTACCGTATAGAAGTTAGGGCCATTTGAAGTTTTATCTTTGGTCGATTTGGGACTCAAGGGTAGCATAGCTTTGAGCGATAGGTTAAATGGACAAGAGGCTCGAGGTCTTTATTGTTACAAAATTTCAAGGTTTTATGACGCTCCAGTAAAAAGTTACAAGCATTTGTATGTTGCCAACTTTGATAGGTGTAGGACATACCGTATAGAAGTTAGGGCCATTTGAAATTTTAGCAGTGTTTGATTTGGGACTCAAGGGTAGCATAGCTTTGTGCGATAGCTTAAATTGACAAGAGGATCGAGTACTATATTGTTACAAAATTTCAAGGTTTTATGACGCTCGAGTAAAAAGTTACAAGCATTTGTATGTTGCAAACTTTGATAGGTGTAGGACATACCGTATAGAAGTTGCGGCCATTTGAAGTTTTATCAGTGTTTGATTTGGGACTCAAGGGTAGCATAGCTTTGTGCGATAGCTTAAATTGACAAGAGGCTCGAGTACTATATTGTTACAAAATTTCAAGGTTTTATGACGCTCGAATAAAAAGTGACAAGCATTTGTATGTTGCAAACTTTGATAGGTGTAGGACGTACCGTATAGAAGTTACGGCCATTTGAAGTTTTATCAGTGTTTGATTTGGGACTCAAGGGTAGCATCGCTTTGAGCGATAGCTTAAATTGAGAAGAGGCTCGAGTACTTTATTGTTACAAAATTTCAAGGTTTTATGACGCTCCAGTAAAAAGTTATGAGCATTTGTATGCTGCAAACTTTGATAGGTGTAGGACGTACCGTATAGAAGTTAGGGCAATTTGAAGTTTTATCATTGTTCGATTTGGGACTCAAGGGTAGCATAGCTTTGAGCGATAGGTTAAATTGACAAGAGGCTCGAGGTCTTTATTGTTACAAAATTTCAAGGTTTTATAACGCTCCAGTAAAAAGTTACAAGCTTTTGTATGTTGCAAACTTTGATAGCTGTAGGACGTACCGTATAGAAGTTAGGGCCATTTGAAATTTTATCAGTGTTTGATTTGGGACTCAAGGGTAGCATAGCTTTGAGCGATAGCTTAAATTGACAAGAGGCTCGAGTACTTTATTGTTACAAAATTTCAAGGTTTTATGACGCTCCAGTAAAAAGTTACAAGCATTTGTATGTTACATACTTTGACAGGTGTAGAACGTACCGTATAGAAGTTAGGGCCATTTGAAATTTTAGCAGTGTTTGATTTGGGACTCAAGGGTAGCAAAGCTAAGAGCGATAGCTTAAATTGACAAGAGGCTCGAGTACTTTATTGTTACAAAATTTCAAGGTTTTATGACGCTTCAGTAAAAAGTTACAAGCATTTGTACGTTGCAAACTTTGATAGGTGTAGGACGTACCGTATAGAAGTTAGGGCCATTTGAAATTTTAGCAGTGTTTGATTTGGGACTCAAGGGTAGCATAGCCTTGTGCGATAGCTTAAATTGACAAGAGGCACGATTACTTTATTGTTACAAAATTTCAAGGTTTTATGACGCTCCAGTAAAAAGTTACTAGCATTTGTATGTTGCAAACTTTGATAGGTGTAGGACGTACCGTATAGAAGTTAGGGCCATTTGAAATTTTAGCAGTGTTTGATTTGGGACTCAAGGGTAGCATAGCTTTGTGCGATAGCTTAAATTGACAAGAGGATCGTGTACTATATTGTTACAAAATTTCAAGGTTTTATGACGCTCGAGTAAAAAGTTACAAGCATTTGTAAGTTGCAAACTTTGATAGGTGTAGGACATACCGTATAGAAGTTACGGCCATTTGAAGCTTTATCAGTGTTTGATTTGGGACTCAAGGGTAGCATAGCTTTGTGCGATAGCTTAAATTGACAAGAGGCTTTTGTACTTTATTGTTACAAAATTTCAAGATTTTATGACGCTCCAGTAAAAAGTTACTAGCATTTGTATGTTGCAAACTTTGATAGGTGTAGGACGTACCGTATAGAAGTTAGGGCCATTTGAAATTTTAGCAGTGTTTGATTTGGGAGTCAAGGGTAGCATAGCTTTGTGCGATAGCTTAAATTGACAAGAGGATCTAGTACTATATTGTTACAAAATTTCAAGGTTTTATGACGCTCGAGTAAAAAGTTACAAGCATTTGTATGTTGCAAACTTTGATAGGTGTAGGACGTATCGTATAGAAGTTAGGGCCATTTGAAGTTTTATCTTTGTTCGATTTGGGACTCAAGGGTAGCATAGCTTTGAGCGATAGGTTAAATTGACAAGAGGCTCGAGGTCTTTATTGTTACAAAATTTCAAGGTTTTATGACGCTCCAGTAAAAAGTTACAAGCATTTTTATGTTGCAAACTTTGATAGGTGTAGGACGTACCGTATAGAAGCTAGGGCCAATTGAAATTTTAGCAGTGTTTGATTTGGGACTCAAGGGTAGCATAGCTTTGTGCGATAGCTTAAATTGACAAGAGGCTCGAGTACTTTATTGTTACAAAATTTCAAGGTTTTATGACGTTCCAGTAAAAAGTTAAGAGCATTTTTATGTTGCAAACTTTGATAGGTGTAGGACGTACCGTATAGAAGCTAGGGCCATTTGAAGTTTTATCATTGTTTGATTTGGGACCCAAGGGTAGCATAGCTTTGAGCGACAGCTTAATTGACAAGAGGCTCGAGGTCTTTATTGTTACAAAATTTCAAGGTTTTATGACGCTCCAGTAAAAAGTTACAAGCATTTGTATGTTGCCAACTTTGATAGGTGTAGGACGTACCGTATAGAAGTTAGGGCCATTTGAAGGTTTATAAGTGTTTGATTTGGGACTCAAGGTTAGCATAGCTTTGAGCGATAGCTTAAATTGACAAGAAGCTCGAGAACTTTATTGTTAGAAAATTACAAGGTTTTATGACGCTCCAGTAAAAAGTTACAAGCATTTGTATGTTGCAAACTTTGATAGGTTTAGGACGTACCGTATAGAAGTTAGGGCCATTTGAAGTTTTATAAGTGTTTGATTTGGGACTCAAGGTTAGCATAGCTTTGAGCGATAGCTTAAATTGACAAGAAGCTCGAGTACTTTATTGTTAGAAAATAAGTTACAAGCATTTGTATGTTGCAAACTTTGATAGGTGTAGGACGTACCGTATAGAAGTTGGGGCCATTTGAAGTTTTATAATTGTTTGATCTGGGACCCAAGGGTAGCATAGCTTTGAGCGACAGCTTAAATTGACAAGAGGCTCGAGGTCTTTATTGTTACAAAATTTCAAGATTTTATGACGCTCCAGTAAAAAGTTACAAGCATTTGTATGTTGCAAACTTTGATAGGTGTAGGACGTACCGTACAGAAGTTAGGGCCATTTGAAGTTTTATCAGTGTTTGATTTGGGACTCAATGGTAGCATAGCTTTGAGCGATAGCTTAAATTGACAAGAGGCTTGTGTACTTTATTGTTACAAAATTTCAAGATTTTATGACGCTCCAGTAAAAAGTTACTAGCATTTGTATGTTGCAAACTTTGATAGGTGTAGGACGTACCGTATAGAAGTTAGGGCCATTTTAAATTTTAGCAGTGTTTGATTTGGGACTCAAGGGTAGCATAGCTTTGTGCGATAGCTTAAATTGACAAGAGGATCGAGTACTATATTGTTACAAAATTTCAAGGTTTTATGACGCTCGAGTAAAAAGTTACAAGCATTTGTATGTTGCAAACTTTGATAGGTGTAGGACATACCGTATAGAAGTTACGGCCATTTGAAGTTTTATCAGAGTTTGATTTGGGACTCAAGGGTAGCATAGCTTTGAGCGATAGCTTAAATTGAGAAGATTCTCGAGTACTTTATTGTTACAAAATTTCAAGGTTTTATGACGCTCCAGTAAAAAGTTACGAGCATTTGTATGCTGCAAACTTTGATAGGTGTAGGACGTACCGTATAGAAGTTAGGGCAATTTGAAGTTTTATCATTGTTCGATTTGGGACCCAAGGGTAGCATAGCTTTGAGCGATAGGTTAAATTGACAAGAGGCTCGAAGTCTTCATTGTTACAAAATTTCAAGGTTTTATAACGCTCCAGTAAAAAGTTACAAGCATTTGTATGTTGCAAACTTTGATAGCTGTAGGACGTACCGTATAGAAGTTAGGGCCATTTGAAATTTTATCAGTGTTTGATTTGGGACTCAAGGGTAGCATAGCTTTGAGCGATAGGTTAAATTGACAAGAGGCTCGAGTACTTTATTGTTACAAAATTTCAAGGTTTTATGACGCTCCAGCAAAAAGTTACAAGCATTTGTATGTTGCAAACTTTGATAGGTGTAGGACGTACCGTATAGAAGTTAGGGCCATTTGAAGTTTTATAAGTGTTTGATTTGGGACTCAATGGTAGCATAGCTTTGAGCGATAGCTTAAATTGACAAGAGGCTTGTGTACTTTATTGTTACAAAATTTCAAGATTTTATGACGCTCCAGTAAAAAGTTACTAGCATTTGTATGTTGCAAACTTTGATATATGTAGGACGTACCGTACAGAAGTTAGGGCCATTTGAAATTTTAGCAGTGTTTGATTTGGGACTCAAGGGTAGCATAGCTTTGTGCGATAGCTTAAATTGACAAGAGGATCGAGTACTATATTGTTACAAAATTTCAAGGTTTTATGACGCTCGAGTAAAAAGTTACAAGCATTTGTATGTTGCAAACTTTGATAGGTGTAGGACATACCGTATAGAAGTTACGGCCATTTGAAGTTTTATCAGAGTTTGATTTGGGACTCAAGGGTAGCATAGCTTTGAGCGATAGCTTAAATTGAGAAGATTCTCGAGTACTTTATTGTTACAAAATTTCAAGGTTTTATGACGCTCCAGTAAAAAGTTACAAGCATTTGTATGCTGCAAACTTTGATAGGTGTAGGACGTACCGTATAGAAGTTAGGGCAATTTGAAGTTTTATCATTGTTCGATTTGGGACCCAAGGGTAGCATAGCTTTGAGCGATAGGTTAAATTGACAAGAGCCTCGAGGTCTTCATTGTTACAAAATTTCAAGGTTTTATAACGCTCCAGTAAAAAGTTACAAGCATTTGTATGTTGCAAACTTTGATAGCTGTAGGACGTACCGTATAGAAGTTAGGGCCATTTGAAATTTTATCAGTGTTTGATTTGGGACTCAAGGATAGCATAGCTTTGAGCGATAGGTTAAATTGACAAGAGGCTCGAGTACTTTATTGTTACAAAATTTCAAGGTCTTATGACGCTCCAGTAAAAAGTTACAAGCATTTGTATGTTGCAAACTTTGATAGGTGTAGGACGTACCGTATAGAAGTTAGGGCCATTTGAAATTTTAGCAGTGTTTGATTTGGGACTCAAGGGTAGCATAGCTTTGTGCGATAGCTTAAATTGACAAGAGGCTCGGATACTATATTGTTACAAAATTTCAAGGTTTTATGACGCTCCAGTAAAAAGTTACAAGCATTTGTATGTTGCAAACTTTGATAGGTGTAGGACGTACCGTATAGAAGTTACGGCCATTTGAAGTTTTATCAGTGTTTGATTTGGGACTCAAGGGAAGCTTTGAGCGATAGCTTAAATTGAGAAGAGGCTCGAGTACTTTATTTTTACAAAATTTCAAGGTTTTATGACGCTCCAGTAATACCGTATAGAAGTTAGGGCCATTTGAAGTTTTATCATTGTTCGATTTGGGACTCAAGGGTAGCATAGCTTTGAGCGATAGGTAAAAATTGACAAGAGGCTCGAGGTCTTTATTGTTACAAAATTTCAAGGTTTTATGACGCTCCAGTAAAAAGTTACAAGCATTTTTATGTTGCAAACTTTGATAGGTGTAGGACGTACCGTATAGAAGCTAGAAACATTTGAAATTTTAGCAGTGTTTGATTTGGGGCTCAAGGGTAGCATAGCTTTGTGCGATAGCTTAAATTGACAAGAGGCTCGAGTACTTTATTGTTACAAAATTTCAAGGTTTTATGACGCTCCAGTAAAATGTTACAAGCATTTTTATGTTGCAAACTTTGATAGGTGTAGGACGTACCGTATATAAGTTACGGCCATTTGAAGTTTTATCAGTGTTTGATTTGGGACTCAAGGGTAGCATAGCTTTGAGCGATAGCTTAAATTGAGAAGAGGCTCGAGTACTTTATTGTTACAAAATTTCAAGGTTTTATGACGCTCCAGTAATACCGTATAGAAGTTAGGGCCATTTGAAGTTTTATGATTGTTCGATTTGGGACTCAAGGGTAGCATAGCTTTGAGCGATAGGTTAAATTGACAAGAGGCTCGAGGTCTTTATTGTTACAAAATTTCAAGGTTTTATGACGCTCCAGTAAAAAGTTACAAGCATTTTTATGTTGCAAACTTTGATAGGTGTAGGACGTACCGTATAGAAGCTAGCGCCATTTGAAATTTTAGCAGTGTTTGATTTGGGGCTCAAGGGTAGCATAGCTTTGTGCGATAGCTTAAATTGACAAGAGGCTCGAGTACTTTATTGTTACAAAATTTCAAGGTTTTATGACGCTCCAGTAAAAAGTTACAAGCATTTGTATGTTGCAAACTTTGATAGGTGTAGGACGTACCGTATAGAAGTTAGGGCCATTTGAAATTTTAGCAGTGTTTGATTTGGGACTCAAGGGTAGCATAGCTTTGTGCGATAGCTTAAATTGACAAGAGGCTCGGATACTATATTGTTACAAAATTTCAAGGTTTTATGACGCTCCAGTAAAAAGTTACAAGCATTTGTATGTTGCAAACTTTGATAGGTGTAGGACGTACCGTATAGAAGTTACGGCCATTTGAAGTTTTATCAGTGTTTGATTTGGGACTCAAGGGTAGCATAGCTTTGAGCGATAGCTTAAATTGAGAAGAGGCTCGAATACTTTATTGTTACAAAATTTCAAGGTTTTATGACGCTCCAGTAATACCGTATAGAAGTTAGGGCCATTTGAAGTTTTATGATTGTTCGATTTGGGACTCAAGGGTAGCATAGCTTTGAGCGATAGGTTAAATTGACAAGAGGCTCGAGGTCTTTATTGTTACAAAATTTCAAGGTTTTATGACGCTCCAGTAAAAAGTTACAAGCATTTTTATGTTGCAAACTTTGATAGGTGTAGGACGTACCGTACAGAAGTTAGGGCCATTTGAAATTTTAGCAGTGTTTGATTTGGGACTCAAGGGTAGCATAGCTTTGTGCGATAGCTTAAATTGACAAGAGGATCGAGTACTATATTGTTACAAAATTTCAAGGTTTTATGACGCTCGAGTAAAAAGTTACAAGCATTTGTATGTTGCAAACTTTGATAGGTGTAGGACATACCGTATAGAAGTTACGGCCATTTGAAGTTTTATCAGAGTTTGATTTGGGACTCAAGGGTAGCATAGCTTTGTGCGATAGCTTAAATTGACAAGAGGCTCGGATACTATATTGTTACAAAATTTCAAGGTTTTATGACGCTCCAGTAAAAAGTTACAAGCATTTGTATGTTGCAAACTTTGATAGGTGTAGGACGTACCGTATAGAAGTTACGGCCATTTGAAGTTTTATCAGTGTTTGATTTGGGACTCAAGGGAGCATAGCTTTGAGCGATAGCTTAAATTGAGAAGAGGCTCGAGTACTTTATTGTTACAAAATTTCAAGGTTTTATGACGCTCCAGTAATACCGTATAGAAGTTAGGGCCATTTGAAGTTTTATGATTGTTCGATTTGGGACTCAAGGGTAGCATAGCTTTGAGCGATAGGTAAAAATTGACAAGAGGCTCGAGGTCTTTATTGTTACAAAATTTCAAGGTTTTATGACGCTCCAGTAAAAAGTTACAAGCATTTTTATGTTGCAAACTTTGATAGGTGTAGGACGTACCGTATAGAAGCTAGCACCATTTGAAATTTTAGCAGTGTTTGATTTGGGGCTCAAGGGTAGCATAGCTTTGTGCGATAGCTTAAATTGACAAGAGGCTCGAGTACTTTATTGTTACAAAATTTCAAGGTTTTATGACGCTCCAGTAAAATGTTACAAGCATTTTTATGTTGCAAACTTTGATAGGTGTAGGACGTACCGTATATAAGTTACGGCCATTTGAAGTTTTATCAGTGTTTGATTTGGGACTCAAGGGTAGCATAGCTTTGAGCGATAGCTTAAATTGAGAAGAGGCTCGAGTACTTTATTGTTACAAAATTTCAAGGTTTTATGACGCTCCAGTAATACCGTATAGAAGTTAGGGCCATTTGAAGTTTTATGATTGTTCGATTTGGGACTCAAGGGTAGCATAGCTTTGAGCGATAGCTTAAATTGAGAAGATTCTCGAGTACTTTATTGTTACAAAATTTCAAGGTTTTATGACGCTCCAGTAAAAAGTTACGAGCATTTGTATGCTGCAAACTTTGATAGGTGTAGGACGTACCGTATAGAAGTTAGGGCAATTTGAAGTTTTATCATTGTTCGATTTGGGACCCAAGGGTAGCATAGCTTTGAGCGATAGGTTAAATTGACAAGAGCCTCGAGGTCTTCATTGTTACAAAATTTCAAGGTTTTATAACGCTCCAGTAAAAAGTTACAAGCATTTGTATGTTGCAAACTTTGATAGCTGTAGGACGTACCGTATAGAAGTTAGGGCCATTTGAAATTTTATCAGTGTTTGATTTGGGACTCAAGGATAGCATAGCTTTGAGCGATAGGTTAAATTGACAAGAGGCTCGAGTACTTTATTGTTACAAAATTTCAAGGTCTTATGACGCTCCAGTAAAAAGTTACAAGCATTTGTATGTTGCAAACTTTGATAGGTGTAGGACGTACCGTATAGAAGTTAGGGCCATTTGAAATTTTAGCAGTGTTTGATTTGGGACTCAAGGGTAGCATAGCTTTGTGCGATAGCTTAAATTGACAAGAGGCTCGGATACTATATTGTTACAAAATTTCAAGGTTTTATGACGCTCCAGTAAAAAGTTACAAGCATTTGTATGTTGCAAACTTTGATAGGTGTAGGACGTACCGTATAGAAGTTACGGCCATTTGAAGTTTTATCAGTGTTTGATTTGGGACTCAAGGGAGCATAGCTTTGAGCGATAGCTTAAATTGAGAAGAGGCTCGAGTACTTTATTGTTACAAAATTTCAAGGTTTTATGACGCTCCAGTAATACCGTATAGAAGTTAGGGCCATTTGAAGTTTTATGATTGTTCGATTTGGGACTCAAGGGTAGCATAGCTTTGAGCGATAGGTAAAAATTGACAAGAGGCTCGAGGTCTTTATTGTTACAAAATTTCAAGGTTTTATGACGCTCCAGTAAAAAGTTACAAGCATTTTTATGTTGCAAACTTTGATAGGTGTAGGACGTACCGTATAGAAGCTAGCACCATTTGAAATTTTAGCAGTGTTTGATTTGGGGCTCAAGGGTAGCATAGCTTTGTGCGATAGCTTAAATTGACAAGAGGCTCGAGTACTTTATTGTTACAAAATTTCAAGGTTTTATGACGCTCCAGTAAAATGTTACAAGCATTTTTATGTTGCAAACTTTGATAGGTGTAGGACGTACCGTATATAAGTTACGGCCATTTGAAGTTTTATCAGTGTTTGATTTGGGACTCAAGGGTAGCATAGCTTTGAGCGATAGCTTAAATTGAGAAGAGGCTCGAGTACTTTATTGTTACAAAATTTCAAGGTTTTATGACGCTCCAGTAATACCGTATAGAAGTTAGGGCCATTTGAAGTTTTATGATTGTTCGATTTGGGACTCAAGGGTAGCATAGCTTTGAGCGATAGGTTAAATTGACAAGAGGCTCGAGGTCTTTATTGTTACAAAATTTCAAGGTTTTATGACGCTCCAGTAAAAAGTTACAAGCATTTTTATGTTGCAAACTTTGATAGGTGTAGGACGTACCGTATAGAAGCTAGCGCCATTTGAAATTTTAGCAGTGTTTGATTTGGGGCTCAAGGGTAGCATAGCTTTGTGCGATAGCTTAAATTGACAAGAGGCTCGAGTACTTTATTGTTACAAAATTTCAAGGTTTTATGACGCTCCAGTAAAAAGTTACAAGCATTTGTATGTTGCAAACTTTGATAGGTGTAGGACGTACCGTATAGAAGTTAGGGCCATTTGAAATTTTAGCAGTGTTTGATTTGGGACTCAAGGGTAGCATAGCTTTGTGCGATAGCTTAAATTGACAAGAGGCTCGGATACTATATTGTTACAAAATTTCAAGGTTTTATGACGCTCCAGTAAAAAGTTACAAGCATTTGTATGTTGCAAACTTTGATAGGTGTAGGACGTACCGTATAGAAGTTACGGCCATTTGAAGTTTTATCAGTGTTTGATTTGGGACTCAAGGGTAGCATAGCTTTGAGCGATAGCTTAAATTGAGAAGAGGCTCGAATACTTTATTGTTACAAAATTTCAAGGTTTTATGACGCTCCAGTAATACCGTATAGAAGTTAGGGCCATTTGAAGTTTTATGATTGTTCGATTTGGGACTCAAGGGTAGCATAGCTTTGAGCGATAGGTTAAATTGACAAGAGGCTCGAGGTCTTTATTGTTACAAAATTTCAAGGTTTTATGACGCTCCAGTAAAAAGTTACAAGCATTTTTATGTTGCAAACTTTGATAGGTGTAGGACGTACCGTATAGAAGCTAGCGCCATTTGAAATTTTATCATTGTTTGATTTGGGACCCAAGGGTAGCATAGCTTTGAGCGACAGCTTAATTGACAAGAGGCTCGAGGTCTTTATTGTTACAAAATTTCAAGATTTTATGACGCTCCAGTAAAAAGTTACTAGCATTTGTATGTTGCAAACTTTGATAGGTGTAGGACGTACCGTATAGAAGTTAGGGCCATTTGAAATTTTAGCAGTGTTTGATTTGGGACTCAAGGGTAGCATAGCTTTGTGCGATAGCTTAAATTGACAAGAGGATGGAGTACTATATTGTTACAAAATTTCAAGGTTTTATGACGCTCGAGTAAAAAGTTACAAGCATTTGTATGTTGCAAACTTTGATAGGTGTAGGACATACCGTATAGAAGTTACGGCCATTTGAAGTTTTATCAGAGTTTGATTTGGGACTCAAGGGTAGCATAGCTTTGAGCGATAGCTTAAATTGAGAAGATTCTCGAGTACTTTATTGTTACAAAATTTCAAGGTTTTATGACGCTCCAGTAAAAAGTTACGAGCATTTGTATGCTGCAAACTTTGATAGGTGTAGGACGTACCGTATAGAAGTTAGGGCAATTTGAAGTTTTATCATTGTTCGATTTGGGACCCAAGGGTAGCATAGCTTTGAGCGATAAGTTAAATTGACAAGAGGCTCGAGGTCTTCATTGTTACAAAATTTCAAGGTTTTATAACGCTCCAGTAAAAAGTTACAAGCATTTGTATGTTGCAAACTTTGATAGCTGTAGGACGTACCGTATAGAAGTTAGGGCCATTTGAAATGTTATCAGTGTTTGATTTGGGACTCAAGGGTAGCATAGCTTTGAGCGATAGGTTAAATTGACAAGAGGCTCGAGTACTTTATTGTTACAAAATTTCAAGGTTTTATGACGCTCCAGCAAAAAGTTACAAGCATTTGTATGTTGGAAACTTTGATAGGTGTAGGACGTACCGTATAGAAGTTAGGGCCATTTGAAGTTTTATAAGTGTTTGATTTGGGACTCAAGGTTAGCATAGCTTTGAGCGATAGCTTAAATTGACAAGAAGCTCGAGTACTTTATTGTTAGAAAATTACAAGGTTTTATGACGCTCCAGTAAAAAGTTACAAGCATTTGTATGTTGCAAACTTTGATAGGTGTAGGACGTACCGTATAGAAGTTGGGGCCATTTGAAGTTTTATAATTGTTTGATCTGGGTCCCAAGGGTAGCATAGCTTTGAGCGACAGCTTAAATTGACAAGAGGCTCGAGGTCTTTATTGTTACAAAATTTCAAGATTTTATGACGCTCCAGTAAAAAGTTACAAGCATTTGTATGTTGCAAACTTTGATAGGTGTAGGACGTGCCGTACAGAAGTTAGGGCCATTTGAAGTTTTATCAGTGTTTGATTTGGGACTCAATGGTAGCATAGCTTTGAGCGATAGCTTAAATTGACAAGAGGCTTGTGTACTTTATTGTTACAAAATTTCAAGATTTTATGACGCTCCAGTAAAAAGTTACTAGCATTTGTATGTTGCAAACTTTGATATATGTAGGACGTACCGTATAGAAGTTAGGGCCATTTGAAATTTTAGCAGTGTTTGATTTGGGAGTCAAGGGTAGCATTGCTTTGTGCGATAGCTTAAATTGACAAGAGGATCGAGTACTATATTGTTACAAAATTTCAAGGTTTTATGACGCTCGAGTAAAAAGTTACAAGCATTTGTATGTTGCAAACTTTGATAGGTGTAGGACATACCGTATAGAAGTTACGGCCATTTGAAGTTTTATCAGAGTTTGATTTGGGACTCAAGGGTAGCATAGCTTTGAGCGATAGCTTAAATTGAGAAGATTCTCGAGTACTTTATTGTTACAAAATTTCAAGGTTTTATGACGCTCCAGTAAAAAGTTACGAGCATTTGTATGCTGCAAACTTTGATAGGTGTAGGACGTACCGTATAGAAGTTAGGGCAATTTGAAGTTTTATCATTGTTCGATTGGGGAGCCAAGGGTAGCATAGCTTTGAGCGATAGGTTAAATTGACAAGAGGCTCGAGGTCTTCATTGTTACAAAATTTCAAGGTTTTATAACGCTCCAGTAAAAAGTTACAAGCATTTGTATGTTGCAAACTTTGATAGCTGTAGGACGTACCGTATAGAAGTTAGGGCCATTTGAAATTTTAGCAGTGTTTGATTTGGGACTCAAGGGTAGCATAGCTTTGTGCGATAGCTTAAATTGACAAGAGGATCGAGTACTATATTGTTACAAAATTTCAAGGTTTTATGACGCTCGAGTAAAAAGTTACAAGCATTTGTATGTTGCAAACTTTGATAGGTGTAGGACATACCGTATAGAAGTTACGGCCATTTGAAGTTTTATCAGAGTTTGATTTGGGACTCAAGGGTAGCATAGCTTTGAGCGATAGCTTAAATTGAGAAGATTCTCGAGTACTTTATTGTTACAAAATTTCAAGGTTTTATGACGCTCCAGTAAAAAGTTACGAGCATTTGTATGCTGCAAACTTTGATAGGTGTAGGACGTACCGTATAGAAGTTAGGGCCATTTGAAATTTTATCAGTGTTTGATTTGGGACTCAAGGGTAGCATAGCTTTGAGCGATAGGTTAAATTGACAAGAGGCTCGAGTACTTTATTGTTACAAAATTTCAAGGTTTTATGACGCTCCAGTAAAAAGTTACAAGCATTTGTATGTTGCAAACTTTGATAGGTGTAGGACGCACCGTATAGAAGTTAGGGCCATTTGAAATTTTAGCGGTGTTTTATTTGGGACTCAAGGGTAGCATAGCTTTGTGCGATAGCTTAAATTGACAAGAGGCTCGGATACTATATTGTTACAAAATTTCAAGGTTTTATGACGCTCCAGTAAAAAGTTACAAGCATATGTATGTTGCAAACTTTGATAGGTGTAGGACGTACCGTATAGAAGTTACGGCCATTTGAAGTTTTATCAGTGTTTGATGTGGGACTCAAGGGTAGCATAGCTTTGAGCGATAGCTTAAATTGAGAAGAGGCTCGAGTACTTTATTGTTACAAAATTTCAAGGTTTTATGACGCTCCAGTAATACCGTATAGAAGTTAGGGCCATTTGAAGTTTTATGATTGTTCGATTTGGGACTCAAGGGTAGCATAGCTTTGAGCGATAGGTTAAATTGACAAGAGGCTCGAGGTCTTTATTGTTACAAAATTTCAAGGTTTTATGACGCTCCAGTAAAAAGTTACAAGCATTTTTATGTTGCAAACTTTGATAGGTGTAGGACGTACCGTATAGAAGCTAGCGTCATTTGAAATTTTAGCAGTGTTTGATTTGGGGCTCAAGGGTAGCATAGCTTTGTGCGATAGCTTAAATTGACAAGAGGCTCGAGTACTTTATTGTTACAAAATTTCAAGGTTTTATGACGCTCCAGTAAAATGTTACAAGCATTTTTATGTTGCAAACTTTGATAGGTGTAGGACGTACCGTATAGAAGCTAGGGCCATTTCAAATTTTATCATTGTTTGATTTGGGACCCAAGGGTAGCATTGCTTTGAGCGACAGCTTAATTGACAAGAGGCTCGAGGTCTTTATTGTTACAAAATTTCAAGATTTTATGACGCTGCAGTAAAAAGTAACAAGCATTTGTATGTTGCCAACTTTGATAGGTGTAGGACGTAACGTATAGAAGTTAGGGCCATTTGAAGTTTTATAAGTGTTTGATTTGGGACTCAAGGTTAGCATAGCTTTGAACGATAGCTTAAATTGACAACAAGCTCGAGTACTTTATTGTTAGAAAATTACAAGATTTTATGACGCTCCAGTAAAAAGTTACAAGCATTTGTATGTTGCAAACTTTGATAGGTTTAAGACGTACCGTATAGAAGTTAGGGCCATTTGAAGTTTTATAATTGCTTGATTTGGGACCCAAGGGTAGCATAGCTTTGAGCGACAGCTTAAATTGAGAAGAGGCTCGAGTACTTTATTGTTACAAAATTTCAAGGTTTTATGACGCTCCAGTAAAAAGTTACGAGCATTTGTATGCTGCAAACTTTGATAGGTGTAGGACGTACCATATAGAAGTTAGGGCAATTTGAAGTTTTATCATTGTTCGATTTGGGACTCAAGGGTAGCATAGCTTTGAGCGATAGGTTAAATTGACAAGAGGCTCGAGGTCTTTATTGTTACAAAATTTCAAGGTTTTATAACGCTCCAGTAAAAAGTTACAAGCATTTGTATGTTGCAAACTTTGATAGCTGTAGGACGTACCGTATAGAAGTTAGGGCCATTTGAAATTTTATCAGTGTTTGATTTGGGACTCAAGGGTAGCATAGCTTTGAGCGATAGCTTAAATTGACAAGAGGCTCGAGTACTTTATTGTTACAAAATTTCAAGGTTTTATGACGCTCCAGTAATACCGTATAGAAGTTAGGGCCATTTGAAGTTTTATCATTGTTCGATTTGGGACTCAAGGGTAGCATAGCTTTGAGCGATAGGTTAAATGACAAGAGGCTCGAGGTCTTTATTGTTACAAAATTTCAAGGTTTTATGACGCTCCAGTAAAAAGTTACAAGCGTTTTTATGTTGCAAACTTTGATAGGTGTAGGACGTACCGTATAGAAGCTAGAAACATTTGAAGTTTTATAAGTGTTTGATTTGGGACTCAAGGTTAGCATAGCTTTGAACGATAGCTTAAATTGACAAGAAGCTCGAGTACTTTATTGTTAGAAAATTACAAGATTTTATGACGCTCCAGTAAAAAGTTACAAGCATTTGTATGTTGCAAACTTTGATAGGTTTAGGACGTACCGTATAGAAGTTAGGGCCACTTGAAGTTTTATAATTGCTTGATTTGGGACCCAAGGGTAGCATAGCTTTGAGCGACAGCTTAATTTGACAAGAGGCTCGAGGTCTTTATTGTTACAAAATTTCAATTTTTTATGACGCTCCAGTAAAAAGTTACAAGCATTTGTGTGTTGCAAACTTTGATAGGTGTAGGACGTACCGTATAGAAGTTAGGGCCATTTGAAATTTTATCAGTGTTTAATTTGGGACTCAAGGGTAGCATAGCTTTGAGCGATAGCTTAAATTGACAAGAGGCTCGAGTACTTTATTGTTACAAAATTTCAAGATTTTATGACGCTCCAGTAAAAAGTTACTAGCATTTGTATGTTGCAAACTTTGATAGGTGTAGGACGTACTGATAGAAGTTAGGGCCACTTGAAATTTTATCAGTGTTTGATTTGGGACTCAAGGGTAGCATAGCTTTGAGGGATAGCTTAAATTGAGAAGAGGCTCGAGTACTTTATTGTTACAAAATTTCAAGGTTTTATGACGCTCCAGTAAAAAGTTACGAGCATTTGTATGCTACAAACTTTGGTTAGTGTAGGACGTACCGTATAGAAGTTAGGGCAATTTGAAGTTTTATCATTGTTCGATTTGGGACTCAAGGGTAGCATAGCTTTGAGCGATAGCTTAAATTGGCAAGAGGCTCGAGTACTTTATTGTTACAAAATTTCAAGGTTTTATGACGCTCCAATAAAAAGTTACAAGCATTTGTATGTTGCAAACTTTGACAGGTTTAGGACGTACCGTATAGAAGTTAGGGCTATTTGAAGTTTTATCAGTGTTTGATTTGGGACTCAAGGGTAGCATAGCTTTGAGCGATAGCTTAAATTGGCAAGAGGCTCGAGTACTTTATTGTTACAAAATTTCAAGGTTTTATGACGCTCCAATAAAAAGTTACAAGCATTTGTATGTTGCAAACTTTGACAGGTTTAGGACGTACCGTATAGAAGTTAGGGCCATTTGAAGTTTTATAATTGCTTGATGTGGGACCCAAGGGTAGCATAGCTTTGAGCGACAGCTTAAATTGACAAGAGGCTCGAGGTCTTTATTGTTACAAAATTTCAATTTTTTATGACGCTCCAGTAAAAAGTTACAAGCATTTGTATGTTGCAAACTTTGATAGGTGTAGGACGTACCGTACAGAAGTTAGGGCCATTTGAAATTTTATCAGTGTTTAATTTGGGACTCAAGGGTAGCATAGCTTTGAGCGATAGCTTAAATTGACAAGAGGCTCGAGTACTTTATTGTTACAAAATTTCAAGATTTTATGACGCTCCAGTAAAAAGTTACTAGCATTTGTATGTTGCAAACTTTGATAGGTGTAGGACGTACTGATAGAAGTTAGGGCCATTTGAAATTTTATCAGTGTTTGATTTGGGACTCAAGGGTAGCATAGCTTTGAGGGATAGCTTAAATTGAGAAGAGGCTCGAGTACTTTATTGTTACAAAATTTCAAGGTTTTATGACGCTCCAGTAAAAAGTTACGAGCATTTGTATGCTGCAAACTTTGATAGCTGTAGGACGTACCGTATAGAAGTTAGGGCCATTTGAAATTTTATCAGTGTTTGATTTGGGACTTAAGGGTAGCATAGCTTTGAGCGATAGCTTAAATTGACAAGAGGCGCGAGGTCTTTATTGTTACAAAATTTCAAGGTTTTATGACGCTCCAGTAAAAAGTTACAAGCATTTGTATGTTGCAAACTTTGATAGGTGTAGGACGTACCGTATAGAAGTTAGGGCCATTGAAATTTTAGCAGTGTTTGATTTGGGACTCAAGGGTAGCATAGCTTTGTATGATAGCTTAAATTGACAAGAGGCTCGGATACTATATTGTTACAAAATTTCAAGGTTTTATGACGCTCCAGTAAAAAGTTACAAGCATTTGTATGTTGCAAACTTTGATAGGTGTAGGACGTACCGTATAGAAGTTACGGCCATTTGAAGTTTTATCAGTGTTTGATTTGGGACTCAAGGGTAGCATAGCTTTGAGCGATAGCTTAAATTGAGAAGAGGCTCGAGTACTTTATTGTTACAAAATTTCAAGGTTTTATGACGCTCCAGTAATACCGTATAGAAGTTAGGGCCATTTGAAGTTTTATCATTGTTCGATGTGGGACTCAAGGGTAGCATAGCTTTGAGCGATAGGTTAAATTTACAAGAGGCTCGAGATCTTTATTGTTACAAAATTTCAAGGTTTTATGACGCTCCAGTAAAAAGTTACAAGCATTTTTATGTTGCAAACTTTGATAGGTGTAGGACGTACCGTATAGAAGCTAGAAACATTTGAAATTTTAGCAGTGTTTGATTTGGGGCTCAAGGGTAGCATAGCTTTGTGCGATAGCTTAAATTGACAAGAGGCTCGAGTACTTTATTGTTACAAAATTTCAAGGTTTTATGACGCTCCAGTAAAATGTTACAAGCATTTTTATGTTGCAAACTTTGATAGGTGTAGGACGTACCGTATAGAAGCTAGGGCCATTTGAAGTTTTATCATTGTTTGATTTGGGACCCAAGGGTAGCATAGCTTTGAGCGACAGCTTAATTGACAAGAGGCTCGAGGTCTTTATTGTTACAAAATTTCACGATTTTATGACGCTGCAGTAAAAAGTAACAAGCATTTGTATGTTGCCAACTTTGATAGGTGTAGGACGTACCGTATAGAAGTTAGGACCATTTGAAGTTTTATAAGGGTTTGATTTGGGACTCAAGGTTAGCATACCTTTGAACGATAGCTTATATTGACAAGAAGCTCGAGTACTTTATTGTTAGGAAATTACAAGATTTTATGACGCTCCAGTAAAAAGTTACAAGCATTTGTATGTTGCAAACTTTGATAGGTTTAGGACGTACCGTATAGAAGTTAGGGCCATTTGAAGTTTTATAATTGCTTGATTTGGGACGCAAGGGTAGCATAGCTTTGAGCGACAGCTTAATTTGACAAGAGGCTCGAGGTCTTTATTGTTACAAAATTTCAAGGTTTTATGACGCTCCAGTAAAAAGTTACAAGCATTTGTATGTTGCAAACTTTGATAGGTGTAGGACGTACCGTATAGAAGTTACGGCCATTTGAAGTTTTATCAGTGTTTGATTTGGGACTCAAGGGTAGCATAGCTTTGAGGGATAGCTTAAATTGAGAAGAGGCTCGAGTACTTTATTGTTACAAAATTTCAAGGTTTTATGACGCTCCAGTAAAAAGTTGCGAGCATTTGTATGCTGCAAACTTTGATTAGTGTAGGACGTACCGTATAGAAGTTAGGGCAATTTGAAGTTTTATCATTGTTCGATTTTGGACTCAAGGGCAGCATAGCTTTGAGCGATAGGTTAAATTGACAAGAGGCTCGAGGTCTTTATTGTTACAAAATTTCAAGGTTTTATAACGCTCCAGTAAAAAGTTACAAGCATTTGTATGTTGCAAACTTTGATAGCTGTAGGACGTACCGTATAGAAGTTAGGGCCATTTGAAATTTTATCAGTGTTTGATTTGGGACTCAAGGGTAGCATAGCTTTGAGCGATAGCTTAAATTGACAAGAGGCTCGAGTACTTTATTGTTACAAAATTTCAAGGTTTTATGACGCTCCAGTAAAAAGTTACAAGCATTTGTATGTTGCCAACTTTGATAGGTGTAGGACGTACCGTATAGAAGTTAGGGCCATTTGAAGTTTTAAAAGTGTTTGATTTGGGACTCAAGGTTAGCATAGCTTTGAGCAATAGCTTAAATTGACAAGAGGCTCGAGTACTTTATTGTTACAAAATTTCAAGGTTTTATGACGCTCCAGTAAAAAGTTACAAGCATTTGTATGTTACATACTTTGACAGGTGTAGAACGTACCGTATAGAAGTTAGGGCTATTTGAAGTTTTATCAGTGTTTGATTTGGGACTCAAGGGTAGCATTGCTTTGAGCGATAGCTTAAATTGGCAAGAGGCTCGAGTACTTTATTGTTACAAAATTTCAAGGTTTTATGACGCTCCAATAAAAAGTTACAAGCATTTGTATGTTGCAAACTTTGACAGGTTTAGGACGTACCGTATAGAAGTTAGGGCCATTTGAAGTTTTATAATTGCTTGATTTGGGACCCAAGGGTAGCATAGCTTTGAGCGACAGCTTAAATTGACAAGAGGCTCGAGGTCTTTATTGTTACAAAATTTCAATTTTTTATGACGCTCCAGTAAAAAGTTACAAGCATTTGTATGTTGCAAACTTTGATAGGTGTAGGACGTACTGTATAGAAGTTAGGGCCGTTTGAAATTTTAGCAGTGTTTGATTTGGGACTCAGGGGTAGCATAGCTTTGTGCGATAGCTTAAATTGACAAGAGGCTCGAATACTATATTGTTACAAAATTTCAAGGTTTTATGACGCTCGAGTAAAAAGTTACAAGCATTTGTATGTTGCAAACTTTGATAGGTGTAGGACGTACCGTATAGAAGCTAGGGCCATTTGAAGTTTTATCATTGTTTCATTTGGGACCCAAGGGTAGCATAGCTTTCAGCGACAGCTTAATTGACAAGAGGCTCGAGGTCTTTATTGTTAAAAAATTTCAAGGTTTTATGACGCTGCAGTAAAAAGTAACAAGCATTTGTATGTTGCCAACTTTGATAGGTGTAGGACGTACCGTATAGAAGTTACGGCCATTTGAAGTTTTATCAGTGTTTGATTTGGGACTCAAGGGTAGCATAGCTCTGAGCGATAGCTTAAATTGAGAAGAGGCTCGAGTACTTTATTGTTAGAAAATTACAAGGTTTTATTACGCTCCAGTAAAAAGTTACAAGCATTTGTATGTTGCAAACTTTGATAGGTTTAGGACGTACCGTATAGAAGTTAGGGCCATTTGAAGTTTTATAATTGCTTGATTTGGGACCCAAGGGTAGCATAGCTTTGAGCGACAGCTTCAATTGACAAGAGGCTCGAGGTCTTTATTGTTACAAAATTTCAAGGTTTTATGACGCTCCAGTAAAAAGTTACAAGCATTTGTATGTTGCAAACTTTGACAGGTGTAGGACGTACCGTATAGAAGTTACGGCCACTTGAAGTTTTATCAGTGTTTGATTTGGGACTCAAGGGTAGCATAGCTTTGAGCGATAGCTTAAATTGAGAAGAGGCTCGAGTGCTATATTGTTACAAAATTTCAAGGTTTTATGACGCTCCAGTAAAAAGTTACGAGCATTTGTATGCTGCAAACTTTGATAGGTGTAGGACGTACCGTATAGAAGTTAGGGCAATTTGAAGTTTTATCATTGTTCGATTTGGGACTCAAGGGTAGCATAGCTTTGAGCGGTAGGTTAAATTGCCAAAAGGCTCGAGGTCTTTATTGTTACAAAATTTCAAGGTTTTATAACGCTCCAGTAAAAAGTTACAAGCATTTGTATGTTGCCAACTTTGATAGGTGTAGGACGTACCGTATAGAAGTTAGGGCCATTTGAAGTTTTATAAGTGTTTGATTTGGGACTCAAGGTTAGCATAGCTTTGAGCGATAGCTTAAATTGACAAGAGGCTCGAGTACTTTATTGTTACAAAATTTCAAGGTTTTATGACGCTCCAGTAAAAAGTTACAAGCATTTGTATGTTACATACTTTGACAGGTGTAGAACGTACCGTATAGAAGTTAGGGCTATTTGAAGTTTTATCAGTGTTTGATTTGGGACTCAAGGGTAGCATAGCTTTGAGCGATAGCTTAAATTGGCAAGAGGCTCGAGTACTTTATTGTTACAAAATTTCAAGGTTTTATGACGCTCCAATAAAAAGTTACAAGCATTTGTATGTTGCAAACTTTGATAGGTTTAGGACGTACCGTATAGAAGTTAGGGCCATTTGAAGTTTTATAATTGCTTGATTTGGGACCCAAGGGTAGCATAGCTTTGAGCGACAGCTTAAATTGACATGAGGCTCGAGGTCTTTATTGTTACAAAATTTCAAGGTTTTATGACGCTCCAGTAAAAAGTTACAAGCATTTGTATGTTGCAAACTTTGATAGGTGTAGGCCGTACCGTACAGAAGTTAGGGCCATTTGAAATTTTATCAGTGTTTAATTTGGGACTCAAGGGTAGCATAGCTTTGAGCGATAGCTTAACTTGACAAGAGGCTCGAGTACTTTATTGTTACAAAATTTCAAGATTTTATGACGCTCCAGTAAAAAGTTACTAGCATTTGTATGTTGCAAACTTTGATAGGTGTAGGACGTACCGTATAGAAGTTAGGGCCATTTGAAATTTTTGCAGTGTTTGATTTGGGACTCAAGGGTAGCATAGCTTTGTGCGATAGCTTAAATTGACAAGAGGCTCGAATACTATATTGTTACAAAATTTCAAGGTTTTTTGACGCTCGAGTAAAAAGTTACAAGCATTTGTATGTTGCAAACTTTGATAGGTGTAGGACGTACCGTATAGAAATTACGGCCATTTGAAGTTTTATCAGTGTTTGATTTGGGACTCAAGGGTAGCATAGCTTTGAGCGATAGCTTAAATTGAGAAGAGGCTCGAGTACTTTATTGCTACAAAATTTCAAGGTTTTATGACGCTCCAGTAAAGAGTTACAAGCATTTGTATGTTGCAAACTTTGATAAGTGTAGGACGTACCGTATAGAAGTTAGGGCCATTTGAAGTTTTATCATGGTTCGAATTGGGACTCAAGGGTAGCATAGCTTTGAGCGATAGGTTAAATTGACAAGAGACTCGAGGTCTTTATTGTTACAAAATTTCAAGGTTTCATAACGCTCCAGTAAAAAGTTACAAGCATTTGTATGTTGCAAACTTTGATAGCTGTAGGACGTACCGTATAGAAGTTAGGGCCATTTGAAATTTTATCAGTGTTTGATTTGGGACTCAAGGGTAGCATAGCTTTCAGCGGTAGCTTAAATTGACAAGAGGCTCGAATACTATATTGTTACAAAATTTCAAGGTTTTATGACGCTCGAGTAAAAAGTTACAAGCATTTGTATGTTGCAAACTTTGATAGGTGTAGGACGTACCGTATAGAAGCTAGGGCCATTTGAAGTTTTATCATTGTTTGATTTGGGACCCAAGGGTAGCATAGCTTTGAGCGACAGCTTAATTGACAAGAGGCTCGAGGTCTTTATTGTTACAAAATTTCAAGGTTTTATGACGCTCCAGTAAAAAGTTACAAGCATTTGTATGTTGCCAACTTTGATAGGTGTAGGACGTACCGTATAGAAGTTAGGGCCATTTGAAGTTTTATAAGTGTTTGATTTGGGACTCAAGGTTAGCATAGCTTTGAGCGATAGCTTAAATTGACAAGAGGCTCGAGGTCTTTATTGTTACAAAATTTCAAGGTTTTATGACGCTCCAGTAAAAAGTTACAAGCATTTTTATGTTGCAAACTTTGATAGGTGTAGGACGTACCGTATAGAAGCTAGGGCCATTTGAAATTTTAGCAGTGTTTGATTTGGGACTCATGGGTAGCATAGCTTTGTGCGATAGCTTAAATTGACAAGAGGCTCGAGTCCTTTATTGTTACAAATTTTCAAGATTTTATGAAGCTCCAGTAAAAAGTTACAAGCATTTTTATGTTGCAAACTTTGATAGGTGTAGGACGTACCGTATAGAAGCTAGGGCCATTTGAAGTTTTATCATTGTTTGATTTGGGACCCAAGGGTAGCATAGCTTTGAGCGACAGCTTAATTGACAAGAGGCTCGAGGTCTTTATTGTTACAAAATTTCAAGGTTTTATGACGCTCCAGTAAAAAGTTACAAGCATTTGTATGTTGCCAACTTTGATAGGTGTAGGACGTACCGTATAGAAGTTAGGGCCATTTGAAGTTTTATAAGTGTTTGATTTGGGACTCAAGGTTAGCATAGCTTTGAGCGATAGCTTAAATTGACAAGAGGCTCGAGGTCTTTATTGTTACAAAATTTCAAGGTTTTATGACGCTCCAGTAAAAAGTTACAAGCATTTTTATGTTGCAAACTTTGATAGGTGTAGGACGTACCGTATAGAAGCTAGGGCCATTTGAAATTTTAGCAGTGTTTGATTTGGGACTCATGGGTAGCATAGCTTTGTGCGATAGCTTAAATTGACAAGAGGCTCGAGTCCTTTATTGTTACAAATTTTCAAGATTTTATGAAGCTCCAGTAAAAAGTTACAAGCATTTTTATGTTGCAAACTTTGATAGGTGTAGGACGTACCGTATAGAAGCTAGGGCCATTTGAAGTTTTATCATTGTTTGATTTGGGACCCAAGGGTAGCATAGCTTTGAGCGACAGCTTAATTGACAAGAGGCTCGAGGTCTTTATTGTTACAAAATTTCAAGGTTCTATGACGCTCCAGTAAAAAGTTACAAGCATTTGTATGTTGCCAACTTTGATAGGTGTAGGACGTACCGTATAGAAGTTAGGGCCATTTGAAGTTTTATAAGTGTTTGATTTGGGACTCAAGGTTAGCATAGCTTTGAGCGATAGCTTAAATTGACAAGAAGCTCGAGTACTTTATTGTTAGAAAATTACAAGGTTTTATGACGCTCCAGTAAAAAGTTAGAAGCATTTGTATGCTACATACTTTGATAGGTGTAGGACGTACCTTATAGAAGTTAGGGCCATTTGAAGTTTTATCA
This sequence comes from Clusia tigrina, assembly GCA_920105625.2. Classification (NCBI taxonomy): domain Eukaryota; kingdom Metazoa; phylum Arthropoda; class Insecta; order Diptera; family Clusiidae; genus Clusia; species Clusia tigrina. Next base: position 735,728 of record CAKKTE020000559.1, read on the forward strand.
GTGTTTGATTTGGGACTCAAGGGTAGCATAGCTTTGAGCGATAGCTTAAATTGGCAAGAGGCTCGAGTACTTTATTTTTACAAAATTTCAAGGTTTTATGACGCTCCAATAAAAAGTTACAAGCTTTTGTATGTTGCAAACTTTGATAGGTTTAGGACGTACCGTATAGATGTTAGGGCCATTTGAAGTTTTATCATTGTTCGATTTGGAACTCAAGGGTAGCATAGCTTTGAGCGATAGGTTAAATTGACAAGAGGCTCGAGGTCTTTATTGTTACAAAATTTCAAGGTTTCATAACGCTCCAGTAAAAAGTTACAAGCATTTGTATGTTGCAAACTTTGATAGCTGTAGGACGTACCGTATAGAAGTTAGGGCCATTTGAAATTTTATCAGTGTTTGATTTGGGACTCAAGGGTAGCATAGCTTTCAGCGATAGCTTAAATTGACAAGAGGCTCGAGTACTTTATTGTTACAAAATTTCAAGGTTTTATGACGCTCCAGTAAAAAGTTACAAGCACTTGTATGTTGCCAACTTTGATAGGTGTAGGACGTACCGTATAGAAGTTAGGGCCATTTGAAGTTTTACAAGTGTTTGATTTGGGACTCAAGGTTAGCATAGCTTTGAGCGACTGCTTAAATTGACAAGAGGCTCGAATACTATATTGTTACAAAATTTCAAGGTTTTATGACGCTCGAGTAAAAAGTTACAAGCATTTGTATGTTGCAAACTTTGATAGGTGTAGGACGTACCGTATAGAAGCTAGGGCCATTTGAAGTTTTATCATTGTTTGATTTGGGACCCAAGGGTAGCATAGCTTTGAGCGACAGCTTAATTGACAAGAGGCTCGAGGTCTTTATTGTTACAAAATTTCAAGGTTTTATGACGCTCCAGTAAAAAGTTACAAGCATTTGTATGTTGCCAACTTTGATAGGTGTAGGACGTACCGTATAGAAGTTAGGGCCATTTGAAGTTTTATAAGTGTTTGATTTGGGACTCAAGGTTAGCATAGCTTTGAGCAATAGCTTAAATTGACAAGAGGCTCGAGGTCTTTATTGTTACAAAATTTCAAGGTTCTATGACGCTCCAGTAAAAAGTTACAAGCATTTTTATGTTGCAAACTTTGATAGGTGTAGGACGTACCGTATAGAAGCTAGGGCCATTTGAAATTTTAGCAGTGTTTGATTTGGGACCCAAGGGTAGCATAGCTTTGAGCGACAGCTTAATTGACAAGAGGCTCGAGGTCTTTATTGTTACAAAATTTCAAGGTTTTATGACGCTCCAGTAAAAAGTTACAAGCATTTGTATGTTGCCAACTTTGATAGGTGTAGGACGTACCGTATAGAAGTTAGGGCCATTTGAAGTTTTATAAGTGTTTGATTTGGGACTCAAGGTTAGCATAGCATTGAGCGATAGCTTAAATTGACAAGAAGCTCGAGTACTTTATTGTTAGAAAATTACAAGGTTTTATGACGCTCCAGTAAAAAGTTACAAGCATTTGTATGTTGCAAACTTTGATAGGTTTAGGACGTACCGTATAGAAGTTAGGGCCATTTGAAGTTTTATCATTGTTCGATTTGGAACTCAAGGGTAGCATAGCTTTGAGCGATAGGTTAAATTGACAAGAGGCTCGAGGTCTTTATTGTTACAAAATTTCAAGGTTTCATAACGCTCCAGTAAAAAGTTACAAGCATTTGTGTGTTGCAAACTTTGATAGCTGTAGGACGTACCGTATAGAAGTTAGGGCCATTTGAAATTTTATCAGTTTTTGATTTGGGACTCAAGGGTAGCATAGCTTTCAGCGATAGCTTAAATTGACAAGAGGCTCGAGTACTTTATTGTTACAAAATTTCAAGGTTTTATGACGCTCCAGTAAAAAGTTACAAGCACTTGTATGTTGCCAACTTTGATAGGTGTAGGACGTACCGTATAGAAGTTAGGGCCATTTGAAGTTTTACAAGTGTTTGATTGGGGACTCAAGGTTAGCATAGCTTTGAGCGATAGCTTAAATTGACAAGAGGCTCGAATACTATATTGTTACAAAATTTCAAGGTTTTATGACGCTCGAGTTAAAAGTTACAAGCATTTGTATGTTGCAAACTTTGATAGGTGTAGGACGTACCGTATGGAAGCTAGGGCCATTTGAAGTTTTATCATTGTTTGATTTGGGACCCAAGGGTAGCATAGCTTTGAGCGACAGCTTAATTGACAAGAGGCTCGAGGTCTTTATTGTTACAAAATTTCAAGGTTTTATGACGCTCCAGTAAAAAGTTACAAGCATTTGTATGTTGCCAACTTTGATAGGTGTAGGACGTACCGTTAGGGCCATTTGAAGTTTTATAAGTGTTTGATTTAAGACTCAAGGTTAGCATAGCTTTGAGCGATAGCTTAAATTGACAAGAGGCTCGAGGTCTTTATTGTTACAAAATTTCAAGGTTTTATGACGCTCCAATAAAAAGTTGCAAGCATTTGTATGTTGCAAACTTTGATAGGTGTAGGACGTACCGTATAGAAGCTAGGGCCATTTGAAGTTTTATCATTGTTTGATTTGGGACCCAAGGGTAGCATAGCTTTGAGCGACAGCTTAATTGACAAGAGGCTCGAGTACTTTATTGTTACAAAATTTCAAGGTTTTATGACGCTCCAGTAAAAAGTTACAAGCATTTTTATGTTGCAAACTTTGATAGGTGTAGGACGTACCGTATAGAAGCTAGGGCCATTTGAAATTTTAGCAGTGTTTGATTTGGGACTCATGGGTAACATAGCTTTGTGCGATAGCTTAAATTGACAAGAGGCTCGAGTCCTTTATTGTTACAAATTTTCAAGGTTTTATGACGCTCCAGTAAAAAGTTACAAGCATTTTTATGTTGCAAACTTTGATAGGTGTAGGACGTACCGTATAGAAGCTCGGGCCATTTGAAGTTTTATCATTGTTTGATTTGGGACCCAAGGGTAGCATAGCTTTGAGCGACAGCTTAATTGACAAGAGGCTCGAGGTCTTTATTGTTACAAAATTTCAAGGTTTTATGACGCTCCAGTAAAAAGTTACAAGCATTTGTATGTTGCCAACTTTGATAGGTGTAGGACGTACCGTATAGAAGTTAGGGCCATTTGAAGTTTTATAAGTGTTTGATTTGGGACTCAAGGTTAGCATAGCTTTGAGCGATAGCTTAAATTGACAAGAAGCTCGAGTACTTTATTGTTAGAAAATTACAAGGTTTTATGACGCTGCAGTAAAAAGTTACAAGCATTGGTATGCTACATACTTTGATAGGTGTAGGACGTACCTTATAGAAGTTAGGGCCATTTGAAGTTTTAACAGTGTTTGATTTGGGACTCAAGGGTAGCATAGCTTTGAGCGATAGCTTAAATTGGCAAGAGGCTCGAGTACTTTATGTTTACAAAATTTCAAGGTTTTATGACGCTCCAATAAAAAGTTACAAGCATTTGTATGTTGCAAACTTTGATAGGTTTAGGACGTACAGTATAGAAGTTAGGGCCATTTGAAGTTTTATAATTGTTCGATTTGGAACTCAAGGGTAGCATAGCTTTGAGCGATAGGTTAAATTGACAAGAGGCTCGAGGTCTTTATTGTTACAAAATTTCAAGGTTTCATAACGCTCCAGTAAAAAGTTACAAGCATTTGTATGTTGCAAACTTTGATAGCTGTAGGACGTACCGTATAGAAGTTAGGGCCATTTGAAATTTTATCAGTGTTTGATTTGGGACTCAAGCGCAGCATAGCTTTCAGCGATAGCTTAAATTGACAAGAGGCTCGAGTACTTTATTGTTACAAAATTTCAAGGTTTTATGACGCTCCAGTAAAAAGTTACAAGCACTTGTATGTTGCCAACTTTGATAGGTGCAGGACGTACCGTATAGAAGTTAGGGCCATTTGAAGTTTTACAAGTGTTTGATTTGGGACTCAAGGTTAGCATAGCTTTGAGCGATAGCTTAAATTGACAAGAGGCTCGAATACTATATTGTTACAAAATTTCAAGGTTTTATGACGCTCGAGTAAAAAGTTACAAGCATTTGTATGTTGCAAACTTTGATAGGTGTAGGACGTACCGTATAGAAGCTAGGGCCATTTGAAGTTTTATCATTGTTTGATTTGGGACCCAAGGGTAGCATAGCTTTGAGCGACAGCTTAATTGACAAGAGGCTCGAGGTCTTTATTGTTACAAAATTTCAAGGTTTTATGACGCTCCAGTAAAAAGTTACAAGCATTTGTATGTTGCCAACTTTGATAGGTGTAGGACGTACCGTATAGAATTTAGGGCCATTTGAAGTTTTATAAGTGTTTGATTTGGGACTCAAGGTTAGCATAGCTTTGAGCGATAGCTTAAATTGACAAGAAGCTCGAGTACTTTATTGTTAGAAAATTACAAGGTTTTATGACGCTCCAGTAAAAAGTTACAAGCATTTGTATGCTACATACTTTGATAGGTGTAGGACGTACCTTATAGAAGTTAGGGCCATTTGAAGTTTTATCAGTGTTTGATTTGGGACTCAAGGGTAGCATAGCTTTGAGCGATAGCTTTAATTGGCAAGAGGCTCGAGTACTTTATTTTTACAAAATTTCAAGCTTTTATGACGATCCAATAAAAAGTTACAAGCATTTGTATGTTGCAAACTTTGATAGGTTTAGGACGTACCGTATAGAAGTTAGGGCCATTTGAAGTTTTATCATTGTTCGATTTGGAACTCAAGGGTAGCATAGCTTTGAGCGATAGGTTAAATTGACAAGAGGCTCGAGGTCTTTATTGTTACAAAATTTCAAGGTTTTATAACGCTCCAGTAAAAAGTTACAAGCATTTGTATGTTGCAAACTTTGATAGCTGTAGGACGTACCGTATAGAAGTTAGGGCCATTTGAAATTTTATCAGTGTTTGATTTGGGACTCAAGGGTAGAATAGCTTTCAGCGATAGCTTAAATTGACAAGAGCCTCGAGTACTATATTGTTACAAAATTTCAAGGTTTTATGACGCTCCAGTAAAAAGTTACAAGCACTTGTATGTTGCCAACTTTGATAGGTTTAGGACGTACCGTATAGAAGTTAGGGCCATTTGAAATTTTAGCAGTGTTTGATTTGGGACTCAAGGGTAGAATAGCTTTCAGCGATGGCTTAAATTGACAAGAGCCTCGAGTACTTTATTGTTACAAAATTTCAAGGTTTTATGACGCTCCAGTAAAAAGTTACAAGCACTTGTATGTTGCCAACTTTGATAGGTTTAGGACGTACCGTATAGAAGTTAGGGCCATTTGAAGTTTTATCATTGTTCGATTTGGATCTCAAGGGTAGCATAGCTTTGAGCGATAGGTTAAATTGACAAGAGGCTCGAGTACTTTATTGTTACAAAATTTCAAGGTTTTATGACGCTCCAATAAAAAGTTACAAGCATTTGTATGTTGCAAACTTTGATAGGTTTAGGACGTACCGTATAGAAGTTAGGGCCATTTGAAGTTTTATCAGTGTTTGATTCGGGACTCAAGGGTAGCAAAGCTTTGAGCGATAGCTTAAATTGACAAGAGGCTCGAGTACTTTATTGTTACAAAATTTCAATGTTTTATGACGCTTCAGTAAAAAGTTACAAGCATTTGTATGTTGCAAACTTTGATAGGTGTAGGACGTACCGTATAGAAGTCTGGGCCATTTGAAATTTTAGCAGTGTTTGATTTGGGACTCAAGGGTAGCATAGCTTTGAGCGCTAGCTTAAATTGACAAGAAGCTCGAGTACTTTATTTTTACAAAATTTCAAGCTTTTATGACGATCCAATAAAAAGTTACAAGCATTTGTATGTTGCAAACTTTGATAGGTTTAGGACGTACCGTATAGAAGTTAGGGCCATTTGAAGTTTTATCATTGTTCGATTTGGAACTCAAGGGTAGCATAGCTTTGAGCGATAGGTTAAATTGACAAGAGGCTCGAGGTCTTTATTGTTACAAAATTTCAAGGTTTTATAACGCTCCAGTAAAAAGTTACAAGCATTTGTATGTTGCAAACTTTGATAGCTGTAGGACGTACCGTATAGAAGTTAGGGCCATTTGAAATTTTATCAGTGTTTGATTTGGGACTCAAGGGTAGAATAGCTTTCAGCGATAGCTTAAATTGACAAGAGCCTCGAGTACTTTATTGTTACAAAATTTCAAGGTTTTATGACGCTCCAGTAAAAAGTTACAAGCACTTGTATGTTGCCAACTTTGATAGGTTTAGGACGTACCGTATAGAAGTTAGGGCCATTTGAAATTTTAGCAGTGTTTGATTTGGGACTCAAGGGTAGAATAGCTTTCAGCGATGGCTTAAATTGACAAGAGCCTCGAGTACTTTATTGTTACAAAATTTCAAGGTTTTATGACGCTCCAGTAAAAAGTTACAAGCATTTGTATGTTGCCAACTTTGATAGGTTTAGGACGTACCGTATAGAAGTTAGGGCCATTTGAAGTTTTATCATTGTTCGATTTGGATCTCAAGGGTAGCATAGCTTTGAGCGATAGGTTAAATTGACAAGAGGCTCGAGTACTTTATTGTTACAAAATTTCAAGGTTTTATGACGCTCCAATAAAAAGTTACAAGCATTTGTATGTTGCAAACTTTGATAGGTTTAGGACGTACCGTATAGAAGTTAGGGCCATTTGAAGTTTTATCAGTGTTTGATTCGGGACTCAAGGGTAGCAAAGCTTTGAGCGATAGCTTAAATTGACAAGAGGCTCGAGTACTTTATTGTTACAAAATTTCAATGTTTTATGACGCTTCAGTAAAAAGTTACAAGCATTTGTATGTTGCAAACTTTGATAGGTGTAGGACGTACCGTATAGAAGTCTGGGCCATTTGAAATTTTAGCAGTGTTTGATTTGGGACTCAAGGGTAGCATAGCTTTGAGCGCTAGCTTAAATTGACAAGAAGCTCGAGTACTTTATTTTTACAAAATTTCAAGCTTTTATGACGATCCAATAAAAAGTTACAAGCATTTGTATGTTGCAAACTTTGATAGGTTTAGGACGTACCGTATAGAAGTTAGGGCCATTTGAAGTTTTATCATTGTTCGATTTGGAACTCAAGGGTAGCATAGCTTTGAGCGATAGGTTAAATTGACAAGAGGCTCGAGGTCTTTATTGTTACAAAATTTCAAGGTTTTATAACGCTCCAGTAAAAAGTTACAAGCATTTGTATGTTGCAAACTTTGATAGCTGTAGGACGTACCGTATAGAAGTTAGGGCCATTTGAAATTTTATCAGTGTTTGATTTGGGACTCAAGGGTAGAATAGCTTTCAGCGATAGCTTAAATTGACAAGAGGCTCGAGTACTTTATTGTTACAAAATTTCAAGGTTTTATGACGCTCCAGTAAAAAGTTACAAGCACTTGTATGTTGCCAACTTTGATAGGTGTAAGACGTACCGTATAGAAGTTAGGGCCATTTGAAGTTTTACAAGTGTTTGATTTGGGACTCAATGTTAGCATAGATTTGAGCGATAGCTTAAATTGACAAGAGGCTCGAGTACTTTATTGTTACAAAATTTCAAGATTTTATGACGCTCCAGTAAAAAGTTACAAGCATTTGTATGTTACAAACTTTGATAGGTGTAGGACGTACCGTATAGAAGTTAGGGCCATTTGAAGTTTTATCAGTGTTTGATTGGGACTCAAGGGTAGCATAGCTTTGAGCGATAGCTTAAATTGGCAAGAGGCTCGAGTACTTTATTGTTACAAAATTTCAAGGTTTTATGACGCTCCAATAAAAATTTACAAGCATTTGTATGTTGCAAACTTTGATAGGTTTAGGACGTACCGTATAGAAGTTAGGGCCATTTGAAGTTTTATCAGTGTTTGATTCGGGACTCAAGGGTAGCAAAGCTTTGAGCGATAGCTTAAATTGACAAGAGGCTCGAGTACTTTATTGTTACAAAATTTCAATGTTTTATGACGCTTCAGTAAAAAGTTACAAGCATTTGTATGTTGCAAACTTTGATAGGTGTAGGACGTACCGTATAGAAGTCTGGGCCATTTGAAATTTTAGCAGTGTTTGATTTGGGACTCAAGGTTAGCATAGCTTTGAGCGATAGCTTAAATTGACAAGAAGCTCGATTACTTTATTGTTAGAAAATTACAAGGTTTTATGACGCTCCAGCAAAAAGTTACAAGCATTTGTATGCTACATACTTTGATAGTTGTAGGACGTACCTTATAGAAGTTAGGGCCATTTGAGGTTTTATCAGTGTTTGATTTGGGACTCAAGGGTAGCATAGCTTTGAGCGATAGCTTAAATTGGCAAGAGGCTCGAGCACTTTATTTTTACAAAATTTCAAGCTTTTATGACGCTCCAATAAAAAGTTACAAGCATTTGTATGTTGCAAACTTTGATAGGTTTAGGACGTACCGTATAGAAGTTATTGCCATTTAAAGTTTTATCATTGTTCGATTTGGAACTCAAGGGTAGCATAGCTTTGAGCGATAGGTTAAATTGACAAGAGGCTCGAGGTCTTTATTGTTACAAAACTTCGAGGTTTTATAACGTTCCAGTAAAAAGTTACAAGCATTTGTATGTTGCAAACTTTGATAGCTGTAGGACGTACCGTATAGAAGTTAGGGCCATTTGAAGTTTTACAAGTGTTTGATTTGGGACTCAATGTTAGCATAGCTTTGAGCGATAGCTTAAATTGACAAGAGGCTCGAATACTATATTGTTACAAAATTTCAAGGTTTTATGACGCTCGAGTAAAAAGTTACAAGCATTTGTATGTTGCAAACTTTGATAGGTATAGGACTTACTGTATAGAAGCTAGGGCCATTTGAAATTTTATCATTGTTTGATTTGGGACCCAAGGGTAGCATAGCTTTGAGCGACAGCTTAATTGACAAGAGGCTCGAGGTCTTTATTGTTACAAAATTTCAAGGTTTTATGACGCTCCAGTAAAAAGTTACAAGCATTTGTATGTTGCCAACTTTGATAGGTGTAGGACGTACCGTATAGAAGTTAGGGCCATTTGAAGTTTTATAAGTGTTTGATTGGGGACTCAAGGTTAGCATAGCTTTGAGCGATAGCTTAAATTGACAAGAAGCTCGAGTACTTTATTGTTAGAAAATTACAAGGTTTTATGACGCTCCAGTAAAAAGTTACAAGCATTTGTATGCTACATACTTTGATAGGTGTAGGACGTACCTTATAGAAGTTAGGGCCGTTTGAAGTTTTATCAGTGTTTGATTTGGGACTCAAGGGTAGCATAGCTTTGAGCGATAGCTTAAATTGGCAAGAGGCTCGAGTACTTTATTTTTACAAAATTTCAAGCTTTTATGACGCTCCAATAAAAAGTTACAAGCATTTGTATGTTGCAAACTTTGATAGGTTTAGGACGTACCGTATAGAAGTTAGGGCAATTTGAAGTTTTATCATTGTTCGATTTGGAACTCAAGGGTAGCATAGCTTTGAGCGATAGGTTAAATTGACAAGAGGCTCGAGGTCTTTATTGTTACAAAATTTCAAGGTTTTATAACGCTCCAGTAAAAAGTTACAAGCATTTGTATGTTGCAAACTTTGATAGCTGTAGGACGTACCGTATAGAAGTTAGGGCCATTTGAAATTTTATCAGTGTTTGATTTGGGACTCAAGGGTAGAATGGCTTTCAGCGATAGCTTAAATTGACAAGAGGCTCGAGTACTTTATTGTTACAAAATTTCAAGGTTTTATGACGCTCCAGTAAAAAGTTACAAGCACTTGTATGTTGCCAACTTTGATAGGTGTAAGACGTACCGTATAGAAGTTAGGGCCATTTGAAGTTCTACAAGTGTTTGATTTGGGACTCAATGTTAGCATAGCTTTGAGCGATAGCTTAAATTGACAAGAGGCTCGAGTACTTTATTGTTACAAAATTTCAAGGTTTTATGACGCTCCAGTAAAAAGTTACAAGCATTTGTATGTTACAAACTTTGATAGGTGTAGGACGTACCGTATAGAAATTAGGGCTATTTGAAGTTTTATCAGTGTTTGATTTGGGACTCAATGTTAGCATAGCTTTGAGCGATAGCTTAAATTGACAAGAGGCTCGAGTACTTTATTGTTACAAAATGTCAAGGTTTTATGACGCTCCAATAAAAAGTTACAAGCATTTGTATGTTGCAAACTTTGATAGGTTTAGGACGTACCGTATAGAAGTTAGGGCCATTTGAAGTTTTATCAGTGTTTGATTCGGGACTCAAGGGTAGCAAAGCTTTGAGCGATAGCTTAAATTGACAAGAGGCTCGAGTACTTTATTGTTACAAAATTTCAATGTTTTATGACGCTTCAGTAAAAAGTTACAAGCATTTGTATGTTTCAAACTTTGATAGGTGTAGGACGTACCGTATAGAAGTCTGGGCCATTTGAAATTTTAGCAGTATTTGATTTGGGATTCAAGGGTAGCATAGCTTTGTGCGATAGCTTAAATTGACAAGAGGCTCGAGTACTTTATTGTTACAAAATTTCAAGGTTTTATGACGCTCCAGTAAAAAGTTACAAGCATTTGTATGTTGCAAACTTTGATATGTGTAGGACGTACCGTATAGAAGTTAGGGTCATTTGAAGTTTTATAATTGTTTGATTTGGGACCCAAGGGTAGCATAGCTTTGAGCGACAGCTTAAATTGACAAGAGGCTCGAGGTCTTTATTGTTACAAAATTTCAAGGTTTTATGACGCTCCAGTAAAAAATTACTAGCATTTGTATGTTGCAAATTTGATAGGTGTAGGACGTACCGTATAGAAGTTAGGGCCATTTGAAATTTTAGCAGTGTTTGATTTGGGACTCAAGGGTAGCATAGCTTTGTGCGATAGCTTAAATTGACAAGAGGCTCGAGTACTTTATTGTTACAAAATTTCAAGGTTTTATGACGCTCCAATAAAAAGTTACAAGATTTTGTATGTTGCAAACTTTGATAGGTGTAGGATGTACCGTATAGAAGTTGCGGCCATTTGAAGTTTTATCAGTGTTTGGTTTGGGACTCAAGGGTAGCATAGCTTTGAGCGATAGGTTAAATTGACAAGAGGCTCGAGGTCTTTATTGTTACAAAATTTCAAGGTTTTATGACGCTCCAGTAAAATGTTACACGCATTTGTATGTTGCAAACTTTGATAGGTGTAGGACGTACCATATAGAAGTTAGGGCCATTTGAAGTTTTACAAGTGTTTGATTTGGGACTCAAGGATATCATAGCTTTGAGCGATAGCTTAAATTAACAAGAGGCTCGAGTACTTTATTGTTACAAAATTTCAAGGTTTTATGACGCTCCAGTAAAAAGTTACAAGCATTTGTATGTTGCAAAGTTTGATAAGTGTAGGACGTACCGTATAGAAGTTAGGGCCATTTGAAGTTTTATCAGTGTCTGATTTGGGACTCAAGGGTAGCATAGCTTGCAGCGATAGTTTAAATTGACAAGAGGCTCGAGTACTTTATTGTTACAAAATGTCAAGGTTTTATGACGCTCCAATAAAAAGTTACAAGCATTTGTATGTTGCAAACTTTGATAGGTTTAGGACGTACCGTATAGAAGTTAGGGCCATTTGAAGTTTTATCAGTGTTTGATTCGGGACTCAAGGGTAGCAAAGCTTTGAGCGATAGCTTAAATTGACAAGAGGCTCGAGTACTTTATTGTTACAAAATTTCAATGTTTTATGACGCTTCAGTAAAAAGTTACAAGCATTTGTATGTTTCAAACTTTGATAGGTGTAGGACGTACCGTATAGAAGTCTGGGCCATTTGAAATTTTAGCAGTATTTGATTTGGGATTCAAGGGTAGCATAGCTTTGTGCGATAGCTTAAATTGACAAGAGGCTCGAGTACTTTATTGTTACAAAATTTCAAGGTTTTATGACGCTCCAGTAAAAAGTTACAAGCATTTGTATGTTGCAAACTTTGATATGTGTAGGACGTACCGTATAGAAGTTAGGGTCATTTGAAGTTTTATAATTGTTTGATTTGGGACCCAAGGGTAGCATAGCTTTGAGCGACAGCTTAAATTGACAAGAGGCTCGAGGTCTTTATTGTTACAAAATTTCAAGGTTTTATGACGCTCCAGTAAAAAATTACTAGCATTTGTATGTTGCAAATTTGATAGGTGTAGGACGTACCGCATAGAAGTTAGGGCCATTTGAAATTTTAGCAGTGTTTGATTTGGGACTCAAGGGTAGCATAGCTTTGTGCGATAGCTTAAATTGACAAGAGGCTCGAGTACTTTATTGTTACAAAATTTCAAGGTTTTATGACGCTCCAATAAAAAGTTACAAGATTTTGTATGTTGCAAACTTTGATAGGTGTAGGATGTACCGTATAGAAGTTGCGGCCATTTGAAGTTTTATCAGTGTTTGGTTTGGGACTCAAGGGTAGCATAGCTTTGAGCGATAGGTTAAATTGACAAGAGGCTCGAGGTCTTTATTGTTACAAAATTTCAAGGTTTTATGACGCTCCAGTAAAATGTTACACGCATTTGTATGTTGCAAACTTTGATAGGTGTAGGACGTACCATATAGAAGTTAGGGCCATTTGAAGTTTTACAAGTGTTTGATTTGGGACTCAAGGATATCATAGCTTTGAGCGATAGCTTAAATTAACAAGAGGCTCGAGTACTTTATTGTTACAAAATTTCAAGGTTTTATGACGCTCCAGTAAAAAGTTACAAGCATTTGTATGTTGCAAAGTTTGATAAGTGTAGGACGTACCGTATAGAAGTTAGGGCCATTTGAAGTTTTATCAGTGTCTGATTTGGGACTCAAGGGTAGCATAGCTTGCAGCGATAGTTTAAATTGAGAAGAGGCTCGAGTACTTCATTGATACAAAATTTCAAGGTTTTATGACGCTCCAGAAAAAAGTTACAAGCATTTGTATGCTGCAAACTTTGATAGGTGTAGGACGTACCGTATAGAAGTAAGGGCCATTTGAAGTTTTATCAATATTTGATTTGGGACTCAAGGGTAGCATAGCTTTGAGCGATAGCTTAAATTGACAAGAGGCACGAGTACTTTATTGTTACAAAATTTCAAGGTTTTATGACGCTCCAGTAAAAAGTTACAAGCATTTGTATGTTGCCAACTTTGATAGGTGTAGGACGTACCGTATAGAAGTTAGGGCCATTTGAAGTTTTATAAGTATTTGATTTGGGACTCAAGGTTAGCATAGCTTTGAGCGATAGCTTAAATTGACAAGAAGCTCGAGTACTTTATTGTTAGAAAATTTCAAGCTTTTATGACGCTCCAATAAAAAGTTACAATCATTTGTATGTTGCAAACTTTGATAGGTTTAGGACGTACCGTATAGAAGTTAGGGCCATTTGAAGTTTTATCATTGTTCGATTTGGAACTCAAGGGTAGCATAACTTTGAGCGATAGGTTAAATTGACAAGAGGCTCGAGGTCTTTATTGTTACAAAATTTCAAGGTTTTATAACGCTCCAGTAAAAAGTTACAAGCATTTGTGTGTTGCAAACTTTGATAGCTGTAGGACGTACCGTGTAGAAGTTAGGGCCATTTGAAATTTTATCAGTGTTTGATTTGGGACTCAAGGGTAGAATAGCTTTCAGCGATAGCTTAAATTGACAAGAGGCTCGAGTACTTTATTGTTACAAAATTTCAAGGTTTTATGACGCTCCAGAAAAAGTTTCAAGCACTTGTATGTTGCCAACTTTGATAGGTGTAAGACGTACCGTATAGAAGTTAGGGCCATTTGAAGTTTTACAAGTGTTTGATTTGGGACTCAATGTTAGCATAGCTTTGAGCGATAGCTTAAATTGACAAGAGGCTCGAGTACTATATTGTTACAAAATTTCAAGGTTTTATGACGCTCCAGTAAAAAGTTACAAGCATTTGTATGTTACAAACTTTGATAGGTGTAGGACGTACCGAATAGAAGTTAGGGCCATTTGAAGTTTTATCAGTGTTTGATTCGGGACTCAAGGGTAGCAAAGCTTTGAGCGATAGCTTAAATTGACAAGAGGCTCGAGTACTTTATTGTTACAAAATTTCAATGTTTTATGACGCTTCAGTAAAAAGTTACAAGCATTTGTATGTTGCAAACTTTGATAGGTGTAGGACGTACCGTATAGAAGTCTGGGCCATTTGAAATTTTAGCAGTGTTTGATTTGGGATTCAAGAGTAGCATAGCTCTGTGCGATAGCTTAAATTGACAAGAGGCTCGAGTACTTTATTGTTACAAAATTTCAAGGTTTTATGACGCTCCAGTAAAAAGTTACAAGCATTTGTATGTTGCAAACTTTGATATGTGTAGGACGTACCGTATAGAAGTTAGGGTCATTTGAAGTTTTATAATTGTTTGATTTGGGACCCAAGGGTAGCATAGCTTTGAGCGACAGCTTAAATTGACAAGAGGCTCGAGGTCTTTATTGTTACAAAATTTCAAGGTTTTATGACGCTCCAGTAAAAAGTTACTAGCATTTGTATGTTGCAAATTTGATAGGTGTAGGACGTACCGTATAGAAGTTAGGGCCATTTGAAATTTTAGCAGTGTTTGATTTGGGACTCAAGGGTAGCATAGCTTTGTGCGATAGCTTAAATTGACAAGAGGCTCGAGTACTTTATTGTTACAAAATTTCAAGGTTTTATGACGCTCCAATAAAAAGTTACAAGATTTTGTATGTTGCAAACTTTGATAGGTGTAGGACGTACCGTATAGAAGTTGCGGCCATTTGAAGTTTTATCAGTGTTTGGTTTGGGACTCAAGGGTAGCATAGCTTTGAGCGATAGGTTAAATTGACAAGAGGCTCGAGGTCTTTATTGTTACAAAATTTCAAGGTTTTATGACGCTCCAGTAAAAAGTTACAAGCATTTGTATGTTGCAAAGTTTGATAAGTGTAGGACGTACCGTATAGAAGTTAGGGCCATTTGAAGTTTTATCAGTGTCTGATTTGGGACTCAAGGGTAGCATAGCTTGCAGCGATAGTTTAAATTGAGAAGAGGCTCGAGTACTTCATTGATACAAAATTTCAAGGTTTTATGACGCTCCAGAAAAAAGTTACAAGCATTTGTATGCTGCAAACTTTGATAGGTGTAGGACGTACCGTATAGAAGTAAGGGCCATTTGAAGTTTTATCAATATTTGATTTGGGACTCAAGGGTAGCATAGCTTTGAGCGATAGCTTAAATTGACAAGAGGCACGAGTACTTTATTGTTACAAAATTTCAAGGTTTTATGACGCTCCAGTAAAAAGTTACAAGCATTTGTATGTTGCAAACTTTGATAAGTGTAGGACGTACCGTATAGAAGTTTGGGCCATTTTAAGTTTTATAAGTATTTGATTTGGGACTCAAGGTTAGCATAGCTTTGAGCGATAGCTTAAATTGACAAGAAGCTCGAGTACTTTATTGTTAGAAAATTCCAAGGTTTTATGACGCTCCAATAAAAAGTTACAAGCATTTGTATGTTGCAAACTTTGATAGGTTTAGGACGTACCGTATAGAAGTTAGGGCCATTTGAAGTTTTATCATTGTTCGATTTGGAACTCAAGGGTAGCATAGCTTTGAGCGATAGGTTAAATTGACAAGAGGCTCGAGGTCTTTATTGTTACAAAATTTCAAGGTTTTATAACGCTCCAGTAAAAAGTTACAAGCATTTGTGTGTTGCAAACTTTGATAGGTGTAGGACATACCGTATAGAAGTCTGGGCCATTTGAAATTTTAGCAGTGTTTGATTTGGGATTCAAGGGTAGCATAGCTTTGTGCGACAGCTTAAATTGACAAGAGGCTCGAGTACTTTATTGTTACAAAATTTCAAGGTTTTATGACGCTCCAGTAAAAAGTTACAAGCATTTGTATGTTGCAAACTTTGATATGTGTAGGACGTACCGTATAGAAGTTAGGGTCATTTGAAGTTTTATAATTGTTTGATTTGGGACCCAAGGGTAGCATAGCTTTGAGCGACAGCTTAAATTGACAAGAGGCTCGAGGTCTTTATTGTTACAAAATTTCAAGGTTTTATGACGCTCCAGTAAAAAGTTACTAGCATTTGTATGTTGCAAATTTGATAGGTGTAGGACGTACCGTATAGAAGTTAGGGCCATTTGAAATTTTAGCAGTGTTTGATTTGGGACTCAAGGGTAGCATAGCTTTGTGCGATAGCTTAAATTGACAAGAGGCTCGAGTACTTTATTGTTACAAATTTCAAGGTTTTATGACGCTCCAATAAAAAGTTACAAGATTTTGTATGTTGCAAACTTTGATAGGTGTAGGACGTACCGTATAGAAGTTGCGGCCATTTGAAGTTTTATCAGTGTTTGGTTTGGGACTCAAGGATAGCATAGCTTTGAGCGATAGGTTAAATTGACAAGAGGCTCGAGGTCTTTATTGTTACAAAATTTCAAGGTTTTATGACGCTCCAGTAAAAAGTTACAAGCATTTGTATGTTGCAAAGTTTGATAAGTGTAGGACGTACCGTATAGAAGTTAGGGCCATTTGAAGTTTTATCAGTGTCTGATTTGGGACTCAAGGGTAGCATAGCTTGCAGCGATAGTTTAAATTGAGAAGAGGCTCGAGTACTTCATTGATACAAAATTTCAAGGTTTTATGTCGCTCCAGAAAAAAGTTACAAGCATTTGTATGCTGCAAACTTTGATAGGTGTAGGACGTACCGTATAGAAGTAAGGGCCATTTGAAGTTTTATCAATATTTGATTTGGGACTCAAGGGTAGCATAGCTTTGAGCGATAGCTTAAATTGACAAGAGGCACGAGTACTTTATTGTTACAAAATTTCAAGGTTTTATGACGCTCCAGTAAAAAGTTACAAGCATTTGTATGTTGCCAACTTTGATAGGTGTAGGACGTACCGTATAGAAGTTAGGGCCATTTGAAGTTTTATAAGTATTTGATTTGGGACTCAAGGTTAGCATAGCTTTGAGCGATAGCTTAAATTGACAAGAAGCTCGAGTACTTTATTGTTAGAAAATTTCAAGCTTTTATGACGCTCCAATAAAAAGTTACAAGCATTTGTATGTTGCAAACTTTGATAGGTTTAGGACGTACCGTATAGAAGATAGGGCCATTTGAAGTTTTATCAATATTTGATTTGGGACTCAAGGGTAGCATAGCTTTGAGCGATAGGTTAAATTGACAAGAGGCTCGAGGTCTTTATTGTTACAAAATTTCAAGGTTCTATAACGCTCCAGTAAAAAGTTACAAGCATTTGTGTGTTGCAAACTTTGATAGCTGTAGGACGTACCGTATAGAAGTTAGGGCCATTTGAAATTTTATCAGTGTTTGATTTGGGACTCAAGGGTACAATAGCTTTCAGCGATAGCTTAAATTGACAAGAGGCTCGAGTACTTTATTGTTACAAAATTTCAAGGTATTATGACGCTCCAGTAAAAAGTTACAAGCACTTGTATGTTGCCAACTTTGATAGGTGTAAGACGTACCGTATAGAAGTTAGGGCCATTTGAAGTTTTACAAGTGTTTGATTTGGGACTCAATGTTAGCATAGCTTTGAGCGATAGCTTAAATTGACAAGAGGCTCGAGTACTATATTGTTACAAAATTTCAAGGTTTTATGACGCTCCAGTAAAAAGTTACAAGCATTTGTATGTTACAAACTTTGATAGGTGTAGGACGTACCGTATAGAAGTTAGGGCCATTTGAAGTTTTATCAGTGTTTGATTTGGGACTCAAGGGTAGCATAGCTTTGAGCGATAGCTTAAATTGGCAAGAGGCTCGAGTACTTTATTGTTACAAAATTTCAAGGTTTTATGACGCTCCAATAAAAAGTTACAAGCATATGTATGTTGCAAACTTTGATAGGTTTAGGACGTACCGTATAGAAGATAGGGCCATTTGAAGTTGTATCAGTGTTTGATTCGGGACTCAAGGGTAGCAAAGCTTTGAGCGATAGCTTAAATTGACAAGAGGCTCGAGTACTTTATTTTTACAAAATTGCAATGTTTTATGACGCTTCAGTAAAAAGTTACAAGCATTTGTATGTTGCAAACTTTGATAGGTGTAGGACGTACCGTATAGAAGTCTGGGCCATTTGAAATTTTAGCAGTGTTTGATTTGGGATTCAAGGGTAGCATAGCTTTGTGCGATAGCTTAAATTGACAAGAGGCTCGAGTACTTTATTGTTACAAAATTTCAAGGTTTTATGACGCTCCAGTAAAAAGTTACAAGCATTTGTATGTTGCAAACTTTGATATGTGTAGGACGTACCGTATAGAAGTTAGGGTCATTTGAAGTTTTATAATTGTTTGATTTGGGACCCAAGGGTAGCATAGCTTTGAGCGACAGCTTAAATTGACAAGAGGCTCGAGTACTTTATTGTTACAAAATTTCAAGGTTTTATGACGCTCCAGTAAAAAGTTACTAGCATTTGTATGTTGCAAATTTGATAGGTGTAGGACGTACCGTTAGGGCCATTTGAAATTTTAGCAGTGTTTGATTTGGGACTCAAGGGTAGCATAGCTTTGTGCGATTGCTTAAATTGACAAGAGGCTCGAGTATTTTATTGTTACAAAATTTCAAGGTTTTATGACGCTCCAATAAAAAGTTACAAGCATTTGTATGTTGCAAACTTTGAAAGGTGTAGGACGTACCGTATAGAAGTTACGGCCATTTGAAGTTTTATCAGTGTTTGATTTGGGACTCAAGGGTAGCATAGCTTTGAGCGATAGGTTAAATTGCCAAGAGGCTCGAGGTCTTTATTGTTACAAAATTTCAAGGTTTTATAACGCTCCAGTAAAAACTTACAAGCATTTGTATGTTGCAAACTTTGATAGCTGTAGGACGTACCGTATAGAAGTAAGGGCCATTTGAAGTTTTATCAATGTTTGATTTGGGACTCAAGGGTAGCATAGCTTTGAGCGATAGGTTAAATTGACAAGAGGCTCGAGGTCTTTATTGTTACAAAATTTCAAGGTTTTATGACGCTCCAGTAAAATGTTACACGCATTTGTATGTTGCAAACTTTGATAGGTGTAGGACGCACCATATAGAAGTAAGGGCAATTTGAATTTTATCAATGTTTGATTTGGGACTCAAGGATAGCATAGCTTTGAGCGATAGCTTAAATTAACAAGAGGCTCGAGTACTTTATTGTTACAAAATTTCAAGGTTTTATGACGCTCCAGTAAAAAGTTACAAGCATTTGTATGTTGCAAACTTTGATAAGTGATACCGTATAGAATTTAGGGCCATTTGAAGTTTTATATGTGTTTGATTCGGGACTCAAGGGTAGCATAGCTTTGAGCGATAGCTTAAATTGACAAGAGGCTCGAGTACTTTATTATTACAAAATTTCAAGGTTTTATGTCGCTCCAGTAAAAAGTTACAAGCATTTGTATGTTGCAAAGTTTGATAAGTGTAGGACGTACCGTATAGAAGTTAGGGCCATTTGAAGTTTTATCAGTGTTTGATTTGGGACTCAAGGGTAGCATAGCTTGGAGCGATAGTTTAAATTGAGAAAAGGCTCGAGTACTTCATTGATACAAAATTTCAAGGTTTTATGACGCTCCAAAAAAAAAGTTACAAGCATTTGTATGCTGCAAACTTTGATAGGTGTAGGACGTACCGTATAGAAGTAAGGGCATTTGAAGTTTTATCAATATTTGATTTGGGACTCAAGGGTAGCATAGCTTTGAGCGATAGCTTAAATTGACAAGCGGCTCGAGTACTTTATTGTTACAAAATTTCAAGATTTTATGACGCTCCAGTAAAAAGTTACAAGCATTTGTATGTTGCAAACTTTGATAGGTGTAGGACGTACCGTATAGAAGTTAAGGCAATTAGAAGTTTTATCAGTGTTTGATTTGAGACTCAAGGGTAGCATAGCTTTGAGCGATATCTTAAATTGACAAGAGGCTCGAGTACTTTATTGTTACAAAATTTCAAGGTTTTATGACGTTCCAGTAAAAAGTTGCAAGCATTTGTATGTTGCAAAGTTTGATAAGTGTAGGACGTACCGTATAGAAGTTAGGGCCATTTGAAGTTTTATCAGTGTTTGATTTGGGACTCAAGGGTAGCATAGCTTTGAGCGATAGTTTAAATTGAGAAGAGGCTCGAGTACTTTATTGATACAAAATTTCAAGGTTTTATGACGCTCCAGAAAAAAGTTACAAGCATTTGTATGTTGAAAACTTTGATAGGTGTAGGGCGTACCGTATAGAAGTAAGGGCCATTTGAAGTTTTATCAATGTTTGATTTGGGACTCAAGGGTAGCATAGCTTTGAGCGATAGCTTAAATTGACAAGAGGCTCGAGTACTTCATTGTTACAAAATTTCAAGGTTTTATGACGCTCCAGTAAAAAGTTACAAGCATTTGTAGGTTGCAAACGTTGATAGGTGTAGGACGTACCGTATTGAAGTAAGGGCCATTTGAAGTTTTATCAGCGTTTGATTTGAGATTCAAGGGTAGCATAGCTTTGAGCGATAGCTTAAATTGACAAGAGGCTCGAGTACTTTATTGTTACAAAATTTCAAGGTTTTATGACGCTCCAGTAAAAAGTTACAAACAATTGTATGTTGCAAAGTTTGATAAGTGTAGGACGTACCGTATAGAAGTTAGGGCCATTTGAAGTTTTATCAGTGTTTGATTTGGGACTCAAGGGTAGCATAGTTTTGACCGATAGTTTAAATTGAGAAGAGGCTCGAGTGCTTTATTGATACAAAATTTCAAGGTTTTATGACGCTCTAGAAAAAAGTTACAAGCATTTGTATGTTGCAAACTTTGATAGGTGTAGGACGTACCGTATAGAAGTAAGGGCGATTTGAAGTTTTATCAATGTTTGAGTTGGGACTCAAGGGTAGCATAGCTTTGAGCGATAGCTTAAATTGACAAGAGGCTAGAGTACTTTATTGTTACAAAATTTCAAGGTTTTATGACGCTCCGGTAAAAAGTTACAAGCATTTGTAGGTTGCAAACTTTGATAGGTGTAGGACGTACCGTATAGAAGTTAGGGCCATTTGAAGTTTTATCAGTGTTTGATTTGGGACTCAAGGGTAGTATAGCTTTGAGCGATAGCTTAAATTGACAAGAGGCTCGAGTACTGTATTGTTACAAAATTTCAAGGTTTTATGACGCTCCAGTAAAAAGTTACAAGCATTTGTGTGTTTCATACTTTGATAGGTGTAGGACGTAAATTATAGAAGTTAGGGCCATTTGAAGTTCTATTAGTGTTTGATTTGGGACTCAAGGGTAGCATAGCTTTGAGCGATAGCTTAAATTGGCAAGAGGCTCGAGTACTTTATTTTTACAAAATTTCAGGGTTTTATGACGCTCCAGTAAAAAAATACAAGAATTTGTATGTTGCAAACTTTGGTAGGTGTAGGACGTACCGTATTGAAGTTAGGCCCATTTGAAGTTTTATCAGTGTTTGATTTGGGACTCAAGGGTAGCATAGCTTTGAGCGATAGCTTAAATTGACAAGAGGCTCGAGTACTTTATTGTTACATAATTTAAAGGTTTTATGACGCTCGAGTAAAAAGTTACAAGCATTTGTATGTTGCAAAGTTTGATAAGTGTAGGACGTACCGTATAGAAGTTACGGCCATTCAAAGTTTTATCAGTGTTTGATTTGGGACTCAAGGGTAACATAGCTTTGACCGATAGTTTAAATTGAGAAGAGGCTCGAGTACTTTATTGATACAAAATGTCAAGGTTTTATGACGCTCTAGCAAAAAGTTACAAGCATTTGTATGTTGCAAACTTTGATAGGTGTAAGACGTACCATATAGAAGTAAGGGCCATTTGAAGTTTTATCAATGTTTGAGTTGGGACTCAAGGGTAGCATAGCTTTGAGCGATAGCTTAAATTGACAAGAGGCTAGAGTACTTTATTGTTACAAAATTTCAAGGTTTTATGACGCTCCGGTAAAAAGTTACAAGCATTTGTAGGTTGCAAACTTTGATAGGCGTAGGACGCACCGTATAGTAGTTAGGGCCATTTGAAGTTTTATCAGTGTTTGATTTGGGACTCAAGGGTAGCATAGCTTTGAGCGATAGCTTAAATTGACAAGAGGCTCTAGTACTCTATTGTTACAAAATTTCAAGGTTTTATGAGGCTCCAGTAAAACCTTACAAGCATTTGTATGTTGCAAACGTTGATAGGTGTAGGACGTACCGTATAGAAGTTACGGCCATTTGAAGTTTTATCAGTGTTTGATTTGGGACTCAAGGGTAGTATAGCTTTGAGCGATAGGTTAAATTGACAACAGGCTCGAGGTCTTTATTGTTACAAAATTTCAAGATTTTATAACGCTCCAGTAAAAAGTTACAAGCATTTGTATGTTACCACCTTTGATAGGTGTAGGACGTACCGTATAGAAGTTAGGGCCATTTGAAGTTTAATCAGTGTTTGATTTGGGACTCAAGGGTAGCATAGCTTTGAGCGATAGCTTAAATTGACAAGAGGCTCGAGTACTTTATTGTTACAACATTTCAAGATTTTATGACGCTCCAGTAAAAAGTTACTAGCATTTGTATGTTGCAAATTTGATAGGTGTATAACGTACCGTATAGAAGTTAGGGCCATTTGAAATTTTAGCAGTGTTTGATTTGGGACTCAACGGTAGCATAGCTTTGTGCGATAGCTTAAATTGACAAGAGGCTCGAGTACTATATTGTTACAAAATTTCAAGGTTTTATGACGCTCGAGTAAAAAGTTACAAGCATTTGTATGTTGCAAACTTTGATAGGTATAGGACGTGCCGTATAGAAGCTACGGCCATTTGAAGTTTTATCAGTGTTTGATTTGGGACTCAAGGGTAGCATAGCTTTGAGCAATAGCTTAAATTGAGAATGGGCTCGAGTACTTTATTGTTACAAAATTTCAAGGTTTTATGACGCTCCAGTAAAAAGTTACAAGCATTTGTGTGTTACATACTTTGATAGGTGTAGGACGTAAATTATAGAAGTTAGGGCCATTTGAAGTTTTATCAGTGTTTGATTTGGGACTCAAGGGTAGCATAGCTTTGAGCGATAGCTTAAATTGGCAAGAGGCTCGAGTACTTTATTGTTACAAAATTTCAGGGTTTTATGACGCTCCAGTAAAAAAATACAAGCATTTGTATGTTGCAAACTTTGATAGGTGTAGGACGTACCGTATAGAAGTTAGGGGCATTTGAAGTTTTATCGTTGTTTTATTTGGGACCTAAGGGTAGCATAGCATTGAGCGACAGCTTAAATTGACAAGTGGCTCGAGGTCTTTATTGTTACAAAATTTCAAGGTTTTATGACGCTCCAGTAAAAAGATACAAGCATTTGTATGCTACATACTTTGATAGGTGTAGGACGTACCGTATAAAAGTTAGGGCCATTTGAAGTTTTATCAATGTTTGATTTGGGTCTCAAGGGTAGCATAGCTTTGAGCGATAGCTTAAATTGGCAAGAGGCTCGAGTACTTTATTGTTACAAAATTTCAAGGATTTATGACGCTCCAATAAAAAGTTACAAGCATTTGTATGTTGCAAACTTTGATAGGTTTAGGACGTACCGTATAGAAGTTAGGGCCATTTGAAGTTTAATCAGTGTTTGATTTGGGACTCAAGGGTAGCATAGCTTTGAGCGATAGCTTAAATTGACAAGAGGCTCGAGTACTTTATTGTTACAACATTTCAAGATTTTATGACGCTCCAGTAAAAAGTTACTAGCATTTGTATGTTGCAAATTTGATAGGTGTATAACGTACCGTATAGAAGTTAGGGCCATTTGAAATTTTAGCAGTGTTTGATTTGGGACTCAACGGTAGCATAGCTTTGTGCGATAGCTTAAATTGACAAGAGGCTCGAGTACTATATTGTTACAAAATTTCAAGGTTTTATGACGCTCGAGTAAAAAGTTACAAGCATTTGTATGTTGCAAACTTTGATAGGTATAGGACGTGCCGTATAGAAGCTACGGCCATTTAAAGTTTTATCAGTGTTTGATTTGGGACTCAAGGGTAGCATAGCTTTGAGCAATAGCTTAAATTGAGAATGGGCTCGAGTACTTTATTGTTACAAAATTTCAAGGTTTTATGACGCTCCAGTAAAAAGTTACATGTTGCCAACTTTGATAGGTGTAGGACGTACCGTATAGAAGTTAGGGACATTTGAAATTTTAGCAGTGTTTGATTTGGGACTCAAGGGTAGCATAGCTTTGTGCGATAGCTTAAATTGACAAGAGGCTCGAGTACTGTATTGTTACAAAATTTCAAGGTTTTATGACGCTCCAGTAAAAAGTTACAAGCATTTGTATGTTACATACTTTGATAGGTGTAGGACGTACCTTATAGAAGTAATGGCCATTTGAAGTTTTATCAGTGTTTGATTTGGGACTCAAGGGTAGCATAGCTTTGAGCGATAGCTTAAATTGGCAAGAGGCTCGAGTACTTTCTTGTTACAAAATTTCAAGGTTTAATGACGCTCCAGTAAAAAAATACAAGCATTTGTATGTTGCAAACTTGATAGGTGTAGGACTTACCTTATAGAAGTAATGGCCATTTGAAGTTTTATCAGTGTTTGATTTGGGACTCAAGGGTAGCATAGCTTTGAGCGATAGCTTAAATTGGCAAGAGGCTCGAGTACTTTATTGTTACAAAATTTCAAGGTTTAATGACGCTCCAGTAAAAAAATACAAGCATTTGTATGTTGCAAACTTTGATAGGTGTAGGACGTACCGTATAGAAGTTAGGGCCATTTGAAGTTTTATCATTGTTTGATTTGGGACTCAAGGTTAGCATAGCTTTGAGCGATAGCTTAAATTGACAAGAGGCTCGAGTACTTTATTGTTAGAAAATTTCAATGTTTTATGACGCTCCAGTAAAAAGTTACAAGCATTTGTATGCTACATACTTTGATAGGTGTAGGACGTACTGTATAGAAGTTAGGGCCATTTGAAGTTTTATCAGTGTTTGATTTGGGACTCAAGGGTAGCATAGCTTTGAGCGATAGCTTAAATTGGCAAGAGGCTCGAGTACTTTATTGTTACAAAATTTCAAGGTTTTATGACGCTCCAATAAAAAGTTACAAGCATTTGTATGTTGCAAACTTTGATAGGTTTAGGACGTACCGTATAGAAGTTAGGGCCATTTGAAGTTTAATCAGTGTTTGATTTGGGACTCAAGGGTAGCAAAGGTTTGAGCAATAGCTTAAATTGACAAGAGGCTCGAGTACTTTATTGTTACAAAATTTCAAGGTTTTATGACGCTTCAGTAAAAAGTTACAAGCATTTGTATGTTGCAAACTTTGATAGGTGTAGGACGTACCGTATAGAAGTTAGGGCCATTTGAAGTTTTATCAGTGTTTGATTTGGGACTCAAGGGTAGCATAGCTTTGAGCGATAGCTTAAATTGACAAGAGGCTCGAGTACTTTATTGTTACAAAATTTCAAGGTTTTATGACGCTCCAGTAAAAAGTTACAAGCATTTGTATGTTGCAAACTTTGATAGGTGTAGGACGTACCGTATAGAAGTTAGGGCCATTTGAAGTTTTATCAGTGTTTGATTTGGGACTCAAGGGTAGCATAGCTTTGACCGATAGTTTAAATTGAGAAGAGTCTCGAGTACTTTATTGATACAAAATTTCAAGGTTTTATGACGCTCTAGCAAAAAGTTACAAGCATTTGTATGTTTGCAAACTTTGATAGGTGTAGGACGTACCGTATAGAAGTAAGGGCCATTTGAAGTTTTATCAATGTTTGAGTTGGGGCTCAAGGGTAGCATAGCTTTGACGCTCTAGCAAAAAGTTACAAGCATTTGTATGTTGCAAACTTTGATAGGTGTAGGACGTACCGTATAGAAGTAAGGGCCATTTGAAGTTTTATCAATGTTTGAGTTGGGACTCAAGGGTAGCTTAGCTTTGAGCGATAGCTTAAATTGACAAGAGGCTAGAGTACTTTATTGTTACAAAATTTCAAGGTATTATGACGCTCCGGTAAAAAGTTACAAGCATTTGTAGGTTGCAAACTTTGATAGGCGTAGGACGTACCGTATAGTAGTTAGGGCCATTTGAAGTTTTATCAGTGTTTGATTTGGGACTCAAGGGTAGCATAGCTTTGAGCGATAGCTTAAATTGACAAGAGGCTCGAGTACTTTATTGTTACAAAATTTCAAGATTTTATGACGCTCCAGTAAAAAGTTACAAGCATTTGTAGGTTGCAAACTTTGATAGGTGTAGGACGTACCGTAGAGAAGTTAGGGCCATTTGAAGTTTTATCGGTGTTTGATTTGGGACTCAAGGGTAGTATAGCTTTGAGCGATAGCTTAAATTGACAAGAGGCTCGAGTACTTTATTGTTACAAAATTTCAAGGTTATATGACGCTCCAGTAAAAAGTTACAAGCATTTGTATGTTGCAAACTTTGATAGGTGTAGGACGTACCGTATAGAAGTTAAGGCCATTTGAAGTTTTATCAGTCCTTGATTTGAGACTCAAGGGCAGCATAGCTTTGAGCTATAGCTTAAATTGACAAGAGACTCTAGTACTCTATTGTTACAAAATTTCAAGGTTTTATGACGCTCCAGTAAAACCTTACAAGCATTTGTATGTTTGCAAACGTTGATAGGTGTAGGACGTACCGTATAGAAGTTACGGCCAGTTTTATCAGTGTTTGATTTGGGACTCAAGGGTAGCATAGCTTTGAGCGATAGGTTAAATTGACAAGAGGCTCGAGGTCTTTATTGTTACAAAATTTCAAGATTTTGTAACGCTCCAGTAAAAAGTTACAAGCATTTGTATGTTGCCAACTTTGATAGGTGTAGGACGTACCGTATTGAAGTTAGGGCCATTTGAAGTTTTATAAGTGTTTGATTTGGGACTCAAGGTTAGCATAGCTTTGAGCGATAGCTTAAATTGACAAGAGGCTCGAGTACTGTATTGTTACAAAATTTCAAGGTTTTATGACGCTCCAGTAAAAAGTTACAAGCATTTGTGTGTTACATACTTTGATAGGTGTAGGACGTAAATTATAGAAGTTAGGGCCATTTGAAGTTTTATCAGTGTTTGATTTGGGACTCAAGGGTAGCATAGCTTTGAGCGATAGCTTAAATTGGCAAGAGGCTCGAGTACTTTATTGTTACAAAATTTCAGGGTTTTATGACGCTCCAGTAAAAAAATACAAGCATTTGTATGTTGCAAACTTTGATAGGTGTAGGACGTACCGTATAGAAGTTAGGGCCATTTGAAGTTTTATCAGTGTTTGATTTGCGACTCAAGGGTAGCATAGCTTTGAGCGACAGCTTAAATTGACAAGTGGCTCGAGGTCTTTATTGTTACAAAATTTCAAGGTTTTATGACACTCCAGTAAAAAGTTACAAGCATTTGTATGCTACATACTTTGATAGGTGTAGGACGTACCGTATAGAAGTTAGGGCCATTTGAAGTTTTATCAGTGTTTGATTTGGGACTCAAGGGTAGCATAGCTTTGAGCGATAGCTTAAATTGGCAAGAGGCTCGAGTACTTTATTGTTACAAAATTTCAAGGATTTATGACGCTCCAATAAAAAGTTACAAGCATTTGTATGTTGCAAACTTTGATAGGTTTAGGACGTACCGTATAGATGTTAGGGCCACTTGAAGTTTAATCAGTGTTTGATTTGGGACTCAAGGGTAGCATAGCTTTGAGCGATAGCTTAAATTGACGAGAGGCTCGAGTACTTTATTGTTACAAAATTTCAAGATTTTATGACGCTCCAGTAAAAAGTTACTAGCATTTGTATGTTGCAAATTTGATAGGTGTAGGACGTACCGTATAGAAGTTAGGGCCATTTGAAATTTTAGCAGTGTTTGATTTGGGACTCAAGAGTAGCATAGCTTTGTGCGATAGCTTAAATTGACAAGAGGCTCGAGTACTATATTGTTACAAAATTTCAAGGTTTTATGACGCTCGAGTAAAAAGTTACAAGCATTTGTATGCTGCAAACTTTGATAGGTATAGGACGTGCCGTATAGAAGCTACGGCCATTTGAAGTTTTATCAGTGTTTGATTTTGGACTCAAGGGTAGCATAGCTTTGAGCAATAGCTTAAATTGACAAGAGGCTCGAGTACTGTATTGGTACAAAATTTCAAGGTATTATGACGCTCCAGTAAAAAGTTACAAGCATTTGTATGTTACATACTTTGATAGGTGTAGGACGTACCTTATAGAAGTTAGGGCCATTTGAAGTTTTATCAGTGTTTGATTTGGGACTCAAGGGTAGCATAGCTTTGAGCGATAGCTTAAATTGGCAAGAGGCTCGAGTACTTTATTGTTACAAAATTTCAAGGTTTTATGATGCTCCAGTAAAAAAATACAAGCATTTGTATGTTGCAAACTTTGATAGGTGTAGGACGTACCGTATAGAAGTTAGGGCCATTTGAAGTTTTATCATTGTTTGATTTGGGACCCAAGGGTAGCATAGCTTTGAGCGACAGCTTAAATTGACAAGAGGCTCGAGGTCTTCATTGTTACAAAATTTCAAGGTTTTATGACGCTCCAGTAAAAAGTTACAAGCATTTGTTTGTTGCCAACTTTGATAGGTGTAGGACGTACAGTATAGAAGTAAGGGCCATTTGAAGTTTTATAAGTGTTTGATTTGGGAATCAAGGTTAGCATAGCTTTGAGCCATAGCTTAAATTGACAAGAGGCTCGAGTACTTTATTGTTAGAAAATTTCAATGTTTTATGATGCTCCAGTAAAAAGTTACAAGCATTTGTATGCTACATACTTTGATAGGTGTAGGACGTACCGTATAGAACTTAGGGCCACTTGAAGTTTTATCATTGTTCGATTTGGGACTCAAGGGTAGCATAGCTTTGAGCGATAGGTTAAATTGACAAGAGGCTCGAGGTCTTTATTGTTACAAAATTTCAAGGTTTTATAACGCTCCAGTAAAAAGTTACAAGCATTTGTATGTTGCAAACTTTGATAGATGCAGGACGTACCGTATAGAAGTTAGGGCCATTTGAAATTTTATCAGTGTTTGATTTGGGACTCAAGGGTATCATAGCTTTGAGCGATAGTTTAAATTGATAAGTGGCTCGAGTACTTTATTGTTACAAAATTTCAAGGTTTTATGACGCTCCAGTAAAAAGTTACAAGCTTTTGTATGTTACATACTTTGATAGGTGTAGGACGTACCGTATAGAAGTTAGGGCCATTTGAAGTTTTATCAGTGTTTGATTTGGGACTCAAGGGTAGCAAAGCTTTGAGCGATAGCTTAAATTGACAAGAGGCTCGAGTACTTTATTGTTACAAAATTTCAATGTTTTTGTATGTTGCAAACTTTGATAGCTGTAGGACGTACCGTACAGAAGTTAGGGCCATTTGAAATTTTATCAGTGTTTGATTTGGGACTCAAGCGTAGCATAGCTTTGAGCGATAGCTTAAATTGACAAGAGGCTCGAGTCCTTTTTTGTTACAAAATTTCAAGGTTTTATGACGCTCCAGTAAAAAGTTACAAGCATTTGTATGTTGCCAACTTTGATAGATGTAGGACGTACCGTATAGAAGTTAGGGCCATTTGAAGTTTTATCATTGTTCGATTTGGGACTCAAGGGTAGCATAGCTTTGAGCGATAGGTTAAATTGACAAGAGGCTCGAGGTCTTTATTGTTACAAAATTTCAAGGCTTTATAACGCTCCAGTAAAAAGTTACAAGCATTTGTATGTTGCAAACTTTGATATGTGTAGGATGCACCGTATAGAAGTTAGGGCCATTTGAAATTTTATCAGTGTTTGATTTGGGACTCAAGGGTAGCATAGCCTTGATCGATAGCTTAAATTGACAAGAGGCTCGAGTACTTTATTGTTACAAAATTTCAAGGTTTTATGACGCTCCAATAAAAAGTTACAAGCATTTGTATGTTGCAAACTTTGATAGGTTTAGGATGTACCGTATAGAAGTTTGGGCCATTTGAAGTTTTATCATTGTTCGATTTGGGACTCAAGGGTAGCATAGATTTGAGCGATACGTTAAATTGACAAGAGGCTCGAGGTCTTTATTGTTACAAAATTTCAAGGTTTTATAACGCTCCAGTAAAAAGTTACAAGCATTTGTATGTTGCAAACTTTGATAGCTGTAGGACGTACCGTATAGAAGTTAGGGCCATTTGAAATTTTATCAATGTTTGATTTGGGACTCAAGCGTAGCATAGCTTTGAGCGATAGCTTAAATTGATAAGAGGCTCGAGTACTTTATTGTTACAAAATTTCAAGGTTTTATGACGCTCCAGTAAAAAGTTACAAGCATTTGTATGTTGCCAACTTTGATAGGTGTAGGACGTACCGTATAGAAGTTACGGCCATTTGAAGTTTTATAAGTGTTTGATTTGGGACTCAAGGTTAGCATAGCTTTGAGCGATACCTTAAATTGAGAAGAGGCTCGAGTACTTTATTGTTACAAAATTTCAAGGTTTTATGACGCTCCAGTAAAAAGTTACAAGCATTTGTATGTTACATACTTTGATAGGTGTAGGACGTACCGTATAGAAGTGAGGGCCATTTGAAGTTTTATCAGTGTTTGATTTGGGACTCAAGGGTAGCATAGCTTTGTGCGATAGCTTAAATTGACAAGAGGCTCGAGTACTTTATTGTTACAAAATTTCAAGATTTTGTGACGCTCCAGTAAAAAGTTACAAGCATTTGTATGTTGCAAATTTTATAGGTGTGGGACGTACCGTATAGAAGTTAGGGCCATTTGAAATTTTAGCAGTGTTTGATTTGGGACTCAAGGGTAGCATAGCTTTGTGCGATAGCTTAAATTGACAAGAGGCTCGAGTACTATATTGTTACAAAATTTCAAGGTTTTATGACGCTCGAGTAAAAAGTTACAAGCATTTATATGTTGCAAACTTTGATAGATGTAGGACGTACCGTATAGAAGTTACGGCCATTTGAAGTTTTATCAGTGTTTGAGTTGGGACTCAAGGGTAGCATAGCTTTGAGCGATAGCTTAAATTGAGAAGAGGCTCGAGTACTTTATTGTTACAAAATTTCAAGGTTTTATGACGCTAAAGTAAAAAGTTACAAGCATTTGTATGTTGCAAACTCTGATAGATGTAGGACGTACCGTATAGAAGTTAGGGCAATTTGAAGTTTTATCATTGTTCGATGTGGGACTCAAGGGTAGCATAGCTTTGAGCGATAGGTTAAATTGACAAGAGACTCAAGGTCTTTATTGTTACAAAATTTCAAGGTTTTATAACGCTCCAGTAAAAAGTTACAAGCATTTGTATGTTACATACTTTGATAGGTGTAGGACGTACCGTATAGAAGTGAGGGCCATTTGAAGTTTTATCAGTGTTTGATTTGGGACTCAAGGTTAGCATAGCTTTGAGCGATAGCTTAAATTGAGAAGAGGCTCGAGTACTTTATTGTTACAAAATTTCAAGGTTTTATGACGCTCCAGTAAAAAGTTACAAGCATTTGTATGTTACATACTTTGATAGGTGTAGGACGTACCGTATAGAAGTTAGGGCCATTTGAAATTTTAGCAGTGTTTGATTTGGGACTCAACGGTAGCATAGCTTTGTGCGATAGCTTAAATTGACAAGAGGCTCGAGTACTATATTGTTACAAAATTTCAAGGTTTTATGACGCTCGAGTAAAAAGTTACAAGCATTTGTATGTTGCAAACTTTGATAGGTATAGGACGTGCCGTATAGAAGCTACGGCCATTTAAAGTTTTATCAGTGTTTGATTTGGGACTCAAGGGTAGCATAGCTTTGAGCAATAGCTTAAATTGAGAATGGGCTCGAGTACTTTATTGTTACAAAATTTCAAGGTTTTATGACGCTCCAGTAAAAAGTTACATGTTGCCAACTTTGATAGGTGTAGGACGTACCGTATAGAAGTTAGGGACATTTGAAATTTTAGCAGTGTTTGATTTGGGACTCAAGGGTAGCATAGCTTTGTGCGATAGCTTAAATTGACAAGAGGCTCGAGTACTGTATTGTTACAAAATTTCAAGGTTTTATGACGCTCCAGTAAAAAGTTACAAGCATTTGTATGTTACATACTTTGATAGGTGTAGGACGTACCTTATAGAAGTAATGGCCATTTGAAGTTTTATCAGTGTTTGATTTGGGACTCAAGGGTAGCATAGCTTTGAGCGATAGCTTAAATTGGCAAGAGGCTCGAGTACTTTCTTGTTACAAAATTTCAAGGTTTAATGACGCTCCAGTAAAAAAATACAAGCATTTGTATGTTGCAAACTTGATAGGTGTAGGACTTACCTTATAGAAGTAATGGCCATTTGAAGTTTTATCAGTGTTTGATTTGGGACTCAAGGGTAGCATAGCTTTGAGCGATAGCTTAAATTGGCAAGAGGCTCGAGTACTTTATTGTTACAAAATTTCAAGGTTTAATGACGCTCCAGTAAAAAAATACAAGCATTTGTATGTTGCAAACTTTGATAGGTGTAGGACGTACCGTATAGAAGTTAGGGCCATTTGAAGTTTTATCATTGTTTGATTTGGGACTCAAGGTTAGCATAGCTTTGAGCGATAGCTTAAATTGACAAGAGGCTCGAGTACTTTATTGTTAGAAAATTTCAATGTTTTATGACGCTCCAGTAAAAAGTTACAAGCATTTGTATGCTACATACTTTGATAGGTGTAGGACGTACTGTATAGAAGTTAGGGCCATTTGAAGTTTTATCAGTGTTTGATTTGGGACTCAAGGGTAGCATAGCTTTGAGCGATAGCTTAAATTGGCAAGAGGCTCGAGTACTTTATTGTTACAAAATTTCAAGGTTTTATGACGCTCCAATAAAAAGTTACAAGCATTTGTATGTTGCAAACTTTGATAGGTTTAGGACGTACCGTATAGAAGTTAGGGCCATTTGAAGTTTAATCAGTGTTTGATTTGGGACTCAAGGGTAGCAAAGGTTTGAGCAATAGCTTAAATTGACAAGAGGCTCGAGTACTTTATTGTTACAAAATTTCAAGGTTTTATGACGCTTCAGTAAAAAGTTACAAGCATTTGTATGTTGCAAACTTTGATAGGTGTAGGACGTACCGTATAGAAGTTAGGGCCATTTGAAGTTTTATCAGTGTTTGATTTGGGACTCAAGGGTAGCATAGCTTTGAGCGATAGCTTAAATTGACAAGAGGCTCGAGTACTTTATTGTTACAAAATTTCAAGGTTTTATGACGCTCCAGTAAAAAGTTACAAGCATTTGTATGTTGCAAACTTTGATAGGTGTAGGACGTACCGTATAGAAGTTAGGGCCATTTGAAGTTTTATCAGTGTTTGATTTGGGACTCAAGGGTAGCATAGCTTTGACCGATAGTTTAAATTGAGAAGAGTCTCGAGTACTTTATTGATACAAAATTTCAAGGTTTTATGACGCTCTAGCAAAAAGTTACAAGCATTTGTATGTTTGCAAACTTTGATAGGTGTAGGACGTACCGTATAGAAGTAAGGGCCATTTGAAGTTTTATCAATGTTTGAGTTGGGGCTCAAGGGTAGCATAGCTTTGACGCTCTAGCAAAAAGTTACAAGCATTTGTATGTTGCAAACTTTGATAGGTGTAGGACGTACCGTATAGAAGTAAGGGCCATTTGAAGTTTTATCAATGTTTGAGTTGGGACTCAAGGGTAGCTTAGCTTTGAGCGATAGCTTAAATTGACAAGAGGCTAGAGTACTTTATTGTTACAAAATTTCAAGGTTTTATGACGCTCCGGTAAAAAGTTACAAGCATTTGTAGGTTGCAAACTTTGATAGGCGTAGGACGTACCGTATAGTAGTTAGGGCCATTTGAAGTTTTATCAGTGTTTGATTTGGGACTCAAGGGTAGCATAGCTTTGAGCGATAGCTTAAATTGACAAGAGGCTCGAGTACTTTATTGTTACAAAATTTCAAGATTTTATGACGCTCCAGTAAAAAGTTACAAGCATTTGTAGGTTGCAAACTTTGATAGGTGTAGGACGTACCGTAGAGAAGTTAGGGCCATTTGAAGTTTTATCGGTGTTTGATTTGGGACTCAAGGGTAGTATAGCTTTGAGCGATAGCTTAAATTGACAAGAGGCTCGAGTACTTTATTGTTACAAAATTTCAAGGTTATATGACGCTCCAGTAAAAAGTTACAAGCATTTGTATGTTGCAAACTTTGATAGGTGTAGGACGTACCGTATAGAAGTTAAGGCCATTTGAAGTTTTATCAGTCCTTGATTTGAGACTCAAGGGCAGCATAGCTTTGAGCTATAGCTTAAATTGACAAGAGACTCTAGTACTCTATTGTTACAAAATTTCAAGGTTTTATGACGCTCCAGTAAAACCTTACAAGCATTTGTATGTTTGCAAACGTTGATAGGTGTAGGACGTACCGTATAGAAGTTACGGCCAGTTTTATCAGTGTTTGATTTGGGACTCAAGGGTAGCATAGCTTTGAGCGATAGGTTAAATTGACAAGAGGCTCGAGGTCTTTATTGTTACAAAATTTCAAGATTTTGTAACGCTCCAGTAAAAAGTTACAAGCATTTGTATGTTGCCAACTTTGATAGGTGTAGGACGTACCGTATTGAAGTTAGGGCCATTTGAAGTTTTATAAGTGTTTGATTTGGGACTCAAGGTTAGCATAGCTTTGAGCGATAGCTTAAATTGACAAGAGGCTCGAGTACTGTATTGTTACAAAATTTCAAGGTTTTATGACGCTCCAGTAAAAAGTTACAAGCATTTGTGTGTTACATACTTTGATAGGTGTAGGACGTAAATTATAGAAGTTAGGGCCATTTGAAGTTTTATCAGTGTTTGATTTGGGACTCAAGGGTAGCATAGCTTTGAGCGATAGCTTAAATTGGCAAGAGGCTCGAGTACTTTATTATTACAAAATTTCAGGGTTTTATGACGCTCCAGTAAAAAAATACAAGCATTTGTATGTTGCAAACTTTGATAGGTGTAGGACGTACCGTATAGAAGTTAGGGCCATTTGAAGTTTTATCATTGTTTGATTTGGGACCCAAGGGTAGCATAGCTTTGAGCGACAGCTTAAATTGACAAGTGGCTCGAGGTCTTTATTGTTACAAAATTTCAAGGTTTTATGACGCTCCAGTAAAAAGTTACAAGCATTTGTATGCTACATACTTTGATAGGTGTAGGACGTACCGTATAGAAGTTAGGGCCATTTGAAGTTTTATCATTGTTTGATTTGGGACTCAAGGGTAGCATAGCTTTGAGCGATAGCTTAAATTGGCAAGAGGCTCGAGTACTTTATTGTTACAAAATTTCAAGGATTTATGACGCTCCAATAAAAAGTTACAAGCATTTGTATGTTGCAAACTTTGATAGGTTTAGGACGTACCGTATAGATGTTAGGGCCACTTGAAGTTTAATCAGTGTTTGATTTGGGACTCAAGGGTAGCATAGCTTTGAGCGATAGCTTAAATTGACGAGAGGCTCGAGTACTTTATTGTTACAAAATTTCAAGATTTTATGACGCTCCAGTAAAAAGTTACTAGCATTTGTATGTTGCAAATTTGATAGGTGTAGGACGTACCGTATAGAAGTTAGGGCCATTTGAAATTTTAGCAGTGTTTGATTTGGGACTCAAGAGTAGCATAGCTTTGTGCGATAGCTTAAATTGACAAGAGGCTCGAGTACTATATTGTTACAAAATTTCAAGGTTTTATGACGCTCGAGTAAAAAGTTACAAGCATTTGTATGTTGCAAACTTTGATAGGTATAGGACGTGCCGTATAGAAGCTACGGCCATTTGAAGTTTTATCAGTGTTTGATTTTGGACTCAAGGGTAGCATAGCTTTGAGCAATAGCTTAAATTGACAAGAGGCTCGAGTACTGTATTGGTACAAAATTTCAAGGTATTATGACGCTCCAGTAAAAAGTTACAAGCATTTGTATGTTACATACTTTGATAGGTGTAGGACGTACCTTATAGAAGTTAGGGCCATTTGAAGTTTTATCAGTGTTTGATTTGGGACTCAAGGGTAGCATAGCTTTGAGCGATAGCTTAAATTGGCAAGAGGCTCGAGTACTTTATTGTTACAAAATTTCAAGGTTTTATGATGCTCCAGTAAAAAAATACAAGCATTTGTATGTTGCAAACTTTGATAGGTGTAGGACGTACCGTATAGAAGTTAGGGCCATTTGAAGTTTTATCATTGTTTGATTTGGGACCCAAGGGTAGCATAGCTTTGAGCGACAGCTTAAATTGACAAGAGGCTCGAGGTCTTCATTGTTACAAAATTTCAAGGTTTTATGACGCTCCAGTAAAAAGTTACAAGCATTTGTTTGTTGCCAACTTTGATAGGTGTAGGACGTACAGTATAGAAGTAAGGGCCATTTGAAGTTTTATAAGTGTTTGATTTGGGAATCAAGGTTAGCATAGCTTTGAGCCATAGCTTAAATTGACAAGAGGCTCGAGTACTTTATTGTTAGAAAATTTCAATGTTTTATGATGCTCCAGTAAAAAGTTACAAGCATTTGTATGCTACATACTTTGATAGGTGTAGGACGTACCGTATAGAACTTAGGGCCACTTGAAGTTTTATCATTGTTCGATTTGGGACTCAAGGGTAGCATAGCTTTGAGCGATAGGTTAAATTGACAAGAGGCTCGAGGTCTTTATTGTTACAAAATTTCAAGGTTTTATAACGCTCCAGTAAAAAGTTACAAGCATTTGTATGTTGCAAACTTTGATAGATGCAGGACGTACCGTATAGAAGTTAGGGCCATTTGAAATTTTATCAGTGTTTGATTTGGGACTCAAGGGTATCATAGCTTTGAGCGATAGTTTAAATTGATAAGTGGCTCGAGTACTTTATTGTTACAAAATTTCAAGGTTTTATGACGCTCCAGTAAAAAGTTACAAGCATTTGTATGTTACATACTTTGATAGGTGTAGGACGTACCGTATAGAAGTTAGGGCCATTTGAAGTTTTATCAGTGTTTGATTTGGGACTCAAGGGTAGCAAAGCTTTGAGCGATAGCTTAAATTGACAAGAGGCTCGAGTACTTTATTGTTACAAAATTTCAATGTTTTTGTATGTTGCAAACTTTGATAGCTGTAGGACGTACCGTACAGAAGTTAGGGCCATTTGAAATTTTATCAGTGTTTGATTTGGGACTCAAGCGTAGCATAGCTTTGAGCGATAGCTTAAATTGACAAGAGGCTCGAGTCCTTTTTTGTTACAAAATTTCAAGGTTTTATGACGCTCCAGTAAAAAGTTACAAGCATTTGTATGTTGCCAACTTTGATAGATGTAGGACGTACCGTATAGAAGTTAGGGCCATTTGAAGTTTTATCATTGTTCGATTTGGGACTCAAGGGTAGCATAGCTTTGAGCGATAGGTTAAATTGACAAGAGGCTCGAGGTCTTTATTGTTACAAAATTTCAAGGCTTTATAACGCTCCAGTAAAAAGTTACAAGCATTTGTATGTTGCAAACTTTGATATGTGTAGGATGCACCGTATAGAAGTTAGGGCCATTTGAAATTTTATCAGTGTTTGATTTGGGACTCAAGGGTAGCATAGCCTTGATCGATAGCTTAAATTGACAAGAGGCTCGAGTACTTTATTGTTACAAAATTTCAAGGTTTTATGACGCTCCAATAAAAAGTTACAAGCATTTGTATGTTGCAAACTTTGATAGGTTTAGGATGTACCGTATAGAAGTTTGGGCCATTTGAAGTTTTATCATTGTTCGATTTGGGACTCAAGGGTAGCATAGATTTGAGCGATACGTTAAATTGACAAGAGGCTCGAGGTCTTTATTGTTACAAAATTTCAAGGTTTTATAACGCTCCAGTAAAAAGTTACAAGCATTTGTATGTTGCAAACTTTGATAGCTGTAGGACGTACCGTATAGAAGTTAGGGCCATTTGAAATTTTATCAATGTTTGATTTGGGACTCAAGCGTAGCATAGCTTTGAGCGATAGCTTAAATTGATAAGAGGCTCGAGTACTTTATTGTTACAAAATTTCAAGGTTTTATGACGCTCCAGTAAAAAGTTACAAGCATTTGTATGTTGCCAACTTTGATAGGTGTAGGACGTACCGTATAGAAGTTACGGCCATTTGAAGTTTTATAAGTGTTTGATTTGGGACTCAAGGTTAGCATAGCTTTGAGCGATACCTTAAATTGAGAAGAGGCTCGAGTACTTTATTGTTACAAAATTTCAAGGTTTTATGACGCTCCAGTAAAAAGTTACAAGCATTTGTATGTTACATACTTTGATAGGTGTAGGACGTACCGTATAGAAGTGAGGGCCATTTGAAGTTTTATCAGTGTTTGATTTGGGACTCAAGGGTAGCATAGCTTTGAGCGATAGCTTAAATTGACAAGAGGCTCGAGTACTTTATTGTTACAAAATTTCAAGATTTTGTGACGCTCCAGTAAAAAGTTACAAGCATTTGTATGTTGCAAATTTTATAGGTGTGGGACGTACCGTATAGAAGTTAGGGCCATTTGAAATTTTAGCAGTGTTTGATTTGGGACTCAAGGGTAGCATAGTTTTGTGCGATAGCTTAAATTGACAAGAGGCTCGAGTACTATATTGTTACAAAATTTCAAGGTTTTATGACGCTCGAGTAAAAAGTTACAAGCATTTATATGTTGCAAACTTTGATAGATGTAGGACGTACCGTATAGAAGTTACGGCCATTTGAAGTTTTATCAGTGTTTGAGTTGGGACTCAAGGGTAGCATAGCTTTGAGCGATAGCTTAAATTGAGAAGAGGCTCGAGTACTTTATTGTTACAAAATTTCAAGGTTTTATGACGCTAAAGTAAAAAGTTACAAGCATTTGTATGTTGCAAACTCTGATAGATGTAGGACGTACCGTATAGAAGTTAGGGCAATTTGAAGTTTTATCATTGTTCGATGTGGGACTCAAGGGTAGCATAGCTTTGAGCGATAGGTTAAATTGACAAGAGACTCAAGGTCTTTATTGTTACAAAATTTCAAGGTTTTATAACGCTCCAGTAAAAAGTTACAAGCATTTGTATGTTACATACTTTGATAGGTGTAGGACGTACCGTATAGAAGTGAGGGCCATTTGAAGTTTTATCAGTGTTTGATTTGGGACTCAAGGGTAGCATAGCTTTGAGCGATAGCTTAAATTGAGAAGAGGCTCGAGTACTTTATTGTTACAAAATTTCAAGGTTTTATGACGCTCCAGTAAAAAGTTACAAGCATTTGTATGTTACATACTTTGATAGGTGTAGGACGTACCGTATAGAAGTTAGGGCCATTTGAAGTTTTATCAGTGTTTGATTTGGGACTCAAGGGTAGCAAAGCTTTGAGCGATAGCTTAAATTGACAAGAGGCTCGAGTACTTTATTGTTACAAAATTTCAATGTTTTTGTATGTTGCAAACTTTGATAGCTGTAGGACGTACCGTACAGAAGTTAGGGCCATTTGAAATTTTATCAGTGTTTGATTTGGGACTCAAGCGTAGCATAGCTTTGAGCGATAGCTTAAATTGACAAGAGGCTCGAGTACTTTTTTGTTACAAAATTTCAAGGTTTTATGACGCTCCAGTAAAAAGTTACAAGCATTTGTATGTTGCCAACTTTGATAGATGTAGGACGTACCGTATAGAAGTTAGGGCCATTTGAAG
The DNA here is from genome assembly GCA_920105625.2 of Clusia tigrina. Taxonomy (NCBI): domain Eukaryota; kingdom Metazoa; phylum Arthropoda; class Insecta; order Diptera; family Clusiidae; genus Clusia; species Clusia tigrina. The sequence goes on from CAKKTE020000559.1 coordinate 775,216, forward strand.
TTTTATAAGTGTTTGATTTGGGACTCAAGGTTAGCATAGCTTTGAACGATAGCTTAAATTGACAAGAGGCTCGAGTACTTTATTTTTACAAAATTTCAAGGTTTTATGACGCTCCAGTAAAAAAATACAAGCATTTGTATGTTGCAAACTTTGATAGGTGTAGGACGTACCGTATAGAAGTTAGGGCCATTTGAAGTTTTATCATTGTTCGATTTGGGACTCAAGGGTAGCATAGCTTTGAGCGATAGGTTAAATTGACAAGAGGCTCGAGGTCTTTATTGTTACAAAATTTCAAGGCTTTATGACGCTCTAATAAAAAGTTACAAGCATTTGTATGTTGCCAACTTTGATAGGTGTAGTACGTACTGTATAGAAGTTACGGCCATTTGAAGTTTTATAAGTGTTTGATTTGGGACTCAAGGTTAGCATAGCTTTGAGCGATACCTTAAATTGAGAAGAGGCTCGAGTACTTTATTGTTACAAAATTTCAAGGTTTTATGACGCTCCAGTAAAAAGTTACAAGCATTTGTATGTTACATACTTTGATAGGTGTAGGACGTACCGTATAGAAGTGAGGGCCATTTGAAGTTTTATCAGTGTTTGATTTGGGACTCAAGGGTAGCATAGCTTTGAGCGATAGCTTAAATTGACAAGAGGCTCGAGTACTTTATTGTTACAAAATTTCAAGATTTTATGACGCTCCAGTAAAAAGTTACAAGCATTTGTATGTTGCAAATTTTATAGGTGTAGGACGTACCGTATAGAAGTTAGGGCCATTTGAAATTTTAGCAGTGTTTGATTTGGGACTCAAGGGTAGCATAGTTTTGTGCGATAGCTTAAATTGACAAGAGGCTCGAGTACTATATTGTTACAAAATTTCAAGGTTTTATGACGCTCGAGTAAAAAGTTACAAGCATTTATATGTTGCAAACTTTGATAGATGTAGGACGTACCGTATAGAAGTTACGGCCATTTGAAGTTTTATCAGTGTTTGATTTGGGACTCAAGGGTAGCATAGCTTTGAGCGATAGCTTAAATTGACAAGAGGCTCGAGTACTTTATTGTTACAAAATTTCAAGGTTTTATGACGCTAAAGTAAAAAGTTACAAGCATTTGTATGTTGCAAACTCTGATAGATGTAGGACGTACCGTATAGAAGTTAGGGCAATTTGAAGTTTTATCATTGTTCGATGTGGGACTCAAGGGTAGCATAGCTTTGAGCGATAGGTTAAATTGACAAGAGACTCAAGGTCTTTATTGTTACAAAATTTCAAGGTTTTATAACGCTCCAGTAAAAAGTTACAAGCATTTGTATGTTACATACTTTGATAGGTGTAGGACGTACCGTATAGAAGTGAGGGCCATTTGAAGTTTTATCAGTGTTTGATTTGGGACTCAAGGTTAGCATAGCTTTGAGCGATAGCTTAAATTGAGAAGAGGCTCGAGTACTTTATTGTTACAAAATTTCAAGGTTTTATGACGCTCCAGTAAAAAGTTACAAGCATTTGTATGTTACATACTTTGATAGGTGTAGGACGTACCGTATAGAAGTTAGGGCCATTTGAAGTTTTATCAGTGTTTGATTTGGGACTCAAGGGTAGCATAGCTTTGAACGATAGCTTAAATTGACAAGAGGCTCGAGTACTTTATTGTTAAAAAATTTCAAGGTTTTATGACGCTCCAGTAAAAAAATACAAGCATTTGTATGTTGCAAACTTTGATAGGTGTAGGACGTACCGTATAGAAGTTTGGGCCATTTGAAGTTTTATCATTGTTCGATTTGGGACTCAAGGGTAGCATAGATTTGAGCGATAGGTTAAATTGACAAGAGGCTCGAGGTCTTTATTGTTACAAAATTTCAAGGCTTTATAACGCTCCAGTAAAAAGTTACAAGCATTTGTATGTTGCAAACTTTGATATGTGTAGGATGCACCGTATAGAAGTTAGGGCCATTTGAAATTTTATCAGTGTTTGATTTGGGACTCAAGGGTAGCATAGCCTTGATCGATAGCTTAAATTGACAAGAGGCTCGAGTACTTTATTGTTACAAAATTTCAAGGTTTTATGACGCTCCAATAAAAAATTACAAGCATTTGTATGTTGCAAACTTTGATAGGTTTAGGATGTACCGTATAGAAGTTTGGGCCATTTGAAATTTTATCAATGTTTGATTTGGGACTCAAGCGTAGCATAGCTTTGAGCGATAGCTTAAATTGATAAGAGGCTCGAGTACTTTATTGTTACAAAATTTCAAGGTTTTATGACGCTCCAGTAAAAAGTTACAAGCATTTGTATGTTGCCAACTTTGATAGGTGTAGGACGTACCGTATAGAAGTTACGGCCATTTGAAGTTTTATAAGTGTTTGATTTGGGACTCAAGGTTAGCATAGCTTTGAGCGATACCTTAAATTGAGAAGAGGCTCGAGTACTTTATTGTTACAAAATTTCAAGGTTTTATGACGCTCCAGTAAAAAGTTACAAGCATTTGTATGTTACATACTTTGATAGGTGTAGGACGTACCGTATAGAAGTGACGGCCATTTGAAGTTTTATCAGTGTTTGATTTGGGACTCAAGGGTAGCATAGCTTTGAGCGATAGCTTAAATTGACAAGAGGCTCGAGTACTTTATTGTTACAAAATTTCAAGATTTTGTGACGCTCCAGTAAAAAGTTACAAGCATTTGTATGTTGCAAATTTTATAGGTGTAGGACGTACCGTATAGAAGTTAGGGCCATTTGAAGTTTTATCAGTGCTTGATTTGGGACTCAAGGGTAGCATAGCTTTGACCGATAGCTTAAATTGAGAAGAGGCTCGAGTACTTTATTGTTACAAAATTTCAAGGTTTTATGACGCTAAAGTAAAAAGTTACAAGCATTTGTAAGTTGCAAACTCTGATAGATGTAGGACGTACCGTATAGAAGTTAGGGCAATTTGAAGTTTTATCATTGTTCGATGTGGGACTCAAGGGTAGCATAGCTTTGAGCGATAGGTTAAATTGACAAGAGGCTCGAGTACTTTATTGTTACAAAATTTCAAGGTTTTATGACGCTCCAATAAAAAGTTACAAGCATTTGTATGTTGCAAACTTTGATAGGTTTAGGATGTACCGTATAGAAGTTTGGGCCATTTGAAGTTTTATAATTGTTCGATTTGGGACTCAAGGGTAGCATAGCTTTGAGCGATAGGTTAAATTGACAAGAGGCTCGAGGTCTTTCTTGTTACAAAATTTGAAGGTTTTATAACGCTCCAGTAAAAAGTTACAAGCAGTTGTATGTTGCAAACTTTGATAGCTGTAGGACGTACCGTATAGAAGTTAGGGCCATTTGAAATTTTATCAGTGTTTGATTTGGGACTCAAGGGTAGCATAGCTTTGAGCGATAGCTTAAATTGATAAGAGGTTCGAGTACTTTATTGTTACAAAATTTCAAGGTTTTATGACGCTCCAGTAAAAAGTTACAAGCATTTGTATGTTACCAACTTTGATAGGTGTAGGACGTACCGTATAGAAGTTAGGGCCATTTGAAGTTTTATAAGTGTTTGATTTGGGACTCAAGGTTAGCATAGCTTTGAGCGATAGCTTAAATTGACAAGAGGCTCGAGTACTTTATTGTTACAAAATTTCAAGGTTTTATGACGCTCCAGTAAAAAGTTACAAGCATTTGTATGTTGCAAACTTTGATATGTGTAGGACGTACCGTATAGAAGTTAGGGCCATTTGAAATTTTATCAGTGTTCGATTTGGGACTCAAGGGTAGCATAGCCTTGATCGATAGCTTAAATTGACAAGAGGCTCGAGTACTTTATTGTTACAAAATTTCAATGTTTTTGTATGTTGCAAACTTTGATAGCTGTAGGACGTACCGTACAGAAGTTAGGGCCATTTGAAATTTTATCAGTGTTTGATTTGGGACTCAAGCGTAGCATAGCTTTGAGCGATAGCTTAAATTGACAAGAGGCTCGAGTACTTTTTTGTTACAAAATTTCAAGGTTTTATGACGCTCCAGTAAAAAGTTACAAGCATTTGTATGTTGCCAACTTTGATAGATGTAGGACGTACCGTATAGAAGTTAGGGCCATTTGAAGTTTTATAAGTGTTTGATTTGGGACTCAAGGTTAGCATAGCTTTGAACGATAGCTTAAATTGACAAGAGGCTCGAGTACTTTATTTTTACAAAATTTCAAGGTTTTATGACGCTCCAGTAAAAAAATACAAGCATTTGTATGTTGCAAACTTTGATAGGTGTAGGACGTACCGTATAGAAGTTAGGGCCATTTGAAGTTTTATCATTGTTCGATTTGGGACTCAAGGGTAGCATAGCTTTGAGCGATAGGTTAAATTGACAAGAGGCTCGAGGTCTTTCTTGTTACAAAATTTGAAGGTTTTATAACGCTCCAGTAAAAAGTTACAAGCAGTTGTATGTTGCAAACTTTGATATGTGTAGGATGCACCGTATAGAAGTTAGGGCCATTTGAAATTTTATCAGTGTTTGATTTGGGACTCAAGGGTAGCATAGCCTTGATCGATAGCTTAAATTGACAAGAGGCTCGAGTACTTTATTGTTACAAAATTTCAAGGTTTTATGACGCTCCAATAAAAAATTACAAGCATTTGTATGTTGCAAACTTTGATAGGTTTAGGATGTACCGTATAGAAGTTTGGGCCATTTGAAATTTTATCATTGTTCGATGTGGGACTCAAGGGTAGCATAGCTTTGAGCGATAGGTTAAATTGACAAGAGGCTCGAGTACTTTATTGTTACAAAATTTCAAGGTTTTATGACGCTCCAATAAAAAGTTACAAGCATTTGTATGTTGCAAACTTTGATAGGTTTAGGATGTACCGTATAGAAGTTTGGGCCATTTGAAGTTTTATAATTGTTCGATTTGGGACTCAAGGGTAGCATAGCTTTGAGCGATAGGTTAAATTGACAAGAGGCTCGAGGTCTTTCTTGTTACAAAATTTGAAGGTTTTATAACGCTCCAGTAAAAAGTTACAAGCAGTTGTATGTTGCAAACTTTGATAGCTGTAGGACGTACCGTATAGAAGTTAGGGCCATTTGAAATTTTATCAGTGTTTGATTTGGGACTCAAGGGTAGCATAGCTTTGAGCGATAGCTTAAATTGATAAGAGGCTCGAGTACTTTATTGTTACAAAATTTCAAGGTTTTATGACGCTCCAGTAAAAAGTTACAAGCATTTGTATGTTACCAACTTTGATAGGTGTAGGACGTACCGTATAGAAGTTAGGGCCATTTGAAGTTTTATAAGTGTTTGATTTGGGACTCAAGGTTAGCATAGCTTTGAGCGATAGCTTAAATTGACAAGAGGCTCGAGTACTTTATTGTTACAAAATTTCAAGGTTTTATGACGCTCCAGTAAAAAGTTACAAGCATTTGTATGTTGCAAACTTTGATATGTGTAGGACGTACCGTATAGAAGTTAGGGCCATTTGAAATTTTATCAGTGTTCGATTTGGGACTCAAGGGTAGCATAGCCTTGATCGATAGCTTAAATTGACAAGAGGCTCGAGTACTTTATTGTTACAAAATTTCAATGTTTTTGTATGTTGCAAACTTTGATAGCTGTAGGACGTACCGTACAGAAGTTAGGGCCATTTGAAATTTTATCAGTGTTTGATTTGGGACTCAAGCGTAGCATAGCTTTGAGCGATAGCTTAAATTGACAAGAGGCTCGAGTACTTTTTTGTTACAAAATTTCAAGGTTTTATGACGCTCCAGTAAAAAGTTACAAGCATTTGTATGTTGCCAACTTTGATAGATGTAGGACGTACCGTATAGAAGTTAGGGCCATTTGAAGTTTTATAAGTGTTTGATTTGGGACTCAAGGTTAGCATAGCTTTGAACGATAGCTTAAATTGACAAGAGGCTCGAGTACTTTATTTTTACAAAATTTCAAGGTTTTATGACGCTCCAGTAAAAAAATACAAGCATTTGTATGTTGCAAACTTTGATAGGTGTAGGACGTACCGTATAGAAGTTAGGGCCATTTGAAGTTTTATCATTGTTCGATTTGGGACTCAAGGGTAGCATAGCTTTGAGCGATAGGTTAAATTGACAAGAGGCTCGAGGTCTTTATTGTTACAAAATTTCAAGGCTTTATAACGCTCCAGTAAAAAGTTACAAGCATTTGTATGTTGCAAACTTTGATATGTGTAGGATGCACCGTATAGAAGTTAGGGCCATTTGAAATTTTATCAGTGTTTGATTTGGGACTCAAGGGTAGCATAGCCTTGATCGATAGCTTAAATTGACAAGAGGCTCGAGTACTTTATTGTTACAAAATTTCAAGGTTTTATGACGCTCCAATAAAAAGTTACAAGCATTTGTATGTTGCAAACTTTGATAGGTTTAGGATGTACCGTATAGAAGTTTGGGCCATTTGAAGTTTTATCATTGTTCGATTTGGGACTCAAGGGTAGCATAGATTTGAGCGATACGTTAAATTGACAAGAGGCTCGAGGTCTTTATTGTTACAAAATTTCAAGGTTTTATAACGCTCCAGTAAAAAGTTACAAGCATTTGTATGTTGCAAACTTTGATAGCTGTAGGACGTACCGTATAGAAGTTAGGGCCATTTGAAATTTTATCAATGTTTGATTTGGGACTCAAGCGTAGCATAGCTTTGAGCGATAGTTTAAATTGATAAGAGGCTCGAGTACTTTATTGTTACAAAATTTCAAGGTTTTATGACGCTCCAGTAAAAAGTTACAAGCATTTGTATGTTGCCAACTTTGATAGGTGTAGGACGTACCGTATAGAAGTTACGGCCATTTGAAGTTTTATAAGTGTTTGATTTGGGACTCAAGGTTAGCATAGCTTTGAGCGATACCTTAAATTGAGAAGAGGCTCGAGTACTTTATTGTTACAAAATTTCAAGGTTTTATGACGCTCCAGTAAAAAGTTACAAGCATTTGTATGTTACATACTTTGATAGGTGTAGGACGTACCGTATAGAAGTGAGGGCCATTTGAAGTTTTATCAGTGTTTGATTTGGGACTCAAGGGTAGCATAGCTTTGAGCGATAGCTTAAATTGACAAGAGGCTCGAGTACTTTATTGTTACAAAATTTCAAGATTTTGTGACGCTCCAGTAAAAAGTTACAAGCATTTGTATGTTGCAAATTTTATAGGTGTAGGACGTACCGTATAGAAGTTAGGGCCATTTGAAATTTTAGCAGTGTTTGATTTGGGACTCAAGGGTAGCATAGTTTTGTGCGATAGCTTAAATTGACAAGAGGCTCGAGTACTATATTGTTACAAAATTTCAAGGTTTTATGACGCTCGAGTAAAAAGTTACAAGCATTTATATGTTGCAAACTTTGATAGATGTAGGACGTACCGTATAGAAGTTACGGCCATTTGAAGTTTTATCAGTGTTTGATTTGGGACTCAAGGGTAGCATAGCTTTGAGCGATAGCTTAAATTGACAAGAGGCTCGAGTACTTTATTGTTACAAAATTTCAAGGTTTTATGACGCTAAAGTAAAAAGTTACAAGCATTTGTATGTTGCAAACTCTGATAGATGTAGGACGTACCGTATAGAAGTTAGGGCAATTTGAAGTTTTATCATTGTTCGATGTGGGACTCAAGGGTAGCATAGCTTTGAGCGATAGGTTAAATTGACAAGAGACTCAAGGTCTTTATTGTTACAAAATTTCAAGGTTTTATAACGCTCCAGTAAAAAGTTACAAGCATTTGTATGTTACATACTTTGATAGGTGTAGGACGTACCGTATAGAAGTGAGGGCCATTTGAAGTTTTATCAGTGTTTGATTTGGGACTCAAGGTTAGCATAGCTTTGAGCGATAGCTTAAATTGAGAAGAGGCTCGAGTACTTTATTGTTACAAAATTTCAAGGTTTTATGACGCTCCAGTAAAAAGTTACAAGCATTTGTATGTTACATACTTTGATAGGTGTAGGACGTACCGTATAGAAGTTAGGGCCATTTGAAGTTTTATCAGTGTTTGATTTGGGACTCAAGGGTAGCAAAGCTTTGAGCGATAGCTTAAATTGACAAGAGGCTCGAGTACTTTATTGTTACAAAATTTCAATGTTTTTGTATGTTGCAAACTTTGATAGCTGTAGGACGTACCGTACAGAAGTTAGGGCCATTTGAAGTTTTATAAGTGTTTGATTTGGGACTCAAGGTTAGCATAGCTTTGAACGATAGCTTAAATTGACAAGAGGCTCGAGTACTTTATTGTTACAAAATTTCAAGGTTTTATGACGCTCCAGTAAAAAAATACAAGCATTTGTATGTTGCAAACTTTGATAGGTGTAGGACGTACCGTATAGAAGTTTGGGCCATTTGAAGTTTTATCATTGTTCGATTTGGGACTCAAGGGTAGCATAGCTTTGAGCGATAGGTTAAATTGACAAGAGGCTCGAGGTCTTTATTGTTACAAAATTTCAAGGCTTTATAACGCTCCAGTAAAAAGTTACAAGCATTTGTATGTTGCAAACTTTGATATGTGTAGGATGCACCGTATAGAAGTTAGGGCCATTTGAAATTTTATCAGTGTTTGATTTGGGACTCAAGGGTAGCATAGCCTTGATCGATAGCTTAAATTGACAAGAGGCTCGAGTACTTTATTGTTACAAAATTTCAAGGTTTTATGACGCTCCAATAAAAAATTACAAGCATTTGTATGTTGCAAACTTTGATAGGTTTAGGATGTACCGTATAGAAGTTTGGGCCATTTGAAATTTTATCAATGTTTGATTTGGGACTCAAGCGTAGCATAGCTTTGAGCGATAGCTTAAATTGATAAGAGGCTCGAGTACTTTATTGTTACAAAATTTCAAGGTTTTATGACGCTCCAGTAAAAAGTTACAAGCATTTGTATGTTGCCAACTTTGATAGGTGTAGGACGTACCGTATAGAAGTTACGGCCATTTGAAGTTTTATAAGTGTTTGATTTGGGACTCAAGGTTAGCATAGCTTTGAGCGATACCTTAAATTGAGAAGAGGCTCGAGTACTTTATTGTTACAAAATTTCAAGGTTTTATGACGCTCCAGTAAAAAGTTACAAGCATTTGTATGTTACATACTTTGATAGGTGTAGGACGTACCGTATAGAAGTGACGGCCATTTGAAGTTTTATCAGTGTTTGATTTGGGACTCAAGGGTAGCATAGCTTTGAGCGATAGCTTAAATTGACAAGAGGCTCGAGTACTTTATTGTTACAAAATTTCAAGATTTTGTGACGCTCCAGTAAAAAGTTACAAGCATTTGTATGTTGCAAATTTTATAGGTGTAGGACGTACCGTATAGAAGTTAGGGCCATTTGAAGTTTTATCAGTGCTTGATTTGGGACTCAAGGGTAGCATAGCTTTGACCGATAGCTTAAATTGAGAAGAGGCTCGAGTACTTTATTGTTACAAAATTTCAAGGTTTTATGACGCTAAAGTAAAAAGTTACAAGCATTTGTATGTTGCAAACTCTGATAGATGTAGGACGTACCGTATAGAAGTTAGGGCAATTTGAAGTTTTATCATTGTTCGATGTGGGACTCAAGGGTAGCATAGCTTTGAGCGATAGGTTAAATTGACAAGAGGCTCGAGTACTTTATTGTTACAAAATTTCAAGGTTTTATGACGCTCCAATAAAAAGTTACAAGCATTTGTATGTTGCAAACTTTGATAGGTTTAGGATGTACCGTATAGAAGTTTGGGCCATTTGAAGTTTTATAATTGTTCGATTTGGGACTCAAGGGTAGCATAGCTTTGAGCGATAGGTTAAATTGACAAGAGGCTCGAGGTCTTTCTTGTTACAAAATTTGAAGGTTTTATAACGCTCCAGTAAAAAGTTACAAGCAGTTGTATGTTGCAAACTTTGATAGCTGTAGGACGTACCGTATAGAAGTTAGGGCCATTTGAAATTTTATCAGTGTTTGATTTGGGACTCAAGGGTAGCATAGCTTTGAGCGATAGCTTAAATTGATAAGAGGCTCGAGTACTTTATTGTTACAAAATTTCAAGGTTTTATGACGCTCCTGTAAAAAGTTACAAGCATTTGTATGTTACCAACTTTGATAGGTGTAGGACGTACCGTATAGAAGTTAGGGCCATTTGAAGTTTTATAAGTGTTTGATTTGGGACTCAAGGTTAGCATAGCTTTGAGCGATAGCTTAAATTGACAAGAGGCTCGAGTACTTTATTGTTACAAAATTTCAAGGTTTTATGACGCTCCAGTAAAAAGTTACAAGCATTTGTATGTTACATACTTTGATAGGTGTAGGACGTACCGTATAGAAGTTAGGGCCATTTGAAGTTTTATCAGTGTTTGATTTGGGACTCAAGGGTAGCATAGCTTTGAGCAATAGCTTAAATTGACAAGAGGCTCGAGGTCTTTATTGTTACAAAATTTCAAGGCTTTATAACGCTCCAGTAAAAAGTTACAAGCATTTGTATGTTGCAAACTTTGATAGCTGTAGGACGTACCGTATAGAAGTTAGGGCCATTTGAAATTTTATCAGTGTTTGATTTGGGACTCAAGGGTAGCATAGCTTTGAGCGATAGCTTAAATTGATAAGAGGCTCGAGTACTTTATTGTTACAAAATTTCAAGGTTTTATGACGCTCCAGTAAAAAGTTACAAGCATTTGTATGTTACCAACTTTGATAGGTGTAGGACGTACCGTATAGAAGTTAGGGCCATTTGAAGTTTTATAAGTGTTTGATTTGGGACTCAAGGTTAGCATAGCTTTGAGCGATAGCTTAAATTGACAAGAGGCTCGAGTACTTTATTGTTACAAAATTTCAAGGTTTTATGACGCTCCAGTAAAAAGTTACAAGCATTTGTATGTTACATACTTTGATAGGTGTAGGACGTACCGTATAGAAGTTAGGGCCATTTGAAGTTTTATCAGTGTTTGATTTGGGACTCAAGGGTAGCATAGCTTTGAGCAATAGCTTAAATTGACAAGAGGCTCGAGGTCTTTATTGTTACAAAATTTCAAGGCTTTATAACGCTCCAGTAAAAAGTTACAAGCATTTGTATGTTGCAAACTTTGATATGTGTAGGACGTACCGTATAGAAGTTAGGGCCATTTGAAATTTTATCAGTGTTTGATTTGGGACTGAAGGGTAGCATAGCCTTGATCGATAGCTTAAATTGACAAGAGGCTCGAGTACTTTATTGTTACAAAATTTCAAGGTTTTATGACGCTCCAGTAAAAAGTTACAAGCATTTGTATGTTACATACTTTGATAGGTGTAGGACGTACCGTATAGAAGTGAGGGCCATTTGAAGTTTTATCAGTGTTTGATTTGGGACTCAAGGTTAGCATAGCTTTGAGCGATAGCTTAAATTGAGAAGAGGCTCGAGTACTTTATTGTTACAAAATTTCAAGGTTTTATGACGCTCCAGTAAAAAGTTACAAGCATTTGTATGTTACATACTTTGATAGGTGTAGGACGTACCGTATAGAAGTTAGGGCCATTTGAAGTTTTATCAGTGTTTGATTTGGGACTCAAGGGTAGCAAAGCTTTGAGCGATAGCTTAAATTGACAAGAGGCTCGAGTACTTTATTGTTACAAAATTTCAATGTTTTTGTATGTTGCAAACTTTGATAGCTGTAGGACGTACCGTACAGAAGTTAGGGCCATTTGAAGTTTTATAAGTGTTTGATTTGGGACTCAAGGTTAGCATAGCTTTGAACGATAGCTTAAATTGACAAGAGGCTCGAGTACTTTATTGTTACAAAATTTCAAGGTTTTATGACGCTCCAGTAAAAAAATACAAGCATTTGTATGTTGCAAACTTTGATAGGTGTAGGACGTACCGTATAGAAGTTTGGGCCATTTGAAGTTTTATCATTGTTCGATTTGGGACTCAAGGGTAGCATAGCTTTGAGCGATAGGTTAAATTGACAAGAGGCTCGAGGTCTTTATTGTTACAAAATTTCAAGGCTTTATAACGCTCCAGTAAAAAGTTAGAAGCATTTGTATGTTGCAAACTTTGATATGTGTAGGATGCACCGTATAGAAGTTAGGGCCATTTGAAATTTGATCAGTGTTTGATTTGGGACTCAAGGGTAGCATAGCCTTGATCGATAGCTTAAATTGACAAGAGGCTCGAGTACTTTATTGTTACAAAATTTCAAGGTTTTATGACGCTCCAATAAAAAATTACAAGCATTTGTATGTTGCAAACTTTGATAGGTTTAGGATGTACCGTATAGAAGTTTGGGCCATTTGAAATTTTATCAATGTTTGATTTGGGACTCAAGCGTAGCATAGCTTTGAGCGATAGCTTAAATTGATAAGAGGCTCGAGTACTTTATTGTTACAAAATTTCAAGGTTTTATGACGCTCCAGTAAAAAGTTACAAGCATTTGTATGTTGCCAACTTTGATAGGTGTAGGACGTACCGTATAGAAGTTACGGCCATTTGAAGTTTTATAAGTGTTTGATTTGGGACTCAAGGTTAGCATAGCTTTGAGCGATACCTTAAATTGAGAAGAGGCTCGAGTACTTTATTGTTACAAAATTTCAAGGTTTTATGACGCTCCAGTAAAAAGTTACAAGCATTTGTATGTTACATACTTTGATAGGTGTAGGACGTACCGTATAGAAGTGACGGCCATTTGAAGTTTTATCAGTGTTTGATTTGGGACTCAAGGGTAGCATAGCTTTGAGCGATAGCTTAAATTGACAAGAGGCTCGAGTACTTTATTGTTACAAAATTTCAAGGTTTTGTGACGCTCCAGTAAAAAGTTACAAGCATTTGTATGTTGCAAATTTTATAGGTGTAGGACGTACCGTATAGAAGTTAGGGCCATTTGAAGTTTTATCAGTGCTTGATTTGGGACTCAAGGGTAGCATAGCTTTGACCGATAGCTTAAATTGAGAAGAGGCTCGAGTACTTTATTGTTACAAAATTTCAAGGTTTTATGACGCTAAAGTAAAAAGTTACAAGCATTTGTATGTTGCAAACTTTGATATGTGTAGGACGTACCGTATAGAAGTTAGGGCCATTTGAAATTTTATCAGTGTTCGATTTGGGACTCAAGGGTAGCATAGCCTTGATCGATAGCTTAAATTGACAAGAGGCTCGAGTACTTTATTGTTACAAAATTTCAAGGTTTTATGACGCTCCAATAAAAAGTTACAAGCATTTGTATGTTGCAAACTTTGATAGGTTTAGGATGTACCGTATAGAAGTTTGGGCCATTTGAAGTTTTATAATTGTTCGATTTGGGACTCAAGGGTAGCATAGCTTTGAGCGATAGGTTAAATTGACAAGAGGTTCGAGGTCTTTCTTGTTACAAAATTTGAAGGTTTTATAACGCTCCAGTAAAAAGTTACAAGCATTTGTATGTTGCAAACTTTGATAGCTGTAGGACGTACCGTATAGAAGTTAGGGCCATTTGAAATTTTATCAGTGTTTGATTTGGGACTCAAGGGTAGCATAGCTTTGAGCGATAGCTTAAATTGATAAGAGGCTCGAGTACTTTATTGTTACAAAATTTCAAGGTTTTATGATGCTCCAGTAAAAAGTTACAAGCATTTGTATGTTACCAACTTTGATAGGTGTAGGACGTACCGTATAGAAGTTAGGGCCATTTGAAGTTTTATAAGTGTTTGATTTGGGACTCAAGGTTAGCATAACTTTGAGCGATAGCTTAAATTGACAAGAGGCTCGAGTACTTTATTGTTACAAAATTTCAAGGTTTTATGACGCTCCAGTAAAAAGTTACAAGCATTTGTATGTTACATACTTTGATAGGTGTAGGACGTACCGTATAGAAGTTAGGGCCATTTGAAGTTTTATCAGTGTTTGATTTGGGACTCAAGGGTAGCATAGCTTTGAGCAATAGCTTAAATTGACAAGAGGCTCGAGGTCTTTATTGTTACAAAATTTCAAGGCTTTATAACGCTCCAGTAAAAAGTTACAAGCATTTGTATGTTGCAAACTTTGATATGTGTAGGACGTACCGTATAGAAGTTAGGGCCATTTGAAATTTTATCAGTGTTTGATTTGGGACTGAAGGGTAGCATAGCCTTGATCGATAGCTTAAATTGACAAGAGGCTCGAGTACTTTATTGTTACAAAATTTCAAGGTTTTATGACGCTCCAATAAAAAGTTACAAGCATTTGTATGTTGCAAACTTTGATAGGTTTAGGATGTACCGTATAGAAGTTTGGGCCATTTGAAGTTTTATCATTGTTCGATTTGGGACTCAAGGGTAGCATAGATTTGAGCGATACGTTAAATTGACAAGAGGCTCGAGGTCTTTATTGTTACAAAATTTCAAGGTTTTATAACGCTCCAGTAAAAAGTTACAAGCATTTGTATGTTGCAAACTTTGATAGCTGTAGGACGTACGGTATAGAAGTTAGGGCCATTTGAAATTTTATCAATGTTTGATTTGGGACTCAAGCGTAGCATAGCTTTGAGCGATAGCTTAAATTGATAAGAGGCTCGAGTACTTTATTGTTACAAAATTTCAAGGTTTTATGACGCTACAGTAAAAAGTTACAAGCATTTGTATGTTGCCAACTTTGATAGGTGTAGGACGTACCATATAGAAGTTAGGGCCATTTGAAATTTTATCAGTGTTTGATTTGGGACTCAAGGGTAGCATAGCTTTGAGCGATAGCTTAAATTGACAAAAGGCTCGAGTACTTTATTGTTACAAAATGTCAAGATTTTATGACGCTCCAGTAAAAAGTTACAAGCATTTGTATGTTGCAAATTTTGTAGGTGTAGGACGTACCGTATAGAAGTTAGGGCCATTTGAAATTTTAGCAGTGTTTGATTTGGGACTCAAGGGTAGCATAGTTTTGTGCGATAGCTTAAATTGACAAGAGGCTCGAGTACTATATTGTTACAAAATTTCAAGGTTTTATGACGCTCGAGTAAAAAGTTACAAGCATTTATATGTTGCAAACTTTGATAGGTGTAGGACGTACCGTATAGAAGTTACGGCCATTTGAAGTTTTATCAGTGTTTGATTTGGGACTCAAGGGTAGCATAGCTTTGAGCGATAGCTTAAATTGAGAAGAGGCTCGAGTACTTTATTGTTACAAAATTTCAAGGTTTTATGACGCTAAAGTAAAAAGTTACAAGCATTTGTATGTTGCAAACTCTGATAGATGTAGGACGTACCGTATAGAAGTTAGGGCAATTTGAAGTTTTATCATTGTTCGATTTGGGACTCAAGGGTAGCATAGCTTTGAGCGATAGGTTAAATTGACAAGAGACTCAAGGTCTTTATTGTTACAAAATTTCAAGGTTTTATAACGCTCCAGTAAAAAGTTACAAGCATTTGTATGTTGCAAACTTTGATAGCTGTAGGACGTACCGTATAGAAGTTAGGGCCATTTGAAATTTTATCAGTGATTGATTTGGGACTCAAGGGTAGCATAGCCTTGATCGATAGCTTAAATTGACAAGAGGCTGGAGTACTTTATTGTTACAAAATTTCAAGGTTTTATGACGCTCCAATAAAAAGTTACAAGCATATGTATGTTGCAAACTTTGATAGGTTTAGGATGTACCGTATAGAAGTTTGGGCCATTTGAAGTTTTATAATTGTTCGATTTGGGACTCGGAGGTAGCATAGCTTCGAGCGATAGGTTAAATTGACAAGAGGCTCGAGGTCTTTATTGTTACAAAATTTGAAGGTTTTATAACGCTAAAGTAAAAAGTTACAAGCATTTGTATGTTGCAAACTTTGATAGCTGTAGGACGTACCGTATAGAAGTTAGGGCCATTTGAAATTTTATCAGTATTTGATTTGGGACTCAAGGGTAGCATAGCTTTGAGCGATAGCTTAAATTGATAAGAGGCTCGAGTACTTTATTATTACAAAATTTCAAGGTTTTATGACGCTCCAGTAAAAAGTTACAAGCATTTGTATGTTGCCAACTTTGATAGGTGTAGGACGTACCGTATAGAAGTTAGGGCCATTTGAAGTTTTATAAGTGTTTGATTTGGGACTCAAGGTTAGCATAGCTTTGAGCGATAGCTTAAATTGACAAGACGCTCGAGTACTTTATTGTTACAAAATTTCAAGGTTTTATGACGCTCCATTAAAAAGTTACAAGCATTTGTATGTTGCAAACTTTGATATGTATAGGACGTACCCTATAGAAGTTAGGGCCATTTGAAGTTTTATAATTGTTTGATTTGGGACCCAAGGGTAGCATAGCTTTGAGCGACAGCTTAAATTGACAAGAGGCTCGAGGTCTTTATTGTTACAAAATTTCAAGGTTTTATGACGCTCCAGTAAAAAGTTATAAGCATTTGCATGTTGCAAACTTTGATAGGTGTAGGACGTACCGTACAGAAGTTAGGGCCATTTGAAGTTTTATCAGTGTTTGATTTGGGACTCAAGGGTAGCATAGCTTGGAGCGATAGCTTAAATTGACAAGAGGCTCGAGTACTTTATTGTTACAAAATTTCAAGATTTTATGACGCTCCAGTAAAAAGTTACAAGCATTTGTATGTTGCAAATTTGATAGGTGTAGGACGTACCGTATAGAAGCTAGGGCCATTTGAAATTTTAGCAGTGTTTGATTTGGGACTCAAGGGTAGCATAGTTTTGTGCGATAGCTTAAATTGACAAGAGGCTCGAGTACTATATTGTTACAAAATTTCAAGGTTTTATGACGCTCGAGTAAAAAGTTACAAGCATTTGTATGTTGCAAATTTGATAGGTGTAGGACGTACCGTATAGAAGTTAGGGCCATTTGAAATTTTAGCAGTGTTTGATTTGGGACTCAAGGGTAGCATAGTTTTGTGCGATAGCTTAAATTGACAAGAGGCTCGAGTACTATATTGTTACAAAATTTCAAGGTTTTATGACGTGCGAGTAAAAAGTTACAAGCATTTGTATGTTGCAAACTTTGATAGGTGTAGGACGTACCGTATAGAAGTTACGGCCATTTGAAGTTTTATCAGTGTTTGATTTGGGACTCAAGGGTAGCATAGCTTTGAGCGATAGCTTAAATTGAGAAGAGGCTCGAGTACTTTATTGTTACAAAATTTCAAGGTTTTATGACGCTCCAGTAAAAAGTTACAAGCATTTGTATGTTGCAAACTTTGATAGGTGTAGGACGTACCGTATAGAAGTTAGGGCCATTTGAAGTTTTATCATTGTTCGATTTGGGACTCAAAGGTAGCATAGCTTTGAGCGATAGGTTAAATTGACAAGAGGCTCGAGGTCTTTATTGTTACAAAATTTCAAGATTTTATAACGCTCCAGTAAAAAGTTACAAGCATTTGTATGTTGCAAACTTTGATAGCTGTAGGACGTACCGTACAGAAGTTAGGGCCATTTGAAATTTTATCAGTGTTTGATTTGGGACTCAAGGGTAGCATAGCTTTGAGCGATAGCTTAAATTGACAAGAGGCTCGAGTACTTTATTGTTACAAAATTTCAAAGTTTTATGACGCTCCAGTAAAAAGTTACAAGCATTTGTATGTTGCAAACTTTGATAGGTGTAGGACGTACCGTATAGAAGTTAGGGCCATTTGAAGTTTTATAAGTGTTTGATTTGGGACTCAAGGTTAGCATAGCTATGAACGATAGCTTAAATTGACAAGAGGCTCGAGTACTGTGTTGTTACAAAATTTCAAGGTTTTATGACGCTCCAGTAAAAAGTTACAAGCATTTGTATGTTACATACTTTGATAGGTGTAATACGTACCGTATAGAAGTTAGGGCCATTTGAAATTTCATCAGTGTTTGATTTGGGACTCAAGGGTAGCATAGCGTTGAGCGATAGCTTAAATTGGCAAGAGGCTCGAGTACTTTATTGTTACAAAATTTCAAGGTTTTATGACGCTCCAGTAAAAAAATACAAGCATTTGTATGTTGCAAACTTTGATAGGTGTAGGACGTACCGTATAGAAGTTAGGGCCATTTGAAGTTTTATCATTGTTTGATTTGGGACCCAAGGGTAGCATAGCTTTGAGCGACAGCTTAAATTGACAAGAGGCTCGAGGTCTTTATTGTTACAAAATTTCAAGGTTTTATGACGGTCCAGTAAAAAGTGACAAGCATTTGTATGTTGCCAACTTTGATAGGTGTAGGACGTACCGTATAGAAGTTAGGGTCATTTCAAGTTTTATAAGTGTTTGATTTGGGACTCAAGGTTAGCATAGCTTTGAGCGATAGCTTAAATTGACAAGAGGCTCGAGTACTTTATTGTTAGAAAATTTGAAGGTTTTATGACTTTCCAGTAAAAAGTTACAAGCATTTGTATGCTACATACTTTGATAGGTGTAGGACGTACCGTATTGAAGTTAAGTCCAATTGAAGTTTTATCAGTGTTTGATTTGGGACTCAAGGGTAGCATAGCTTTGAGCGATAGCTTAAATTGGCAAGAGGCTCGAGTACTTTATTGTTACAAAATTTCAAGGTTTTATGACGCTCCAATAAAAAGTTACAAGCATTTGTATGTTACATACTTTGATAGGTGTAGGACGTACCGTATAGAAGTTAGGGCCATTTGAAATTTTATCAGTGTTTGATTTGGGACTCAAGGGTAGCATAGCTTTGAGCGATAGCTTAAATTGAGAAGAGGCTCGAGTACTTTATTGTTACAAAATTTCAAGGTTTTATGACGCTCCAGTAAAAAGTTACAAGCATTTGTATGTTGCAAACTTTGATAGGTGTAGGACGTACCGTATAGAAGTTAGGGCCATTTGAAGTTTTATCATTGTTCGATTTGGGACTCAAGGGTAGAATAGCTTTGAGCGATAGGTTAAATTGACAAGAGGCTCGAGGTCTTTATTGTTACAAAATTTCAAGGTTTTATGACGCTCCAGTAAAAAGTTACAAGCATTTGTATGTTGCCAACTTTGATAGGTGTAGGACGTACCGTATAGAAGTTAGGGCCATTTGAAGTTTTATAAATGTTTGATTTGGGACTCAAGGTTAGCATAGCTTTGAGCGATAGCTTAAATTGACAAGAGGCTCGAGTACTTTATTGTTACAAAATTTCAAGGTTTTATGACGCTCCAGTAAAAAGTTACTAGCATTTGTATGTTACATACTTTGATAGGTGTAATACGTACCGTATAGAAGTTAGGGCCATTTGAAGTTTCATCAGTGTTTGATTTGGGACTCAAGGGTAGCATAGCTTTGAGCGATAGCTTAAATTGGCAAGAGGCTCGAGTACTTTATTGTTACAAAATTTCAAGATTTTATGACGCTCCAGTAAAAAAATACAAGCATTTGTATGTTGCAAACTTTGATAGGTGTAGGACGTACCGTATAGAAGTTAGGGCCATTTGAAGTTTTATCATTTGGGACCCAAGGGTAGCATAGCTTTGAGCGACAGCTTAAATTGACAAGAGGCTCGAGGTCTTTATTGTTACAAAATTTCAAGGTTTTCTGAAGGTCCAGTAAAAAGTTACAAGCATTTGTATGTTGCCAAATTTGATAGGTGTAGGACGTACCGTATAGAAGTTAGGGTCATTTCAAGTTTTATAAGTGTTTGATTTGGGACTCAAGGTTAGCATAGCTTTGAGCGATAGCTTAAATTGACAAGAGGCTCGAGTACTTTATTGTTAGAAAATTTGAAGGTTTTATGACATTCCAGTAAAAAGTTACAAGCATTTGTATGCTACATACTTTGATAGGTGTAGGACGTACCGTATTGAAGTTAAGGCCAATTGAAGTTTTATCAGTGTTTGATTTGGGACTCAAGGGTAGCATAGCTTTGAGCGATAGCTTAAATTGGCAAGAGGCTCGAGTACTTTATTGTTACAAAATTTCAAGGTTTTATGACGCTCCAATAAAAAGTTAAAAGCATTTGTATGTTACATACTTTGGTAGGTGTAGGACGTACCGTATAGAAGTTAGGGCCATTTGAAGTTCTATCAGTGTTTGATTTGGGACTCAAGGGTAGCATAGCTTTGAGCGATAGCTTAAATTGAGAAGAGGCTCGAGTACTTTATTGTTACAAAATTTCAAGGTTTTATGACGCTCCAGTAAAAAGTTACAAGCATTTGTATGTTGCAAACTTTGATAGGCGTAGGACGTACCGTATAGAAGTTAGGGCCATTTGAAGTTTTATCATTGTTCGATTTGGGACTCAAGGGTAGAATAGCTTTGAGCGATAGGTTAAATTGACAAGAGTGTCGAGGTCTTTATTGTTACAAAATTTCAAGGTTTTATGACGCTCCAGTAAAAAGTTACAAGCATTTGTATGTTGCAAACTTTGATAGGCGTAGGACGTACCGTATAGAAGTTAGGGCCATTTGAAGTTTTATCATTGTTCGATTTGGGACTCAAGGGTAGAATAGCTTTGAGCGATAGGTTAAATTGACAAGAGTGTCGAGGTCTTTATTGTTACAAAATTTCAAGGTTTTATGACGCTCCAGTAAAAAGTTACAAGCATTTGTATGTTACATACTTTGATAGGTGTAGGACGTACCGTATAGAAGTTAGGGCCATTTGAAGTTTTATCAGTGTTTGATTTGGGACTCAAGGGTAGCATAGCTTTGAGCGATAGCTTAAATTGGCAAGAGGCTCGAGTACTTTATTGTTACAAAATTTCAAGGTTTTATGACGCTCCAATAAAAAGTTAAAAGCATTTGTATGTTACATACTTTGGTAGGTGTAGGACGTACCGTATAGAAGTTAGGGCCATTTGAAGTTCTATCAGTGTTTGATTTGGGACTCAAGGGTAGCATAGCTTTGAGCGATAGCTTAAATTGAGAAGAGGCTCGAGTACTTTATTGTTACAAAATTTCAAGGTTTTATGACGCTCCAGTAAAAAGTTACAAGCATTTGTATGTTGCAAACTTTGATAGGCGTAGGACGTACCGTATAGAAGTTAGGGCCATTTGAAGTTTTATCATTGTTCGATTTGGGACTCAAGGGTAGAATAGCTTTGAGCGATAGGTTAAATTGACAAGAGTGTCGAGGTCTTTATTGTTACAAAATTTCAAGGTTTTATGACGCTCCAGTAAAAAGTTACAAGCATTTGTATGTTGCAAACTTTGATAGGCGTAGGACGTACCGTATAGAAGTTAGGGCCATTTGAAGTTTTATCATTGTTCGATTTGGGACTCAAGGGTAGAATAGCTTTGAGCGATAGGTTAAATTGACAAGAGTGTCGAGGTCTTTATTGTTACAAAATTTCAAGGTTTTATGACGCTCCAGTAAAAAATTACAAGCATTTGTATGTTACATACTTTGATAGGTGTAGGACGTACCGTATAGAAGTTAGGGCCATTTGAAGTTTTATCAGTGTTTGATTTGGGACTCAAGGGTAGCATAGCTTTGAGCGATAGTTTAAATTGGCAAGAGGCTCGAGTACTTTATTGTTACAAAATTTCAAGGTTTTATGACGCTCCACTAAAAAGCTACAAGCATTTGTATGTTGCAAACTTTGATAGGTTTAGAACGTACCGTATAGAAGTTAGGGCCATTTGAAGTTTTATCATTGTTTGATTTGGGACTCAAGGGTAGCAAAGCTTTGAGCGATAGCTTAAATTGACAACAGGCTCGAATACTTTATGTTACAAAATTTCAAGGTTTTATGACGCTTCAGTAAAAAGTTACAAGAATTTGTATGTTTCAAACTTTGAAAGGTGTAGGACGTACCGTATAGAAGTTAGGGCCATTTGAAATTTTAGCAGTGTTTGATTTGGGACTCAAGGGTAGCATAGCTTTGTGCGATAGCTTAAATTGACAAGAGGCTCGAGTACTTTATTGTTACAAAAATTCAAGGTTTTATGACGCTCCAGTAAAAAGTTACAAGCATTTGTATGTTGCAAACTTTGATAGGTGTAGGACGTACCGTATAGAAGTTGGGGCCATTTGAAGTTTTATCATTGTTTGATTTGGGACCCAAGGGTAGCATAGCTTTGAGCGACAGCTTAAATTGACAAGAGGCTCGAGGTCTTTATTGTTAGAAAATTTCAAGGTTTTATGACGCTCCAGTAAAAAGTTACAAGCATTTGTATGTTGCAAACTTTGATAGGCGTAGCACGTACCGTACAGAAGTTAGGGCCATTTGAAGTTTTATCAGTGTTTGATTTGGGAGTCAAGGGTAACATAGCTTTGAGCGATAGCTTAAATTAACAAGAGGCTCGTGTACTTTATTGTTACAAAATTTCAAGGTTTTATGACGCTCGAGTAAAAAGTTACAAGCATTTGTATGTTGCAAACTTTGATAAGTGTAGGACGTACCGTATAGAAGTTACGGCCATTTGAAATTTTAGCAGTGTTTGATTTGGGACTCAAGGGTAGCTAGCTTTGTGCGATAGCTTAGATTGACAAGAGGCTCGAGTACTATATTGTTACAAAATTTCAAGGTTTTATGACGCTCGAGTAAAAAGTTAGAAGCATTTGTATGTTGCAAACTTTGATAAGTGTAGGACGTACCGTATAGAAGCTACGGCCATTTGAAGTTTTATCAGTGTTTGATTTGGGACTCAAGGGTACCATAGCTTTGAGCTATAGCTTCAATTGAGAAGAGGCTCGAGTACTTTATTGTTACAAAATTTCAAGGTTTTATGACGCTCCAGTAAAAAGTTACAAGCATTTGTATGTTGCAAACTCTGATAGGTGTAGGACGTACCGTATAGAAGTTAGGGCAATTTGAAGTTTTATCAATGTTCGATTTGGGACTCAAGGGTAGCATAGCTTTGAGTGATAGGTTAAACTGACAAGAGGCTCGAGGTCTTTATTGTTACAAAATTTCACGGTTTTATAACGCTCCAGTAAAAAGTTACAAGCATTTGTATGTTGCAAACTTTGATAGCTGTAGGACGTACCCTATAGAAGTTATGGCCATTTGCAATTTTATCAGTGTTTGATTTGGGACTCAAGGGTAGCATAGCTTTGAACGATAGCTTAAATTGACAGGAGGCTCGAGTACTTTATTGTTACAAAATTTCAAGGTTTTATGACGCTCCAGTAAAAAGTTACAAGCATTTGTATGTTACCAACTTTGATAGGTGTAGGACGTACCGTATAGAAGCTAGGGCCATTTGAAGTTTTATAAGTGTTTGATTTGGGACTCAAGGTTAGCATAGCTTTGAGCGATAGCTTAAATTGACAAGAGGCTCGAGTACTTTATTGTTACAAAATTTCAAGGTTTTTTGACGCTCCAGTAAAAAGTTACAAGCATTTGTATGTTACATAGTTTGATAGGTGTAGGACGTACCGTATAGAAGTTAGGGCCATTTGAAGTTTTATCAGTGTTTGATTTGGGACTCAAGGGTAGCATAGCTTTGAGCGATAGCTAAAATTGGCAAGATGCTCGAGTACTTTATTGTTACAAAATTTCAAGGTTTTATGACGCCCCAATAAAAAGTTACAAGCATTTGTATGTTGCAAACTTTGATAGGTTTAGGACGTACCGTATATAAGTTAGGGCCATTTGAAGTTTTATAAGTGTTTGATTTGGGACTCATGGGTAGCATAGCTTTGAGCGATAGCTTAAATTGAGAAGCGGCTCGAGTACTTTATTGTTACAAAATTTCAAGGTTTTATGACGCTCGAGTAAAAAGTTACAAGCATTTGTATGTTGCAAACTTTGATAGGTGTAGGACGTACCGTATAGAAGTTACGGCCATTTGAAATTTTAGCAGTGTTTGATTTGGGACTCAAGGGTAGCTAGCTTTGTGCGATAGCTTAGATTGACAAGAGGCTCGAGTACTATATTGTTACAAAATTTCAAGGTTTTATGACGCTCGAGTAAAAAGTTACAAGCATTTGTATGTTGCAAACTTTGATAAGTGTAGGACGTACCGTATAGAAGCTACGGCCATTTGAAGTTTTATCAGTGTTTGATTTGGGACTCAAGGGTAGCATAGCTTTGAGCGATAGCTTAAATTGAGAAGAGGCTCCAGTACTTTATTGTTACAAAATTTCAAGGTTTTATGACGCTCCAGTAAAAAGTTACAAGCATTTGTATGTTGCAAACTCTGATAGGTGTAGGACGTACCGTATAGAAGTTAGGGCAATTTGAAGTTTTATCAATGTTCGATTTGGGACTCAAGGGTAGCATAGCTTTGAGTGATAGGTTAAACTGACAAGAGGCTCGAGGTCTTTATTGTTACAAAATTTCAAGGTTTTATAACGCTCCAGTAAAAAGTTACAAGCATTTGTATGTTGCAAACTTTGATAGCTGTAGGACGTACCGTATAGAAGTTATGGCCATTTGAAATTTTATCAGTGTTTGATTTGGGACTCAAGGGTAGCATAGCTTTGAACGATAGCTTAAATTGACAAGAGGCTCGAGTACTTTATTGTTACAAAATTTCAAAGTTTTATGACGCTCCAGTAAAAAGTTACAAGCATTTGTATGTTACCAACTTTGATAGGTGTAGGACGTACCGTATAGAAGTTAGGGCCATTTGAAGTTTTATAAGTGTTTGATTTGGGACTCAAGGTTAGCATAGCTTTGAGCGATAGCTTAAATTGACAAGAGGCTCGAGTACTTTATTGTTACAAAATTTCAAGGTTTTTTGACGCCCCAATAAAAAGTTACAAGCATTTGTATGTTGCAAACTTTGATAGGTTTAGGACGTACCGTATATAAGTTAGGGCCATTTGAAGTTTTATAAGTGTTTGATTTGGGACTCAAGGGTAGCATAGCTTTGAGCGATAGCTTAAATTGAGAAGCGGCTCGAGTACTTTATTGTTACAAAATTTCAAGGTTTTATGACGCTCCAGTAAAAAGTTACAAGCATTTGTATGTTGCAAACTCTGATAGGTGTAGGACGTACCGAATAGAAGTTAGGGCAATTAGAAGTTTTATCATTGTTCGATTTGGGACTCAAGGGTAGCATAGCTTTGAGCGATAGGTTAAATTGACAAGAGGCTCGAGGTCTTTATTGTTACAAAATTTCAAGGTTTTATAACGCTCCAGTAAAAAGTTACAAGCATTTGTATGTTGCCAACTTTGATAGGTGTAGGACGTACCGTACAGAAGTTAGGGCCATTTGAAGTTTTATCAGTGTTTGATTTGGGACTCAAGGGTAACATAGCTTTGAGCGATAGCTTAAATTGACAAGAGGCTCGTGTACTTTATTGTTACAAAATTTCAAGGTTTTATGACGCTCGAGTAAAAAGTTACAAGCATTTGTAGGTTGCAAACTTTGATAGGTGTAGGACGTACCGTACAGAAGTTAGGGCCATTTGAAATTTTAGCAGTGTTTGATTTGGGACTCAATGGTAACATAGCTTTGAGCGACAGCTTAAATTGACAAGAGGCTCGAGGTCTTTATTGTTACAAAATTTCAAGGTTTTATGACGCTTCAGTAAAAAGTTACAAGCATTTGTATGTTTCAAACTTTGATAGGTGTAGGACATACCGTATAGAAGTTGGGGCCAAATGAAGTTTTATCATTGTTTGATTTGGGACCCAAGGGTAGCATAGCTTTGAGCGACAGCTTAAATTGACAAGAGGCTCGAAGTCTTTATTGTTACAAAATTTGAAGATTTTATGACGCTCCAGTAAAAAGTTACAAGCATTTGTATGTTGCAAACTTTGATAGGTGTAGGACGTACCGTACAGAAGTTAGGGCCATTTGAAGTTTTATCAGTGTTTGATTTGGGACACAAGGGTAACATAGCTTTGAGCGATAGCTTAAATTACCAAGAGGCTCGTGTATTTTATTGTTACAAAATTTCAAGGTTTTATGACGCTCGAGTAAAAAGTTGCAAGCATTTGTATGTTGCAAACTTTGATAGGTGTAGGACGTACCGTATAGAAGTTACGGCCATTTGAAATTTTATCAGTGTTTGATTTGGGACTCAAGGGTAGCATAGCTTTGAACGATAGCTTAAATTGACAAGAGGCTCGAGTACTTTATTGTTACAAAATTTCAAGGTTTTATGACGCTCCATTAAAAAGTTACAAGCATTTGTATGTTACCAACTTTGATATGTGTAGGACGTACCGTATAGAAGTTAGGGCAATTTGAAGTTTTATCAATGTTCGATTTGGGACTCAAGGGTAGCATAGCTTTGAGTGATAGGTTAAACTGACAAGAGGCTCGAGGTCTTTATTGTTACAAAATTTCAAGGTTTTATAACGCTCCAGTAAAAAGTTACAAGCATTTGTATGTTGCAAACTTTGATAGCTGTAAGACGTACCGTATAGAAGTTATGGCCATTTGAAATTTTATCAGTGTTTGATTTGGGACTCAAGGGTAGCATAGCTTTGAACGATAGCTTTAATTGACAAGAGGCTCGAGTACTTTATGGTTACAAAATTTCAAGGTTTTATGACGCTCCAGTAAAAAGTTACAAGCATTTGTATGTTACCAACTTTGATAGGTGTAGGACGTACCGTATAGAAGTTAGGGCCATTTGAAGTTTTATAAGTGTTTGATTTGGGACTCAAGGTTAGCATAGCTTTGAGCGATAGCTTAAATTGACAAGAGGCTCGAGTACTTTATTGTTACAAAATTTCAAGGTTTTTTGACGCTCCAGTAAAAAGTTACAAGCATTTGTATGTTACATAGTTTGATAGGTGTAGGACGTACCGTATAGAAGTTAGGGCCATTTGAAGTTTTATCAGTGTTTGATTTGGGACTCAAGGGTAGCATAGCTTTGAGCGATAGCTAAAATTGGCAAGATGCTCGAGTACTTTATTGTTACAAAATTTCAAGGTTTTATGACGCCCCAATAAAAAGTTACAAGCATTTGTATGTTGCAAACTTTGATAGGTTTAGGACGTACCGTATATAAGTTAGGGCCATTTGAAGTTTTATAAGTGTTTGATTTGGGACTCAAGGGTAGCATAGCTTTGAGCGATAGCTTAAATTGAGAAGCGGCTCGAGTACTTTATTGTTACAAAATTTCAAGGTTTTATGACGCTCCAGTAAAAAGTTACAAGCATTTGTATGTTGCAAACTCTGATAGGTGTAGGACGTACCGAATAGAAGTTAGGGCAATTAGAAGTTTTATCATTGTTCGATTTGGGACTCAAGGGTAGCATAGCTTTGAGCGATAGGTTAAATTGACAAGAGGCTCGAGGTCTTTATTGTTACAAAATTTCAAGGTTTTATAACGCTCCAGTAAAAAGTTACAAGCATTTGTATGTTGCCAACTTTGATAGGTGTAGGACGTACCGTACAGAAGTTAGGGCCATTTGAAGTTTTATCAGTGTTTGATTTGGGACTCAAGGGTAACATAGCTTTGAGCGATAGCTTAAATTGACAAGAGGCTCGTGTACTTTATTGTTACAAAATTTCAAGGTTTTATGACGCTCGAGTAAAAAGTTACAAGCATTTGTAGGTTGCAAACTTTGATAGGTGTAGGACGTACCGTACAGAAGTTAGGGCCATTTGAAATTTTAGCAGTGTTTGATTTGGGACTCAAGGGTAACATAGCTTTGAGCGACAGCTTAAATTGACAAGAGGCTCGAGGTCTTTATTGTTACAAAATTTCAAGGTTTTATGACGCTTCAGTAAAAAGTTACAAGCATTTGTATGTTTCAAACTTTGATAGGTGTAGGGCGTACCGTATAGAAGTTGGGGCCAAATGAAGTTTTATCATTGTTTGATTTGGGACCCAAGGGTAGCATAGCTTTGAGCGACAGCTTAAATTGACAAGAGGCTCGAAGTCTTTATTGTTACAAAATTTGAAGATTTTATGACGCTCCAGTAAAAAGTTACAAGCATTTGTATGTTGCAAACTTTGATAGGTGTAGGACGTACCGTACAGAAGTTAGGGCCATTTGAAGTTTTATCAGTGTTTGATTTGGGACTCAAGGGTAACATAGCTTTGAGCGATAGCTTAAATTACCAAGAGGCTCGTGTATTTTATTGTTACAAAATTTCAAGGTTTTATGACGCTCCAGTAAAAAGTTACAAGCATTTGTATGTTGCCAACTTTGATAGGTGTAGGACGCACCGTATAGAAGTTAGGGCCATTTGAAGTTTTATAAGTGTTTGATTTAGGACTCAAGGTTAGCATAGCTTTGAGCGATAGCTTAAATTGACAAGAGGCTCGAGTACTTTATTGTTACAAAATTTCAAGGTTTTATGACGCTCCAGTAAAATGTTACAAGCATTTGTATGTTGCATACTTTGATAGGTGTAGGACGTACCGTATTGAAGTTAGGGCCATTTTTAGTTTTATCAGTGTTTGATTTTGGACTCAAGGGTAGCATAGGTTTGAGCGATAGCTTAAATTGACAAGAGGCTCGAGTACTTTATTGTTACAAAATTTCAAGGTTTTATGACGCTCCAGTAAAAAGTTACAAGCATTTGTATATTACATACTTTGATAGGTGTAGGACGTACTGCATAGAAGTTAGGGCCATTTGAAGTTTTATCAGTGTTTGATTTGGGACTCAAGGGTAGCATAGCTTTGAGCGATAGCTTAAATTGGCAAGAGGCTCGAGTACTTTATTGTTACAAAATTTCAAGGTTTTATGACGCTCCAGTAAAAAGTTACAAGCATTTGTATGTTACATACTTTGATAGGTTTAGGACGTACCGTATAGAAGCTAGGGCCATTTGAAGTTTTATCAGTGTTTGATTTGGAACTCAAGGGTAGCATAGCTTTGAGCGATAGCATAAATTGGCAAGAGGCTCGAGTAGTTTATTGTTACAAAATTTCAAGGTTTTATGACGCTCCAATAAAAAGTTACAAGCATTTGTATGTTGCAAACTTTGATAGGTTTAGGACGTACCGTATAGAAGTTAGGGCCATTTGAAGTTTTATCAGTGTTTGATTTGGGACTCAAGGGTAGCAAAGCTTTGAGCGATAGCTAAATTGACAAGAGGCTCGAGTACTTTATTGTTACAAAATTTCAATGTTTTATGACGCTTCAGTAAAAAGTTACAAGCATTTGTATGTTGCAAACTTTGATAGGTGTAGGACCTACCGTATAGAAGTTAGGGCCATTTGAAATTTTAGCAGTGTTTGATTTGGGACTCAAGGGTAGCATAGCTTTGTGCGATAGCTTAAATTGACAAGAGGCTCGAGTACTTTATTGTTACAAAATTTCAAGGTTTTATGACGCTCCAGTAAAAAGTTACAAGCATTTGTATGTTGCAAACTTTGATATGTGTAGGACGTACCGTATATAAGTTAGGGCCATTTGAAGTTATATAATTGTTTGATTTGGGACCCAAGGGTAGCATAGCTTTGAGCGACAGCTTAAATTGACAAGAGGCTCGAGGTCTTTATTGTTACAAAATTTCAAGGTTTTATAACGCTCCAGTAAAAAGTTACAAGCATTTGTATGTTGCAAACTTTGATAGCTGTAGGACGTCCCGTATAGAAGTTAGGGCCATAGCATAGCTTTGAGCGATAGCTTAAATTGATAAGAGGCTCGAGTACTTTATTGTTACAAAATTTCAAGGTTTTATGACGCTCCAGTAAAAAGTGACAAGCATTTGTATGTTGCCAACTTTGATAGGTGTAGGACGCACCGTATAGAAGTTAGGGCCATTTGAAGTTTTATAAGTGTTTGATTTAGGACTCAAGGTTAGCATAGCTTTGAGCGATAGCTTAAATTGACAAGAGGCTCGAGTACTTTATTGTTACAAAATTTCAAGGTTTTATGACGCTCCAGTAAAAAGTTACAAGCATTTGTATATTACATACTTTGATAGGTGTAGGACGTACCGCATAGAAGTTAGGGCCATTTGAAGTTTTATCAGTGTTTGATTTGGGACTCAAGGGTAGCATAGCTTTGAGCGACAGCTTAAATTGGCAAGAGGCTCGAGTACTTTATTGTTCCAAAATTTCAAGGTTTTATGATGCTCCAGTAAAAAAATACAAGCATTTGTATGTTGCAAACTTTGATAGGTGTAGGACCTACCGTATAGAAGTTAGGGCCATTTGAAGTTTTATCATTGTTCGATTTGGGACTCAAGGGTAACATAGCTTTGAGCGATAGCTTAAATTGACAAGAGGCTCAAGGTCTTTATTGTTACAAAATTTCAAGGCTTTATAACGCTCCAGTAAATAGTTACAAGCATTTGTATGTTGCAAACTTTGATAGCTGTAGGACGTACCGTATAGAAGTTAGGGCCATTTGAAATTTTATCAGTGTTTGATTTCGGACTCAAGGGTAGCATAGCCTTGATCGATAGCTTAAATTGACAAGAGGCTCGAGTACTTTATTGTTACAAAATTTCAAGGTTTTATGACGCTCCAATAAAAAGTTACAAGCATTTGTATGTTGCAAACTTTGATAGGTTTAGGATGTACCGTATAGAAGTTTGGGCCATTTGAAGTTTTATCATTGTTCGATTTGGGACTCAAGGGTAGCATAGCTTTGAGCGATAGGTTAAATTGACAAGAGGCTCGAGGTCTTTATTGTTACAAAATTTCAAGGTTTTATAACGCTCCAGTAAAAAGTTACAAGCATTTGTATGTTGCAAACTTTGTTTGATTTGGGACTCAAGGGTATCATAGCTTTGAGCGATAGTTTAAATTGATAAGAGGCTCGAGTACTTTATTGTTACAAAATTTCAAGGTTTTATGACGCTCCAGTAAAAAGTTACTAGCATTTGTATGTTACATACTTTGATAGGTGTAGGACGTACCGTATAGAAGTTAGGGCCATTTGAAGTTTTATCAGTGTTTGATTTGGGACTCAAGGGTAGCAAAGCTTTGAGCGATAGCTTAAATTGACAAGAGGCTCGAGTACTTTATTGTTACAAAATTTCAATGTTTTTGTATGTTGCAAACTTTGATAGCTGTAGGACGTACCGTACAGAAGTTAGGGCCATTTGAAATTTTATCAGTGTTTGATTTGGGACTCAAGCGTAGCATAGCTTTGAGCGATAGCTTAAATTGACAAGAGGCTCGAGTCCTTTTCTGTTACAAAATTTCAAGGTTTTATGACGCTCCAGTAAAAAGTTACAAGCATTTGTATGTTGCCAACTTTGATAGATGTAGGACGTACCGTATAGAAGTTAGGGCCATTTGAAGTTTTATCATTGTTCGATTTGGGACTCAAGGGTAGCATAGCTTTGAGCGATAGGTTAAATTGACAAGAGGCTCGAGGTCTTTATTGTTACAAAATTTCAAGGCTTTATAACGCTCCAGTAAAAAGTTACAAGCATTTGTATGTTGCAAACTTTGATATGTGTAGGATGCACCGTATAGAAGTTAGGGCCATTTGAAATTTTATCAGTGTTTGATTTGGGACTCAAGGGTAGCATAGCCTTGATCGATAGCTTAAATTGACAAGAGGCTCGAGTACTTTATTGTTACAAAATTTCAAGGTTTTATGACGCTCCAATAAAAAGTTACAAGCATTTGTATGTTGCAAACTTTGATATGTTTAGGATGTACCGTATAGAAGTTTGGGCCATTTGAAGTTTTATCATTGTTCGATTTGGGACTCAAGGGTAGCATAGATTTGAGCGATACGTTAAATTGACAAGAGGCTCGAGGTCTTTATTGTTACAAAATTTCAAGGTTTTATAACGCTCCAGTAAAAAGTTACAAGCATTTGTATGTTGCAAACTTTGATAGCTGTAGGACGTACCGTATAGAAGTTAGGGCCATTTGAAATTTTATCAATGTTTGATTTGGGACTCAAGCGTAGCATAGCTTTGAGCGATAGCTTAAATTGATAAGAGGCTCGAGTACTTTATTGTTACAAAATTTCAAGGTTTTATGACGCTCCAGTAAAAAGTTACAAGCATTTGTATGTTGCCAACTTTGATAGGTGTAGGACGTACCGTATAGAAGTTACGGCCATTTGAAGTTTTATAAGTGTTTGATTTGGGACTCAAGGTTAGCATAGCTTTGAGCGATACCTTAAATTGAGAAGAGGCTCGAGTACTTTATTGTTACAAAATTTCAAGGTTTTATGACGCTCCAGTAAAAAGTTACAAGCATTTGTATGTTACATACTTTGATAGGTGTAGGACGTACCGTATAGAAGTGAGGGCCATTTGAAGTTTTATGAGTGTTTGATTTGGGACTCAAGGGTAGCATAGCTTTGAGCGATAGCTTAAATTGACAAGAGGCTCGAGTACTTTATTGTTACAAAATTTCAAGATTTTGTGACGCTCCAGTAAAAAGTTACAAGCATTTGTATGTTGCAAATTTTATAGGTGTGGGACGTACCGTATAGAAGTTAGGGCCATTTGAAATTTTAGCAGTGTTTGATTTGGGACTCAAGGGTAGCATAGTTTTGTGCGATAGCTTAAATTGACAAGAGGCTCGAGTACTATATTGTTACAAAATTTCAAGGTTTTATGACGCTCGAGTAAAAAGTTACAAGCATTTATATGTTGCAAACTTTGATAGATGTAGGACGTACCGTATAGAAGTTACGGCCATTTGAAGTTTTATCAGTGTTTGAGTTGGGACTCAAGGGTAGCATAGCTTTGAGCGATAGCTTAAATTGAGAAGAGGCTCGAGTACTTTATTGTTACAAAATTTCAAGGTTTTATGACGCTAAAGTAAAAAGTTACAAGCATTTGTATGTTGCAAACTCTGATAGATGTAGGACGTACCGTATAGAAGTTAGGGCAATTTGAAGTTTTATCATTGTTCGATGTGGGACTCAAGGGTAGCATAGCTTTGAGCGATAGGTTAAATTGACAAGAGACTCAAGGTCTTTATTGTTACAAAATTTCAAGGTTTTATAACGCTCCAGTAAAAAGTTACAAGCATTTGTATGTTACATACTTTGATAGGTGTAGGACGTACCGTATAGAAGTGAGGGCCATTTGAAGTTTTATCAGTGTTTGATTTGGGACTCAAGGTTAGCATAGCTTTGAGCGATAGCTTAAATTGAGAAGAGGCTCGAGTACTTTATTGTTACAAAATTTCAAGGTTTTATGACGCTCCAGTAAAAAGTTACAAGCATTTGTATGTTACATACTTTGATAGGTGTAGGACGTACCGTATAGAAGTTAGGGCCATTTGAAGTTTTATCAGTGTTTGATTTGGGACTCAAGGGTAGCAAAGCTTTGAGCGATAGCTTAAATTGACAAGAGGCTCGAGTACTTTATTGTTACAAAATTTCAATGTTTTTGTATGTTGCAAACTTTGATAGCTGTAGGACGTACCGTACAGAAGTTAGGGCCATTTGAAATTTTATCAGTGTTTGATTTGGGACTCAAGCGTAGCATAGCTTTGAGCGATAGCTTAAATTGACAAGAGGCTCGAGTACTTTTTTGTTACAAAATTTCAAGGTTTTATGACGCTCCAGTAAAAAGTTACAAGCATTTGTATGTTGCCAACTTTGATAGATGTAGGACGTACCGTATAGAAGTTAGGGCCATTTGAAGTTTTATAAGTGTTTGATTTGGGACTCAAGGTTAGCATAGCTTTGAACGATAGCTTAAATTGACAAGAGGCTCGAGTACTTTATTTTTACAAAATTTCAAGGTTTTATGACGCTCCAGTAAAAAAATACAAGCATTTGTATGTTGCAAACTTTGATAGGTGTAGGACGTACCGTATAGAAGTTAGGGCCATTTGAAGTTTTATCATTGTTCGATTTGGGACTCAAGGGTAGCATAGCTTTGAGCGATAGGTTAAATTGACAAGAGGCTCGAGGTCTTTATTGTTACAAAATTTCAAGGCTTTATAACGCTCCAGTAAAAAGTTACAAGCATTTGTATGTTGCAAACTTTGATATGTGTAGGATGCACCGTATAGAAGTTAGGGCCATTTGAAATTTTATCAGTGTTTGATTTGGGACTCAAGGGTAGCATAGCCTTGATCGATAGCTTAAATTGACAAGAGGCTCGAGTACTTTATTGTTACAAAATTTCAAGGTTTTATGACGCTCCAATAAAAAGTTACAAGCATTTGTATGTTGCAAACTCTGATAGGTTTAGGATGTACCGTATAGAAGTT
Source organism: Clusia tigrina (assembly GCA_920105625.2). Lineage (NCBI taxonomy): Eukaryota > Metazoa > Arthropoda > Insecta > Diptera > Clusiidae > Clusia > Clusia tigrina. The sequence goes on from CAKKTE020000559.1 coordinate 809,013, forward strand.
TGGGCCATTTGAAGTTTTATCATTGTTCGATTTGGGACTCAAGGGTAGCATAGCTTTGAGCGATAGCTTAAATTGACAAGAGGCTCGAGTACTTTATTGTTACAAAATTTCAAGATTTTGTGACGCTCCAGTAAAAAGTTACAAGCATTTGTATGTTGCAAATTTTATAGGTGTAGGACGTACCGTATAGAAGTTAGGGCCATTTGAAATTTTAGCAGTGTTTGATTTGGGACTCAAGGGTAGCATAGTTTTGTGCGATAGCTTAAATTGACAAGAGGCTCGAGTACTATATTGTTACAAAATTTCAAGGTTTTATGACGCTCGAGTAAAAAGTTACAAGCATTTATATGTTGCAAACTTTGATAGATGTAGGACGTACCGTATAGAAGTTACGGCCATTTGAAGTTTTATCAGTGTTTGATTTGGGACTCAAGGGTAGCATAGCTTTGAGCGATAGCTTAAATTGAGAAGAGGCTCGAGTACTTTATTGTTACAAAATTTCAAGGTTTTATGACGCTAAAGTAAAAAGTTACAAGCATTTGTATGTTGCAAACTCTGATAGATGTAGGACGTACCGTATAGAAGTTAGGGCAATTTGAAGTTTTATCATTGTTCGATGTGGGACTCAAGGGTAGCATAGCTTTGAGCGATAGGTTAAATTGACAAGAGACTCAAGGTCTTTATTGTTACAAAATTTCAAGGTTTTATAACGCTCCAGTAAAAAGTTACAAGCATTTGTATGTTACATACTTTGATAGGTGTAGGACGTACCGTATAGAAGTGAGGGCCATTTGAAGTTTTATCAGTGTTTGATTTGGGACTCAAGGTTAGCATAGCTTTGAGCGATAGCTTAAATTGAGAAGAGGCTCGAGTACTTTATTGTTACAAAATTTCAAGGTTTTATGACGCTCCAGTAAAAAGTTACAAGCATTTGTATGTTACATACTTTGATAGGTGTAGGACGTACCGTATAGAAGTTAGGGCCATTTGAAGTTTTATCAGTGTTTGATTTGGGACTCAAGGGTAGCAAAGCTTTGAGCGATAGCTTAAATTGACAAGAGGCTCGAGTACTTTATTGTTACAAAATTTCAATGTTTTTGTATGTTGCAAACTTTGATAGCTGTAGGACGTACCGTACAGAAGTTAGGGCCATTTGAAATTTTATCAGTGTTTGATTTGGGACTCAAGCGTAGCATAGCTTTGAGCGATAGCTTAAATTGACAAGAGGCTCGAGTACTTTTTTGTTACAAAATTTCAAGGTTTTATGACGCTCCAGTAAAAAGTTACAAGCATTTGTATGTTGCCAACTTTGATAGATGTAGGACGTACCGTATAGAAGTTAGGGCCTTTTGAAGTTTTATAAGTGTTTGATTTGGGACTCAAGGTTAGCATAGCTTTGAACGATAGCTTAAATTGACAAGAGGCTCGAGTACTTTATTGTTACAAAATTTCAAGGTTTTATGACGCTCCAGTAAAAAAATACAAGCATTTGTATGTTGCAAACTTTGATAGGTGTAGGACGTACCGTATAGAAGTTTGGGCCATTTGAAGTTTTATCATTGTTCGATTTGGGACTCAAGGGTAGCATAGCTTTGAGCGATAGGTTAAATTGACAAGAGGCTCGAGGTCTTTATTGTTACAAAATTTCAAGGCTTTATAACGCTCCAGTAAAAAGTTACAAGCATTTGTATGTTGCAAACTTTGATATGTGTAGGATGCACCGTATAGAAGTTAGGGCCATTTGAAATTTTATCAGTGTTTGATTTGGGACTCAAGGGTAGCATAGCCTTGATCGATAGCTTAAATTGACAAGAGGCTCGAGTACTTTATTGTTACAAAATTTCAAGGTTTTATGACGCTCCAATAAAAAGTTACAAGCATTTGTATGTTGCAAACTTTGATAGGTTTAGGATGTACCGTATAGAAGTTTGGGCCATTTGAAGTTTTATCATTGTTCGATTTGGGACTCAAGGGTAGCATAGATTTGAGCGATACGTTAAATTGACAAGAGGCTCGAGGTCTTTATTGTTACAAAATTTCAAGGTTTTATAACGCTCCAGTAAAAAGTTACAAGCATTTGTATGTTGCAAACTTTGATAGCTGTAGGACGTACCGTATAGAAGTTAGGGCCATTTGAAATTTTATCAATGTTTGATTTGGGACTCAAGCGTAACATAGCTTTGAGCGATAGCTTAAATTGATAAGAGGCTCGAGTACTTTATTGTTACAAAATTTCAAGGTTTTATGACGCTCCAGTAAAAAGTTACAAGCATTTGTATGTTGCCAACTTTGATAGGTGTAGGACGTACCGTATAGAAGTTACGGCCATTTGAAGTTTTATAAGTGTTTGATTTGGGACTCAAGGTTAGCATAGCTTTGAGCGATAGCTTAAATTGACAAGAGGCTCGAGTACTTTATTTTTACAAAATTTAAAAGGTTTTATGACGCTCCAGTAAAAAAATACAAGCATTTGTATGTTGCAAACTTTGATAGGTGTAGGACGTACCGTATAGAAGTTAGGGCCATTTGAAGTTTTATCATTGTTCGATTTGGGACTCAAGGGTAGCATAGCTTTGAGCGATAGGTTAAATTGACAAGAGGCTCGAGGTCTTTATTGTTACAAAATTTCAAGGCTTTATAACGCTCCAGTAAAAAGTTACAAGCATTTGTATGTTGCAAACTTTGATATGTGTAGGATGCACCGTATAGAAGTTAGGGCCATTTGAAATTTTATCAGTGTTTGATTTGGGACTCAAGGGTAGCATAGCCTTGATCGATAGCTTAAATTGACAAGAGGCTCGAGTACTTTATTGTTACAAAATTTCAAGGTTTTATGACGCTCCAATAAAAAGTTACAAGCATTTGTATGTTGCAAACTTTGATAGGTTTAGGATGTACCGTATAGAAGTTTGGGCCATTTGAAGTTTTATCATTGTTCGATTTGGGACTCAAGGGTAGCATAGATTTGAGCGATACGTTAAATTGACAAGAGGCTCGAGGTCTTTATTGTTACAAAATTTCAAGGTTTTATAACGCTCCAGTAAAAAGTTACAAGCATTTGTATGTTGCAAACTTTGATAGCTGTAGGACGTACCGTATAGAAGTTAGGGCCTTTTGAAATTCTATCAATGTTTGATTTGGGACTCAAGCGTAGCATAGCTTTGAGCGATAGCTTAAATTGATAAGAGGCTCGAGTACTTTATTGTTACAAAATTTCAAGGTTTTATGACGCTCCAGTAAAAAGTTACAAGCATTTGTATGTTGCCAACTTTGATAGGTGTAGGACGTACCGTATAGAAGTTACGGCCATTTGAAGTTTTATAAGTGTTTGATTTGGGACTCAAGGTTAGCATAGCTTTGAGCGATACCTTAAATTGAGAAGAGGCTCGAGTACTTTATTGTTACAAAATTTCAAGGTTTTATGACGCTCCAGTAAAAAGTTACAAGCATTTGTATGTTACATACTTTGATAGGTGTAGGACGTACCGTATAGAAGTGAGGGCCATTTGAAGTTTTATCAGTGTTTGATTTGGGACTCAAGGGTAGCATAGCTTTGAGCGATAGCTTAAATTGACAAGAGGCTCGAGTACTTTATTGTTACAAAATTTCAAGATTTTGTGACGCTCCAGTAAAAAGTTACAAGCATTTGTATGTTGCAAATTTTATAGGTGTAGGACGTACCGTATAGAAGTTAGGGCCATTTGAAATTTTAGCAGTGTTTGATTTGGGACTCAGGGGTAGCATAGTTTTGTGCGATAGATTAAATTGACAAGAGGCTCGAGTACTATATTGTTACAAAATTTCAAGGTTTTATGACGCTCGAGTAAAAAGTTACAAGCATTTATATGTTGCAAACTTTGATAGATGTAGGACGTACCGTATATAAGTTACGGCCATTTGAAGTTTTATCAGTGTTTGATTTGGGACTCAAGGGTAGCATAGCTTTGAGCGATAGCTTAAATTGAGAAGAGGCTCGAGTACTTTATTGTTACAAAATTTCAAGGTTTTATGACGCTAAAGTAAAAAGTTACAAGCATTTGTATGTTGCAAACTCTGATAGATGTAGGACGTACCGTATAGAAGTTAGGGCAATTTGAAGTTTTATCATTGTTCGATGTGGGACTCAAGGGTAGCATAGCTTTGAGCGATAGGTTAAATTGACAAGAGACTCAAGGTCTTTATTGTTACAAAATTTCAAGGTTTTATAACGCTCCAGTAAAAAGTTACAAGCATTTGTATGTTACATACTTTGATAGGTGTAGGACGTACCGTATAGAAGTGAGGGCCATTTGAAGTTTTATCAGTGTTTGATTTGGGACTCAAGGTTAGCATAGCTTTGAGCGATAGCTTAAATTGAGAAGAGGCTCGAGTACTTTATTGTTACAAAATTTCAAGGTTTTATGACGCTCCAGTAAAAAGTTACAAGCATTTGTATGTTACATACTTTGATAGGTGTAGGACGTACCGTATAGAAGTTAGGGCCATTTGAAGTTTTATCAGTGTTTGATTTGGGACTCAAGGGTAGCAAAGCTTTGAGCGATAGCTTAAATTGACAAGAGGCTCGAGTACTTTATTGTTACAAAATTTCAAGGTTTTTGTATGTTGCAAACTTTGATAGCTGTAGGACGTACCGTACAGAAGTTAGGGCCATTTGAAATTTTATCAGTGTTTGATTTGGGACTCAAGCGTAGCATAGCTTTGAGCGATAGCTTAAATTGACAAGAGGCTCGAGTACTTTTTTGTTACAAAATTTCAAGGTTTTATGACGCTCCAGTAAAAAGTTACAAGCATTTGTATGTTGCCAACTTTGATAGATGTAGGACGTACCGTATAGAAGTTAGGGCCATTTGAAGTTTTATAAGTGTTTGATTTGGGACTCAAGGTTAGCATAGCTTTGAACGATAGCTTAAATTGACAAGAGGCTCGAGTACTTTATTGTTACAAAATTTCAAGGTTTTATGACGCTCCAGTAAAAAAATACAAGCATTTGTATGTTGCAAACTTTGATAGGTGTAGGACGTACCGTATAGAAGTTTGGGCCATTTGAAGTTTTATCATTGTTCGATTTGGGACTCAAGGGTAGCATAGCTTTGAGCGATAGGTTAAATTGACAAGAGGCTCGAGGTCTTTATCGTTACAAAATTTCAAGGCTTTATAACGCTCCAGTAAAAAGTTACAAGCATTTGTATGTTGCAAACTTTGATATGTGTAGGATGCACCGTATAGAAGTTAGGGCCATTTGAAATTTTATCAGTGTTTGATTTGGGACTCAAGGGTAGCATAGCCTTGATCGATAGCTTAAATTGACAAGAGGCTCGAGTACTTTATTGTTACAAAATTTCAAGGTTTTATGACGCTCCAATAAAAAGTTACAAGCATTTGTATGTTGCAAACTTTGATAGGTTTAGGATGTACCGGATAGAAGTTTGGGCCATTTGAAGTTTTATCATTGTTCGATTTGGGACTCAAGGGTAGCATAGATTTGAGCGATACGTTAAATTGACAAGAGGCTCGAGGTCTTTATTGTTACAAAATTTCAAGGTTTTATAACGCTCCAGTAAAAAGTTACAAGCATTTGTATGTTGCAAATTTTGATAGCTGTAGGACGTACCGTATAGAAGTTAGGGCCATTTGAAATTTTATCAATGTTTGACTTGGGACTCAAGCGTAACATAGCTTTGAGCGATAGGTTAAATTGATAAGAGGCTCGAGTACTTTATTGTTACAAAATTTCAAGGTTTTATGACGCTCCAGTAAAAAGTTACAAACATTTGTATGTTGCCAACTTTGATAGGTGTAGGACGTACCGTATAGAAGTTACGGCCATTTGAAGTTTTATAAGTGTTTGATTTGGGACTCAAGGTTAGCATAGCTTTGAGCGATACCTTAAATTGAGAAGAGGCTCGAGTACTTTATTGTTACAAAATTTCAAGGTTTTATGACGCTCCAGTAAAAAGTTACAAGCATTTGTATGTTACATACTTTGATAGGTGTAGGACGTACCGTATAGAAGTGACGGCCATTTGAAGTTTTATCAGTGTTTGATTTGGGACTCAAGGGTAGCATAGCTTTGAGCGATAGCTTAAATTGACAAGAGGCTCGAGTACTTTATTGTTACAAAATTTCAAGATTTTGTGACGCTCCAGTAAAAAGTTACAAGCATTTGTATGTTGCAAATTTTATAGGTGTAGGACGTACCGTATAGAAGTTAGAGCCATTTGAAGTTTTATCAGTGCTTGATTTGGGACTCAAGGGTAGCATAGCTTTGACCGATAGCTTAAATTGAGAAGAGGCTCGAGTACTTTATTGTTACAAAATTTCAAGGTTTTATGACGCTAAAGTAAAAAGTTACAAGCATTTGTATGTTGCAAACTCTGATAGATGTAGGACGTACCGTATAGAAGTTAGGGCAATTTGAAGTTTTATCATTGTTCGATGTGGGACTCAAGGGTAGCATAGCTTTGAGCGATAGGTTAAATTGACAAGAGGTTCGAGTACTTTATAGTTACAAAATTTCAAGGTTTTATGACGCTCCAATAAAAAGTTACAAGCATTTGTATGTTGCAAACTTTGATAGGTTTAGGATGTACCGTAACGAAGTTTGGGCCATTTGAAGTTTTATAATTGTTCGATTTGGGACTCAAGGGTAGCATAGCTTTGAGCGATAGGTTAAATTGACAAGAGGCTCGAGGTCTTTCTTGTTACAAAATTTGAAGGTTTTATAACGCTCCAGTAAAAAGTTACAAGCAGTTGTATGTTGCAAACTTTGATAGCTGTAGGACGTACCGTATAGAAGTTAGGGCCATTTGAAATTTTATCAGTGTTTGATTTGGGACTCAAGGGTAGCATAGCTTTGAGCGATAGCTTAAATTGATAAGAGGCTCGAGTACTTTATTGTTACAAAATTTCAAGGTTTTATGACGCTCCAGTAAAAAGTTACAAGCATTTGTATGTTACCAACTTTGATAGGTGTAGGACGTACCGTATAGAAGTTAGGGCCATTTGAAGTTTTATAAGTGTTTGATTTGGGACTCAAGGTTAGCATAGCTTTGAGCGATAGCTTAAATTGACAAGAGGCTCGAGTACTTTATTGTTACAAAATTTCAAGGTTTTATGACGCTCCAGTAAAAAGTTACAAGCATTTGTATGTTACATACTTTGATAGGTGTAGGACGTACCGTATAGAAGTTAGGGCCATTTGAAGTTTTATCAGTGTTTGATTTGGGACTCTAGGGTAGCATAGCTTTGAGCAATAGCTTAAATTGACAAGAGGCTCGAGGTCTTTATTGTTACAAAATTTCAAGGCTTTATAACGCTCCAGTAAAAAGTTACAAGCATTTGTATGTTGCAAACTTTGATATGTGTAGGACGTACCGTATAGAAGTTAGGGCCATTTGAAATTTTATCAGTGTTCGATTTGGGACTCAAGGGTAGCATAGCCTTGATCGATAGCTTAAATTGACAAGAGGCTCGAGTACTTTATTGTTACAAAATTTCAAGGTTTTATGACGCTCCAATAAAAAGTTACAAGCATTTGTATGTTGCAAACTTTGATAGGTTTAGGATGTACCGTATAGAAGTTTGGGCCATTTGAAGTTTTATAATTGTTCGATTTGGGACTCAAGGGTAGCATAGCTTTGAGCGATAGGTTAAATTGACAAGAGGCTCGAGGTCTTTCTTGTTACAAAATTTGAAGGTTTTATAACGCTCCAGTAAAAAGTTACAAGCATTTGTATGTTGCAAACTTTGATAGCTGTAGGACGTACCGTATAGAAGTTAGGGCCATTTGAAATTTTATCAGTGTTTGATTTGGGACTCAAGGGTAGCATAGCTTTGAGCGATAGCTTAAATTGATAAGAGGCTCGAGTACTTTATTGTTACAAAATTTCAAGGTTTTATGACGCTCCAGTAAAAAGTTACAAGCATTTGTATGTTACCAACTTTGATAGGTGTAGGACGTACCGTATAGAAGTTAGGGCCATTTGAAGTTTTATAAGTGTTTGATTTGGGACTCAAGGTTAGCATAGCTTTGAGCGATAGCTTAAATTGACAAGAGGCTCGAGTACTTTATTGTTACAAAATTTCAAGGTTTTATGACGCTCCAGTAAAAAGTTACAAGCATTTGTATGTTACATACTTTGGTAGGTGTAGGACGTACCGTATAGAAGTTAGGGCCATTTGAAATTTTATCAGTGTTTGATTTGGGACTCAAGGGTAGCATAGCTTTGAGCAATAGCTTAAATTGACAAGAGGCTCGAGGTCTTTATTGTTACAAAATTTCAAGGCTTTATAACGCTCCAGTAAAAAGTTACAAGCATTTGTATGTTGCAAACTTTGATATGTGTAGGACGTACCGTATAGAAGTTAGGGCCATTTGAAATTTTATCAGTGTTTGATTTGGGACTGAAGGGTAGCATAGCCTTGATCGATAGCTTAAATTGACAAGAGGCTCGAGTACTTTATTGTTACAAAATTTCAAGGTTTTATGACGCTCCAATAAAAAGTTACAAGCATTTGTATGTTGCAAACTTTGATAGGTTTAGGATGTACCGTATAGAAGTTTGGGCCATTTGAAGTTTTATCATTGTTCGATTTGGGACTCAAGGGTAGCATAGATTTGAGCGATACGTTAAATTGACAAGAGGCTCGAGGTCTTTATTGTTACAAAATTTCAAGGCTTTATAACGCTCCAGTAAAAAGTTACAAGCATTTGTATGTTGCAAACTTTGATATGTGTAGGACGTACCGTATAGAAGTTAGGGCCATTTGAAATTTTATCAGTGTTTGATTTGGGACTGAAGGGTAGCATAGCCTTGATCGATAGCTTAAATTGACAAGAGGCTCGAGTACTTTATTGTTACAAAATTTCAAGGTTTTATGACGCTCCAATAAAAAGTTACAAGCATTTGTATGTTGCAAACTTTGATAGGTTTAGGATGTACCGTATAGAAGTTTGGGCCATTTGAAGTTTTATCATTGTTCGATTTGGGACTCAAGGGTAGCATAGATTTGAGCGATACGTTAAATTGACAAGAGGCTCGAGGTCTTTATTGTTACAAAATTTCAAGGTTTTATAACGCTCCAGTAAAAAGTTACAAGCATTTGTATGTTGCAAACTTTGATAGCTGTAGGACGTACCGTATAGAAGTTAGGGCCATTTGAAATTTTATCAATGTTTGATTTGGGACTCAAGCGTAGCATAGCTTTGAGCGATAGCTTAAATTGATAAGAGGCTCGAGTACTTTATTGTTACAAAATTTCAAGGTTTTATGACGCTACAGTAAAAAGTTACAAGCATTTGTATGTTGCCAACTTTGATAGGTGTAGGACGTACCGTATAGAAGTTAGGGCCATTTGAAATTTTATCAGTGTTTGATTTGGGACTCAAGGGTAGCATAGCTTTGAGCGATAGCTTAAATTGACAAGAGGCTCGAGTACTTTATTGTTACAAAATGTCAAGATTTTATGACGCTCCAGTAAAAAGTTACAAGCATTTGTATGTTGCAAATTTTGTAGGTGTAGGACGTACCGTATAGAAGTTAGGGCCATTTGAAATTTTAGCAGTGTTTGATTTGGGACTCAAGGGTAGCATAGTTTTGTGCGATAGCTTAAATTGACAAGAGGCTCGAGTACTATATTGTTACAAAATTTCAAGGTTTTATGACGCTCGAGTAAAAAGTTACAAGCATTTATATGTTGCAAACTTTGATAGGTGTAGGACGTACCGTATAGAAGTTACGGCCATTTGAAGTTTTATCAGTGTTTGATTTGGGACTCAAGGGTAGCATAGCTTTGAGCGATAGCTTAAATTGAGAAGAGGCTCGAGTACTTTATTGTTACAAAATTTCAAGGTTTTATGACGCTAAAGTAAAAAGTTACAAGCATTTGTATGTTGCAAACTCTGATAGATGTAGGACGTACCGTATAGAAGTTAGGGCAATTTGAAGTTTTATCATTGTTCGATTTGGGACTCAAGGGTAGCATAGCTTTGAGCGATAGGTTAAATTGACAAGAGACTCAAGGTCTTTATTGTTACAAAATTTCAAGGTTTTATAACGCTCCAGTAAAAAGTTACAAGCATTTGTATGTTGCAAACTTTGATAGCTGTAGGACGTACCGTATAGAAGTTAGGGCCATTTGAAATTTTATCAGTGTTTGATTTGGGACTCAAGGGTAGCATAGCCTTGATCGATAGCTTAAATTGACAAGAGGCTGGAGTACTTTATTGTTACAAAATTTCAAGGTTTTATGACGCTCCAATAAAAAGTAACAAGCATATGTATGTTGCAAACTTTGATAGGTTTAGGATGTACCGTATAGAAGTTTGGGCCATTTGAAGTTTTATAATTGTTCGATTTGGGACTCGGAGGTAGCATAGCTTCGAGCGATAGGTTAAATTGACAAGAGGCTCGAGGTCTTTATTGTTACAAAATTTGAAGGTTTTATAACGCTCCAGTAAAAAGTTACAAGCATTTGTATGTTGCAAACTTTGATAGCTGTAGGACGTACCGTATAGAAGTTAGGGCCATTTGAAATTTTATCAGTATTTGATTTGGGACTCAAGGGTAGCATAGCTTTGAGCGATAGCTTAAATTGATAAGAGGCTCGAGTACTTTATTGTTACAAAATTTCAAGGTTTTATGACGCTCCAGTAAAAAGTTACAAGCATTTGTATGTTGCCAACTTTGATAGGTGTAGGACGTACCGTATAGAAGTTAGGGCCATTTGAAGTTTTATAAGTGTTTGATTTGGGACTCAAGGTTAGCATAGCTTTGAGCGATAGCTTAAATTGACAAGACGCTCGAGTACTTTATTGTTACAAAATTTCAAGGTTTTATGACGCTCCAGTAAAAAGTTACAAGCATTTGTATGTTACATACTTTGATAGGTGTAGGACGTACCGTATAGAAGTTAGGGCCATTTGAAGTTTTATCAGTGTTTGATTTGGGACTCAAGGGTAGCATAGCTTTGAGCAATAGCTTAAATTGACAAGAGGCTCGAGTACTTTATTGTTACAAAATTTCAAGGTTTTATGACGCTCCATTAAAAAGTTACAAGCATTTGTATGTTGCAAACTTTGATATGTATAGGACGTACCCTATAGAAGTTAGGGCCATTTGAAGTTTTATAATTGTTTGATTTGGGACCCAAGGGTAGCATAGCTTTGAGCGACAGCTTAAATTGACAAGAGGCTCGAGGTCTTTATTGTTACAAAATTTCAAGGTTTTATGACGCTCCAGTAAAAAGTTATAAGCATTTGCATGTTGCAAACTTTGATAGGTGTAGGACGTACCGTACAGAAGTTAGGGCCATTTGAAGTTTTATCAGTGTTTGATTTGGGACTCAAGGGTAGCATAGCTTGGAGCGATAGCTTAAATTGACAAGAGGCTCGAGTACTTTATTGTTACAAAATTTCAAGATTTTATGACGCTCCAGTAAAAAGTTACAAGCATTTGTATGTTGCAAATTTGATAGGTGTAGGACGTACCGTATAGAAGTTAGGGCCATTTGAAATTTTAGCAGTGTTTGATTTGGGACTCAAGGGTAGCATAGTTTTGTGCGATAGCTTAAATTGACAAGAGGCTCGAGTACTATATTGTTACAAAATTTCAAGGTTTTATGACGTGCGAGTAAAAAGTTACAAGCATTTGTATGTTGCAAACTTTGATAGGTGTAGGACGTACCGTATAGAAGTTACGGCCATTTGAAGTTTTATCAGTGTTTGATTTGGGATTCAAGGGTAGCATAGCTTTGAGCGATAGCTTAAATTGAGAAGAGGCTCGAGTACTTTATTGTTACAAAATTTCAAGGTTTTATGACGCTCCAGTAAAAAGTTACAAGCATTTGTATGTTGCAAACTTTGATAGGTGTAGGACGTACCGTATAGAAGTTAGGGCCATTTGAAGTTTTATCATTGTTCGATTTGGGACTCAAAGGTAGCATAGCTTTGAGCGATAGGTTAAATTGACAAGAGGCTCGAGGTCTTTATTGTTACAAAATTTCAAGATTTTATAACGCTCCAGTAAAAAGTTACAAGCATTTATATGTTGCAAACTTTGATAGCTGTAGGACGTACCGTACAGAAGTTAGGGCCATTTGAAATTTTATCAGTGTTTGATTTGGGACTCAAGGGTAGCATAGCTTTGAGCGATAGCTTAAATTGACAAGAGGCTCGAGTACTTTATTGTTACAAAATTTCAAAGTTTTATGACGCTCCAGTAAAAAGTTACAAGCATTTGTATGTTGCCAACTTTGATAGGTGTAGGACGTACCGTATAGAAGTTAGGGTCATTTGAAGTTTTATAAGTGTTTGATTTGGGACTCAAGATTAGCATAGCTATGAACGATAGCTTAAATTGACAAGAGGCTCGAGTACTGTGTTGTTACAAAATTTCAAGGTTTTATGACGCTCCAGTAAAAAGTTACAAGCATTTGTATGTTACATACTTTGATAGGTGTAATACGTACCGTATAGAAGTTAGGGCCATTTGAAGTTTCATCAGTGTTTGATTTGGGACTCAAGGGTAGCATAGCGTTGAGCGATAGCTTAAATTGGCAAGAGGCTCGAGTACTTTATTGTTACAAAATTTCAAGGTTTTATGACGCTCCAGTAAAAAAATACAAGCATTTGTATGTTGCAAACTTTGATAGGTGTAGGACGTACCGTATAGAAGTTAGGGCCATTTGAAGTTTTATCATTGTTTGATTTGGGACCCAAGGGTAGCATAGCTTTGAGCGACAGCTTAAATTGACAAGAGGCTCGAGGTCTTTATTGTTACAAAATTTCAAGGTTTTATGACGGTCCAGTAAAAAGTTACAAGCATTTGTATGTTGCCAACTTTGATAGGTGTAGGACGTACCGTATAGAAGTTAGGGTCATTTCAAGTTTTATAAGTGTTTGATTTGGGACTCAAGGTTAGCATAGCTTTGAGCGATAGCTTAAATTGACAAGAGGCTCGAGTACTTTATTGTTAGAAAATTTGAAGGTTTTATGACTTTCCAGTAAAAAGTTACAAGCATTTGTATGCTACATACTTTGATAGGTGTAGGACGTACCGTATTGAAGTTAAGGCCAATTGAAGTTTTATCAGTGTTTGATTTGGGACTCAAGGGTAGCATAGCTTTGAGCGATAGCTTAAATTGGCAAGAGGCTCGAGTACTTTATTGTTACAAAATTTCAAGGTTTTATGACGCTCCAATAAAAAGTTACAAGCATTTGTATGTTACATACTTTGGTAGGTGTAGGACGTACCGTATAGAAGTTAGGGCCATTTGAAATTTTATCAGTGTTTGATTTGGGACTCAAGGGTAGCATAGCTTTGAGCGATAGCTTAAATTGAGAAGAGGCTCGAGTACTTTATTGTTACAAAATTTCAAGGTTTTATGACGCTCCAGTAAAAAGTTACAAGCATTTGTATGTTGCAAACTTTGATAGGTGTAGGACGTACCGTATAGAAGTTAGGGCCATTTGAAGTTTTATCATTGTTCGATTTGGGACTCAAGGGTAGAATAGCTTTGAGCGATAGGTTAAATTGACAAGAGGCTCGAGGTCTTTATTGTTACAAAATTTCAAGGTTTTATGACGCTCCAGTAAAAAGTTACAAGCATTTGTATGTTGCAAACTTTGATAGGTGTAGGACGTACCGTATAGAAGTTAGGGCCATTTGAAGTTTTATAAATGTTTGATTTGGGACTCAAGGTTAGCATAGCTTTGAGCGATAGCTTAAATTGACAAGAGGCTCGAGTACTTTATTGTTACAAAATTTCAAGGTTTTATGACGCTCCAGTAAAAAGTTACTAGCATTTGTATGTTACATACTTTGATAGGTGTAATACGTACCGTATAGAAGTTAGGGCCATTTGAAGTTTCATCAGTGTTTGATTTGGGACTCAAGGGTAGCATAGCTTTGAGCGATAGCTTAAATTGGCAAGAGGCTCGAGTACTTTATTGTTACAAAATTTCAAGGTTTTATGACGCTCCAGTAAAAAAATACAAGCATTTGTATGTTGCAAACTTTGATAGGTGTAGGACGTACCGTATAGAAGTTAGGGCCATTTGAAGTTTTATCATTGTTTGATTTGGGACCCAAGGGTAGCATAGCTTTGAGCGACAGCTTAAATTGACAAGAGGCTCGAGGTCTTTATTGTTAAAAAATTTCAAGGTTTTATGACGGTCCAGTAAAAAGTTACAAGCATTTGTATGTTGCCAAATTTGATAGGTGTAGGACGTACCGTATAGAAGTTAGGGTCATTTCAAGTTTTATAAGTGTTTGATTTGGGACTCAAGGTTAGCATAGCTTTGAGCGATAGCTTAAATTGACAAGAGGCTCGAGTACTTTATTGTTAGAAAATTTGAAGGTTTTATGACTTTCCAGTAAAAAGTTACAAGCATTTGTATGCTACATACTTTGATAGGTGTAGGACGTACCGTATTGAAGTTAAGGCCAATTGAAGTTTTATCAGTGTTTGATTTGGGACTCAAGGGTAGCATAGCTTTGAGCGATAGCTTAAATTGGCAAGAGGCTCGAGTACTTTATTGTTACAAAATTTCAAGGTTTTATGACGCTCCAATAAAAAGTTACAAGCATTTGTATGTTACATACTTTGGTAGGTGTAGGACGTACCGTATAGAAGTTAGGGCCATTTGAAATTTTATCAGTGTTTGATTTGGGACTCAAGGGTAGCATAGCTTTGAGCGATAGCTTAAGTTGAGAAGAGGCTCGAGTACTTTATTGTTACAAAATTTCAAGGTTTTATGACGCTCCAGTAAAAAGTTACAAGCATTTGTATGTTGTAAACTTTGATAGGTGTAGGACGTACCGTATAGAAGTTAGGGCCATTTGAAGTTTTATCATTGTTCGATTTGGGACTCAAGGGTAGAATAGCTTTGAGCGATAGGTTAAATTGACAAGAGGCTCGAGGTCTTTATTGTTACAAAATTTCAAGGTTTTATGACGGTCCAGTAAAAAGTTACAAGCATTTGTATGTTGCCAACTTTGATACGTGTAGGACGTACCGTATAGAAGTTAGGGTCATTTCAAGTTTTATAAGTGTTGAATTTGGGACTCAAGGTTAGCATAGATTTGAGCGATAGCTTAAATTGACAAGAGGCTCGAGTACTTTATTGTTAGAAAATTTGAAGGTTTTATGACTTTCCAGTAAAAAGTTACAAGCATTTGTATGCTACATACTTTGATAGGTGTAGGACGTACCGTATAGACGTTAAGGCCATTTGAAGTTTTATCAGTGTTTGATTTGGGACTCAAGGGTAGCATAGCTTTGAGCGATAGCTTAAATTGGCAAGAGGCTCGAGTACTTTATTGTTACAAAATTTCAAGGTTTTATGACGCTCCAATAAAAAGTTAAAAGCATTTGTATGTTACATACTTTGGTAGGTGTAGGACGTACCGTATAGAAGTTAGGGCCATTTGAAGTTCTATCAGTGTTTGATTTGGGACTCAAGGGTAGCATAGCTTTGAGCGATAGCTTAAATTGAGAAGAGGCTCGAGTACTTTATTGTTACAAAATTTCAAGGTTTTATGACGCTCCAGTAAAAAGTTACAAGCATTTGTATGTTGCAAACTTTGATAGGCGTAGGACGTACCGTATAGAAGTTAGGGCCATTTGAAGTTTTATCATTGTTCGATTTGGGACTCAAGGGTAGAATAGCTTTGAGCGATAGGTTAAATTGACAAGAGTGTCGAGGTCTTTATTGTTACAAAATTTCAAGGTTTTATGACGCTCCAGTAAAAAGTTACAAGCATTTGTATGTTACATACTTTGATAGGTGTAGGACGTACCGTATAGAAGTTAGGGCCATTTGAAGTTTTATCAGTGTTTGATTTGGGACTCAAGGGTAGCATAGCTTTGAGCGATAGTTTAAATTGGCAAGAGGCTCGAGTACTTTATTGTTACAAAATTTCAAGGTTTTATGACGCTCCACTAAAAAGCTACAAGCATTTGTATGTTGCAAACTTTGATAGGTTTAGAACGTACCGTATAGAAGTTAGGGCCATTTGAAGTTTTATCATTGTTTGATTTGGGACTCAAGGGTAGCAAAGCTTTGAGCGATAGCTTAAATTGACAACAGGCTCGAATACTTTATGTTACAAAATTTCAAGGTTTTATGACGCTTCAGTAAAAAGTTACAAGAATTTGTATGTTTCAAACTTTGAAAGGTGTAGGACGTACCGTATAGAAGTTAGGGCCATTTGAAATTTTAGCAGTGTTTGATTTGGGACTCAAGGGTAGCATAGCTTTGTGCGATAGCTTAAATTGACAAGAGGCTCGAGTACTTTATTGTTACAAAAATTCAAGGTTTTATGACGCCCCAGTAAAAAGTTACAAGCATTTGTATGTTGCAAACTTTGATAGGTGTAGGACGTACCGTATAGAAGTTGGGGCCATTTGAAGTTTTATCATTGTTTGATTTGGGACCCAAGGGTAGCATAGCTTTGAGCGACAGCTTAAATTGACAAGAGGCTCGAGGTCTTTATTGTTAGAAAATTTCAAGGTTTTATGACGCTCCAGTAAAAAGTTACAAGCATTTGTATGTTGCAAACTTTGATGGGCGTAGCACGTACCGTACAGAAGTTAGGGCCATTTGAAGTTTTATCAGTGTTTGATTTGGGACTCAAGGGTAACATAGCTTTGAGCGATAGCTTAAATTAACAAGAGGCTCGTGTACTTTATTGTTACAAAATTTCAAGGTTTTATGACGCTCGAGTAAAAAGTTACAAGCATTTGTATGTTGCAAACTTTTATAGGTGTAGGACGTACCGTATAGAAGTTACGGCCATTTGAAATTTTAGCAGTGTTTGATTTGGGACTCAAGGGTAGCTAGCTTTGTGCGATAGCTTAGATTGACAAGAGGCTCGAGTACTATATTGATACAAAATTTCAAGGTTTTATGACGCTCGAGTAAAAAGTTAGAAGCATTTGTATGTTGCAAACTTTGATAAGTGTAGGACGTACCGTATAGAAGCTACGGCCATTTGAAGTTTTATCAGTGTTTGATTTGGGACTCAAGGGTAGCATAGCTTTGAGCGATAGCTTCAATTGAGAAGAGGCTCGAGTACTTTATTGTTACAAAATTTCAAGGTTTTATGACGCTCCAGTAAAAAGTTACAAGCATTTGTATGTTGCAAACTCTGATAGGTGTAGGACGTACCGTATAGAAGTTAGGGCAATTTGAAGTTTTATCAATGTTCGATTTGGGACTCAAGGGTAGCATAGCTTTGAGTGATAGGTTAAACTGACAAGAGGCTCGAGGTCTTTATTGTTACAAAATTTCAAGGTTTTATAACGCTCCAGTAAAAAGTTACAAGCATTTGTATGTTGCAAACTTTGATAGCTGTAGGACGTACCGTATAGAAGTTATGGCCATTTGAAATTTTATCAGTGTTTGATTTGGGACTCAAGGGTAGCATAGCTTTGAACGATAGCTTAAATTGACAGGAGGCTCGAGTACTTTATTGTTACAAAATTTCAAGGTTTTATGACGCTCCAGTAAAAAGTTACAAGCATTTGTATGTTACCAACTTTGATAGGTGTAGGACGTACCGTATAGAAGCTAGGGCCATTTGAAGTTTTATAAGTGTTTGATTTGGGACTCAAGGTTAGCATAGCTTTGAGCGATAGCTTAAATTGACAAGAGGCTCGAGTACTTTATTGTTACAAAATTTCAAGGTTTTTTGACGCTCCAGTAAAAAGTTACAAGCATTTGTATGTTACATAGTTTGATAGGTGTAGGACGTGCCGTATAGAAGTTAGGGCCATTTGAAGTTTTATCAGTGTTTGATTTGGGACTCAAGGGTAGCATAGCTTTGAGCGATAGCTAAAATTGGCAAGATGCTCGAGTACTTTATTGTTACAAAATTTCAAGGTTTTATGACGCCCCAATAATAAGTTACAAGCATTTGTATGTTGCAAACTTTGATAGGTTTAGGACGTACCGTATATAAGCTAGGGCCATTTGAAGTTTTATAAGTGTTTGATTTGGGACTCAAGGGTAGCATAGCTTTGAGCGATAGCTTAAATTGAGAAGCGGCTCGAGTACTTTATTGTTACAAAATTTCAAGGTTTTATGACGCTCGAGTAAAAAGTTACAAGCATTTGTATGTTGCAAACTTTGATAGGTGTAGGACGTACCGTATAGAAGTTACGGCCATTTGAAATTTTAGCAGTGTTTGATTTGGGACTCAAGGGTAGCTAGCTTTGTGCGATAGCTTAGATTGACAAGAGGCTCGAGTACTATATTGTTACAAAATTTCAAGGTTTTATGACGCTCGAGTAAAAAGTTACAAGCATTTGTATGTTGCAAACTTTGATAAGTGTAGGACGTACCGTATAGAAGCTACGGCCATTTGAAGTTTTATCAGTGTTTGATTTGGGACTCAAGGGTAGCATAGCTTTGAGCGATAGCTTAAATTGAGAAGAGGCTCCAGTACTTTATTGTTACAAAATTTCAAGGTTTTATGACGCTCCAGTAAAAAGTTACAAGCATTTGTATGTTGCAAACTCTGATAGGTGTAGGACGTACCGTATAGAAGTTAGGGCAATTTGAAGTTTTATCAATGTTCGATTTGGGACTCAAGGGTAGCATAGCTTTGAGTGATAGGTTAAACTGACAAGAGGCTCGAGGTCTTTATTGTTACAAAATTTCAAGGTTTTATAACGCTCCAGTAAAAAGTTACAAGCATTTGTATGTTGCAAACTTTGATAGCTGTAGGACGTACCGTATAGAAGTTATGGCCATTTGAAATTTTATCAGTGTTTGATTTGGGACTCAAGGGTAGCATAGCTTTGAACGATAGCTTAAATTGACAAGAGGCTCGAGTACTTTATTGTTACAAAATTTCAAGGTTTTATGACGCTCCAGTAAAAAGTTACAAGCATTTGTATGTTACCAACTTTGATAGGTGTAGGACGTACCGTATAGAAGTTAGGGCCATTTGAAGTTTTATAAGTGTTTGATTTGGGACTCAAGGTTAGCATAGCTTTGAGCGATAGCTTAAATTGACAAGAGGCTCGAGTACTTTATTGTTACAAAATTTCAAGGTTTTTTGACGCTCCAGTAAAAAGTTACAAGCATTTGTATGTTACATAGTTTGATAGGTGTAGGACGTACCGTATAGAAGTTAGGGCCATTTGAAGTTTTATAAGTGTTTGATTTGGGACTCAAGGGTAGCATAGCTTTGAGCGATAGCTAAAATTGGCAAGATGCTCGAGTACTTTATTGTTACAAAATTTCAAGGTTTTATGACGCCCCAATAAAAAGTTACAAGCATTTGTATGTTGCAAACTTTGATAGGTTTAGGACGTACCGTATATAAGTTAGGGCCATTTGAAGTTTTATAAGTGTTTGATTTGGGACTCAAGGGTAGCATAGCTTTGAGCGATAGCTTAAATTGAGAAGCGGCTCGAGTACTTTATTGTTACAAAATTTCAAGGTTTTATGACGCTCCAGTAAAAAGTTACAAGCATTTGTATGTTGCAAACTCTGATAGGTGTAGGACGTACCGAATAGAAGTTAGGGCAATTAGAAGTTTTATCATTGTTCGATTTGGGACTCAAGGGTAGCATAGCTTTGAGCGATAGGTTAAATTGACAAGAGGCTCGAGGTCTTTATTGTTACAAAATTTCAAGGTTTTATAACGCTCCAGTAAAAAGTTACAAGCATTTGTATGTTGCCAACTTTGATAGGTGTAGGACGTGCCGTACAGAAGTTAGGGCCATTTGAAGTTTTATCAGTGTTTGATTTGGGACTCAAGGGTAACATAGCTTTGAGCGATAGCTTAAATTGACAAGAGGCTCGTGTACTTTATTGTTACAAAATTTCAAGGTTTTATGACGCTCGAGTAAAAAGTTACAAGCATTTGTAGGTTGCAAACTTTGATAGGTGTAGGACGTACCGTACAGAAGTTAGGGCCATTTGAAATTTTAGCAGTGTTTGATTTGGGACTCAAGGGTAACATAGCTTTGAGCGACAGCTTAAATTGACAAGAGGCTCGAGGTCTTTATTGTTACAAAATTTCAAGGTTTTATGACGCTTCAGTAAAAAGTTACAAGCATTTGTATGTTGCAAACTTTGATAGGTGTAGGACGTACCGTACAGAAGTTAGGGCCATTTGAAGTTTTATCAGTGTTTGATTTGGGACTCAAGGGTAACATAGCTTTGAGCGATAGCTTAAATTACCAAGAGGCTCGTGTATTTTATTGTTACAAAATTTCAAGGTTTTATGACGCTCGAGTAAAAAGTTGCAAGCATTTGTATGTTGCAAACTTTGATAGGTGTAGGACGTACCGTATAGAAGTTACGGCCATTTGAAATTTTAGCAGTGTTTGATTTGGGACTCAAGGGTAGCTAGCTTTGTGCGATAGCTTAGATTGACAAGAGGCTCGACTACTATATTGTTACAAAATTTCAAGGTTTTATGACGCTCGAGTAAAAAGTTACAAGCATTTGTATGTTGCAAACTTTGATAGGTGTAGGACGTACCGTATAGAAGTTACGGCCATTTGAAGTTTTATCAGTGTTTGATTTGGGACTCAAGGGTAGCATAGCTTTGAGCGATAGCTTAAATTGAGAAGAGGCTCGAGTACTTTATTGTTACAAAATTTCAAGGTTTTATGACGCTCCAGTAAAAAGTTACAAGCATTTGTATGTTGCAAACTCTGATAGGTGTAGGACATACCGTATAGAAGTTAGGGCAATTTGAAGTTTTATCATTGTTCGATTTGGGACTCAAGGGTAGCATCGCTTTGAGCGATAGGTTAAATTGACAAGAGGCTCGATGTCTTTATTGTTACAAAATTTCAAGGTTTTATAACGCTCCAGCGCATTTGTATGTTGCCAACTTTGATAGGTCTAGGACGTACCGTACAGAAGTTAGGGCCATTTGAAGTTTTATCAGTGTTTGATTTGGGACTCAAGGGTAACATAGCTTTGAGCGATAGCTTAAATTGACAAGAGGCTCGTGTACTTTATTGTTACAAAATTTCAAGGTTTTATGACGCTCGAGTAAAAAGTTACAAGCATTTGTATGTTGCAAACTTTGATAGGTGTAGGACGTACCGTATAGAAGTTAGGGCCATTTGAAATTTTAGCAGTGTTTGATTTGGGACTCAAGGGTAGCTAGCTTTGTGCGATAGCTTAGATTGACAGGAGGCTCGAGTACTATATTGTTACAAAATTTCAAGGTTTTATGACGCTCGAGTAAAAAGTTACAAGCATTTGTATGTTGCAAACTTTGATAGGTGTAGGACGTGCCGTATAGAAGTTACGGCCATTTGAAGTTTTATCAGTGTTTGATTTGGGACTCAAGGGTAGCATAGCTTTGAGCGATAGCTTCAATTGAGAAGAGGCTCGAGTACTTTATTGTTACAAAATTTCAAGGTTTTATGACGCTCCAGTAAAAAGTTACAAGCATTTGTATGTTGCAAACTCTGATAGGTGTAGGACGTACCGTATAGAAGTTAGGGCAATTTGAAGTTTTATCAATGTTCGATTTGGGACTCAAGCGTAGCATAGCTTTGAGTGATAGGTTAAACTGACAAGAGGCTCGAGGTCTTTATTGTTACAAAATTTCAAGGTTTTATAACGCTCCAGTAAAAAGTTACAAGCATTTGTATGTTGCAAACTTTGATAGCTGTAGGACGTACCGTATAGAAGTTATGGCCATTTGAAATTTTATCAGTGTTTGATTTGGGACTCAAGGGTAGCATAGCTTTGAACGATAGCTTAAATTGACAGGAGGCTCGAGTACTTTATTGTTACAAAATTTCAAGGTTTTATGACGCTCCAGTAAAAAGTTACAAGCATTTGTATGTTACCAACTTTGATAGGTGTAGGACGTACCGTATAGAAGCTCGGGCCATTTGAAGTTTTATAAGTGTTTGATTTGGGACTCAAGGTTAGCATAGCTTTGAGCGATAGCTTAAATTGACAAGAGGCTCGAGTACTTTATTGTTACAAAATTTCAAGGTTTTTTGACGCTCCAGTAAAAAGTTACAAGCATTTGTATGTTACATAGTTTGATAGGTGTAGGACGTACCGTATAGAAGTTAGGGCCATTTGAAGTTTTATCAGTGTTTGATTTGGGACTCAAGGGTAGCATAGCTTTGAGCGATAGCTAAAATTGGCAAGATGCTCGAGTACTTTATTGTTACAAAATTTCAAGGTTTTATGACGCCCCAATAAAAAGTTACAAGCATTTGTATGTTGCAAACTTTGATAGGTTTAGGACGTATCGTATATAAGTTAGGGCCATTTGAAGTTTTATAAGTGTTTGATTTGGGACTCAAGGGTAGCATAGCTTTGAGCGATAGCTTAAATTGAGAAGCGGCTCGAGTACTTTATTGTTACAAAATTTCAAGGTTTTATGACGCTCGAGTAAAAAGTTACAAGCATTTGTATGTTGCAAACTTTGATAGGTGTAGGACGTACCGTATAGAAGTTACGGCCATTTGAAATTTTAGCAGTGTTTGATTTGGGACTCAAGGGTAGCTAGCTTTGTGCGATAGCTTAGATTGACAAGAGGCTCGAGTACTATATTGTTACAAAATTTCAAGGTTTTATGACGCTCGAGTAAAAAGTTACAAGCATTTGTATGTTGCAAACTTTGATAAGTGTAGGACGTACCGTATAGAAGCTACGGCCATTTGAAGTTTTATCAGTGTTTGATTTGGGACTCAAGGGTAGCATAGCTTTGAGCGATAGCTTAAATTGAGAAGAGGCTCCAGTACTTTATTGTTACAAAATTTCAAGGTTTTATGACGCTCCAGTAAAAGGTTACAAGCATTTGTATGTTGCAAACTCTGATAGGTGTAGGACGTACCGTATAGAAGTTAGGGCAATTTGAAGTTTTATCAATGTTCGATTTGGGACTCAAGGGTAGCATAGTTTTGAGTGATAGGTTAAACCGACAAGAGGCTCGAGGTCTTTATTGTTACAAAATTTCAAGGTTTTATAACGCTCCAGTAAAAAGTTACAAGCATTTGTATGTTGCAAACTTTGATAGCTGTAGGACGTACCGTATAGAAGTTATGGCCATTTGAAATTTTATCAGTGTTTGATTTGGGACTCAAGGGTAGCATAGCTTTGAACGATAGCTTAAATTGACAAGAGGCTCGAGTACTTTATTGTTACAAAATTTCAAGGTTTTATGACGCTCCAGTAAAAAGTTACAAGCATTTGTATGTTACCAACTTTGATAGGTGTAGGACGTACCGTATAGAAGTTAGGGCCATTTGAAGTTTTATAAGTGTTTGATTTGGGACTCAAGGTTAGCATAGCTTTGAGCGATAGCTTAAATTGACAAGAGGCTCGAGTACTTTATTGTTACAAAATTTCAAGGTTTTTTGACGCTCCAGTAAAAAGTTACAAGCATTTGTATGTTACATAGTTTGATAGGTGTAGGACGTACCGTATAGAAGTTAGGGCCATTTGAAGTTTTATCAGTGTTTGATTTGGGACTCAAGGGTAGCATAGCTTTGAGCGATAGCTAAAATTGGCAAGATGCTCGAGTACTTTATTGTTACAAAATTTCAAGGTTTTATAACGCTCCAGTAAAAAGTTACAAGCATTTGTATGTTGCAAACTTTGATAGGTTTAGGACGTACCGTATATAAGTTAGGGCCATTTGAAGTTTTATAAGTGTTTGATTTGGGACTCAAGGGTAGCATAGCTTTGAGCGATAGCTTAAATTGAGAAGCGGCTCGAGTACTTTATTGTTACAAAATTTCAAGGTTTTATGACGCTCCAGTAAAAAGTTACAAGCATTTGTATGTTGCAAACTCTGATAGGTGTAGGACGTACCGAATAGAAGTTAGGGCAATTAGAAGTTTTATCATTGTTCGATTTGGGACTCAAGGGTAGCATAGCTTTGAGCGATAGGTTAAATTGACAAGAGGCTCGAGGTCTTTATTGTTACAAAATTTCAAGGTTTTATGACGCTTCAGTAAAAAGTTACAAGCATTTGTATGTTTCAAACTTTGATAGGTGTAGGACGTACCGTATAGAAGTTGGGGCCAAATGAAGTTTTATCATTGTTTGATTTGGGACCCAAGGGTAGCATAGCTTTGAGCGACAGCTTAAATTGACAAGAGGCTCGAAGTCTTTATTGTTACAAAATTTGAAGATTTTATGACGCTCCAGTAAAAAGTTACAAGCATTTGTATGTTGCAAACTTTGATAGGTGTAGGACGTACCGTACAGAAGTTAGGGCCATTTGAAGTTTTATCAGTGTTTGATTTGGGACTCAAGGGTAACATAGCTTTGAGCGATAGCTTAAATTACCAAGAGGCTCGTGTATTTTATTGTTACAAAATTTCAAGGTTTTATGACGCTCGAGTAAAAAGTTACAAGCATTTGTATGTTGCAAACTTTGATAGGTGTAGGACGTACCGTATAGAAGTTAGGGCCATTTGAAATTTTAGCAGTGTTTGATTTGGGACTCAAGGGTAGCTAGCTTTGTGCGATAGCTTAGATTGACAAGAGGCTCGAGTACTATATTGTTACAAAATTTCAAGGTTTTATGACGCTCGAGTAAGAAGTTACAAGCATTTGTATGTTGCAAACTTTGATAGGTTTAGGACGTACCGTATAGAAGTTAGGGCCATTTGAAGTGTTATCAGTGTTTGATTTGGGACTCAAGGGTAGCAAAGCTTTGAGCGATAGGTTAAATTGACAAGAGGCTCGAGTACTTTATTGTTACAAAATTTCAAGGTTTTATGACGCTTCAGTAAAAAGTTACAAGCATTTGTATGTTGCAAACTTTGATAGGTGTAGGACGTACCGTATAGAAGTTAGGGCCATTTGAAATTTTAGCAGTGTTTGATTTGAGACTCAAGGGCAGCATAGCTTTGTTCGATAGCTTAAATTGACAAGAGGCTCGAGTACTATATTGTTACAAAATTTCAAGGTTTTATGACGCTCCAGTAAAAAGTTACAAGCATTTGTATGTTGCAAACTTTGGTAGGTGTAGGACGTACCGTATAGAAGTTAGGGCCATTTGAAATTTTAGCAGTGTTTGATTTGAGACTCAAGGATAGCATAGCTTTGTGCGATAGCTTAAATTGACAAGAGGCTCGAGTACTTTATTGTTACAAAAATTCAAGGTTTTATGACGCTCCAGTAAAAAGTTACAAGCATTTGTATGTTGCAAACTTTGATAGGTGTAGGACGTACCGTATAAAAGTTACGGCCATTTGAAGTTTTATCAGTGTTTGATTTGGGACTCAAGGGTAGCATAGCTTTGAGCGATAGCTTAAATTGAGAAGAGGCTCGAGTACTTTATTGTTACAAAATTTCAAGCTTTTATGACGCTCCAGTAAAAAGTTACAAGCATTTGTATGTTGCAAACTCTGATAGGTGTAGGACGTACCGTATAGAAGTTAGGGCAATTTGAAGTTTTATCAATGTTCGATTTGGGACTCAAGGGTAGCATAGCTTTGAGTGATAGGTTAAATTGACAAGAGGCTCGAGGTCTTTATTGTTACAAAATTTCAAGGTTTTATAACGCTCCAGTAAAAAGTTACAAGCATTTGTATGTTGCAAACTTTGATAGCTGTAGGACGTACCGTATAGAAGTTATGGTCATTTGAAATTTTATCAGTGTTTGATTTGGGACTCAAGGGTAGCATAGCTTTGAACGATAGCTTAAATTGACAAGAGGCTCGAGTACTTTATTGTTACAAAATTTCAAGGTTTTATGACGCTCCAGTAAAAAGTTACAAGCATTTGTATGTTACCAACTTTGATAGGTGTAGGACGTACCGTATAGAAGTTAGGGCCATTTGAAGTTTTATAAGTGTTTGATTTGGGGCTCAAGGTTAGCATAGCTTTGAGCGATAGCTTAAATTGACAAGAGGCTCGAGTACTTTATTGTTACAAAATTTCAAGGTTTTTTGACGCTCCAGTAAAAAGTTACAAGCATTTGTATGTTACATAGTTTGATAGGTGTAGGACGTACCGTATAGAAGTTAGGGCCATTTGAAGTTTTATCAGTGTTTGATTTGGGACTCAAGGGTAGCATAGCTTTGAGCGATAGCTAAAATTGGCAAGATGCTCGAGTACTTTATTGTTACAAAATTTCAAGGTTTTATTTCGCTCCAATAAAAAGTTACAAGCATTTGTATGTTGCAAACTTTGATAGGTTTAGGACGTACCGTATATAAGTTAGGGCCATTTGAAGTTTTATAAGTGTTTGATTTGGGACTCAAGGGTAGCATAGCTTTGAGCGATAGCTTAAATTGAGAAGCGGCTCGAGTACTTTATTGTTACAAAATTTCAAGGTTTTATGACGCTCCAGTAAAAAGTTACAAGCATTTGTATGTTGCAAACTCTGATAGGTGTAGGACGTACCGTATAGAAGTTAGGGCAATTAGAAGTTTTATCATTGTTCGATTTGGGACTCAAGGGTAGCATAGCTTTGAGCGATAGGTTAAATTGACAAGAGGCTCGAGGTCTTTATTGTTACAAAATTTTAAGGTTTTTATAACGCTCCAGTAAAAAGTTACAAGCATTTGTATGTTGCCAACTTTGATAGGTGTAGGACGTACCGTACAGAAGTTAGGGCCATTTGAAGTTTTATCAGTGTTTGATTTGGGACTCAAGGGTAACATAGCTTTGAGCGATAGCTTAAATTGACAAGAGGCTCGTGTACTTTATTGTTACAAAATTTCAAGGTTTTATGACGCTCGAGTAAAAAGTTACAAGCATTTGTAGGTTGCAAACTTTGATAGGTGTAGGACGTACCGTACAGAAGTTAGGGCCATTTGAAATTTTAGCAGTGTTTGATTTGGGACTCAAGGGTAACATAGCTTTGAGCGACAGCTTAAATTGACAAGAGGCTCGAGGTCTTTATTGTTACAAAATTTCAAGGTTTTATGACGCTTCAGTAAAAAGTTACAAGCATTTGTATGTTTCAAACTTTGATAGGTGTAGGACGTACCGTATAGAAGTTGGGGCCAATTGAAGTTTTATCATTGTTTGATTTGGGACCCAAGGGTAGCATAGCTTTGAGCGACAGCTTAAATTGACAAGAGGCTCGAAGTCTTTATTGTTACAAAATTTGAAGGTTTTATGACGCTCCAGTAAAAAGTTACAAGCATTTGTAAGTTGCAAACTTTGATAGGTGTAGGACGTACCGTATAGAAGTTACGGCCATTTGAAATTTTAGCAGTGTTTGATTTGGGACTCAAGGGTAGCTAGCTTTGTGCGATAGCTTAGATTGACAAGAGGCTCGAGTACTATATTGTTACAAAATTTCAAGGTTTTATGACGCTCGAGTAAAAAGTTACAAGCATTTGTATGTTGCAAACTTTGATAGGTGTAGGACGTACCGTATAGAAGTTACCTCCATTTGAAGTTTTATCAGTGTTTGATTTGGGACTCAAGGGTAGCATAGCTTTGAGCGATAGCTTAAATTGAGAAGAGGCTCGAGTACTTTATTGTTACAAAATTTCAAGGTTTTATGACACTCCAGTAAAAAGTTACAAGCATTTGTATGTTGCAAACTCTGATAGGTGTAGGACGTACCGTATAGAAGTTAGGGCAATTTGAAGTTTTATCATTGTTCGATTTGGGACTCAAGGGTAGCATCGCTTTGAGCGATAGGTTAAATTGACAAGAGGCTCGAGGTCTTTATTGTTACAAAATGTCAAGGTTTTATAACGCTCCAGTAAAAAGTTACAAGCATTTGTATGTTGCCAACTTTGATAGGTCTGGGACGTACCGTACAGAAGTTAGGGCCATTTGAAGTTTTATCAGTGTTTGATTTGGGACTCAAGGGTAACATAGCTTTGAGCGATAGCTTAAATTGACAAGAGGCTCGTGTACTTTATTGTTACAAAATTTCAAGGTTTTATGACGCTCGAGTAAAAAGTTACAAGCATTTGTATGTTGCAAACTTTGATAGGTGTAGGACGTACCGTATAGAAGTTAGGGCCATTTGAAATTTTAGCAGTGTTTGATTTGGGACTCAAGGGTAGCTAGCTTTGTGCGATAGCTTAGATTGACAAGAGGCTCGAGTACTATATTGTTACAAAATTTCAAGGTTTTATGACGCTCGAGTAAAAAGTTACAAGCATTTGTATGTTGCAAACTTTGATAGGTGTAGGACGTGCCGTATAGAAGTTACGGCCATTTGAAGTTTTATCAGTGTTTTATTTGGGACTCAAGGGTAGCATAGCTTTGAGCGATAGCTTAAATTGAGAAGAGGCTCGAGTACTTTATTGTTACAAAATTTCAAGGTTTTATGACGCTCCAGTAAAAAGTTACAAGCATTTGTATGTTGCAAACTCTGATAGGTGTAGGACGTACCGTATAGAAGTTAGGGCATTTTGAAGTTTTATCATTGTTCGATTTGGGACTCAAGGGTAGCATAGCTTTGAGCGATAAGTTAAATTGAGAAGAGGCTCGAGTACTTTATTGTTACAAAATTTCAAGGTTTTATGACGCTCCAGTAAAAAGTTACAAGCATTTGTATGTTGCAAACTTTGATAGGTGTAGGACGTACCGTATAGAAGTTGGGGCCATTTGAAGTTTTATCATTGTTTGATTTGGGACTCAAGGGTAGCTAGCTTTGTGCGATAGCTTAGATTGACAAGAGGCTCGAGTACTATATTGTTACAAAATTTCAAGGTTTTATGACGCTCGAGTAAGAAGTTACAAGCATTTGTATGTTGCAAACTTTGATAGGTTTAGGACGTACCGTATAGAAGTTAGGGCCATTTGAAGTGTTATCAGTGTTTGATTTGGGACTCAAGGGTAGCAAAGCTTTGAGCGATAGGTTAAATTGACAAGAGGCTCGAGTACTTTATTGTTACAAAATTTCAAGATTTTATGACGCTTCAGTAAAAAGTTACAAGCATTTGTATGTTGCAAACTTTGATAGGTGTAGGACGTACCGTATAGAAGTTAGGGCCATTTGAAATTTTAGCAGTGTTTGATTTGAGACTCAAGGGCAGCATAGCTTTGTTCGATAGCTTAAATTGACAAGAGGCTCGAGTACTATATTGTTACAAAATTTCAAGGTTTTATGACGCTCCAGTAAAAAGTTACCAGCATTTGTATGTTGCAAACTTTGGTAGGTGTAGGACGTACCGTATAGAAGTTAGGGAAATTTGAAATTTTAGCAGTGTTTGATTTGAGACTCAAGGATAGCATAGCTTTGTGCGATAGCTTAAATTGACAAGAGGCTCGAGTACTTTATTGTTACAAAAATTCAAGGTTTTATGACGCTCCAGTAAAAAGTTACAAGCATTTGTATGTTGCAAACTTTGATAGGTGTAGGACGTACCGTATAGAAGTTGGGGCCATTTGAAGTTTTATCATTGTTTGATTTGGGACCCAAGGGTAGCATAGCTTTGAGCGGCAGCTTAAATTGACAAGAGGCTCGAGGTCTTTATTGTTACAAAATTTCAAGGTTTTATGACGCTCCAGTAAAAAGTTACAAGCATTTGTATGTTGCAAACTTTGATAGGAGTAGGACGTACCGTACAGAAGTTAGGGCCATTTGAAGTTTTATCAGTGTTTCATTTGGGACTCAATTGTAGCATAGCTTTGAGCGATAGCTTAAATTGACAAGAGGCTCGTGTACTTTATTGTTACAAAATTTCAAGATTTTATGACGCTCCAGTAAAAAGTTACTAGCATTTGTATGTTGCAAACTTTGATAGGTGTAGGACGTACCGTATAGAAGTTAGGGCCATTTGAAATTTTAGCAGTGTTTGATTTGAGACTCAAGGGTAGCTAGCTTTGTGCGATAGCTTAGATTGAAAAGAGGCTCGAGTACTATATTGTTACAAAATTTCAAGGTTTTTTGACGCTAAAGTAAAAAGTTACAAGCATTTGTATGTTGCAAACTCTGATAGATGTAGGACGTACCGTATAGAAGTTAGGGCAATTTGAAGTTTTATCATTGTTCGATTTGGGACTCAAGGGTAGCATAGCTTTGAGCGATAGGTTAAATTGACAAGAGGCTCGAGTACTATATTGTTACAAAATTTCAAGGTTTTATGACGCTCCAGTAAAAAGTTACAAGCATTTGTATGTTGCAAACTTTGGTAGGTGTAGGACGTACCGTATAGAAGTTAGGGCCATTTGAAATTTTAGCAGTGTTTGATTTGAGACTCAAGGATAGCATAGCTTTGTGCGATAGCTTAAATTGACAAGAGGCTCGAGTACTTTATTGTTACAAAAATTCAAGGTTTTATGACGCTCCAGTAAAAACTTACAAGCATTTGTATGTTGCAAACTTTGATAGGTGTAGGACGTACCGTATAGAAGTTGGGGCCATTTGAAGTTTTATCATTGTTTGATTTGGGACCCAAGGGTAGCATAGCTTTGAGCGGCAGCTTAAATTGACAAGAGGCTCGAGGTCTTTATTGTTACAAAATTTCAAGGTTTTATGACGCTCCAGTAAAAAGTTACAAGCATTTGTATGTTGCAAACTTTGGTAGGTGTAGGACGTACCGTAAAGAAGTTAGGGCCATTTGAAGTTTTGTCAGTGTTTCATTTGGGACTCAATTGTAGCATAGCTTTGAGCGATAGCTTAAATTGACAAGAGGCTCGTGTACTTTATTGTTACAAAATTTCAAGATTTTATGACGCTCCAGTAAAAAGTTACTAGCATTTGTATGTTGCAAACTTTGATAGGTGTAGGACGTACCGTATAGAAGTTAGGGCCATTTGAAATTTTAGCAGTGTTTGATTTGAGACTCAAGGGTAGCTAGCTTTGTGCGATAGCTTATATTGACAAGAGGCTCGAGTACTATATTGTTACAAAATTTCAAGGTTTTATGACGCTCGAGTAAAAAGTTACAAGCATTTGTATGTTGCAAACTTTGATAGGTGTAGGACGTACCGTATAGAAGTTACGGCCATTTGAAGTTTTATCAGTGTTTGATTTGGGACTCAAGGGTAGCATAGCTTTGAGCGATAGCTTAAATTGAGAAGAGGCTCAAGTACTTTATTGTTACAAAATTTCAAGGTTTTATGACGCTAAAGTAAAAAGTTACGAGCATTTGTATGTTGCAAACTCTGATAGATGTAGGACGTACCGTATAGAAGTTAGGGCAATTTGAAGTTTTATCATTGTTCGATTTGGGACTCAAGGGTAGCATAGCTTTGAGCGATAGGTTAAATTGACAAGAGACTCAAGGTCTTTATTGTTATAAAATTTCAAGGTTTTATAACGCTCCAGTAAAAAGTTACAAGCATTCGTATGTTTGCAAACTTTGATAGCTGTTGGACGTACCGTATAGAAGTTATGGCCATTTGAAATTTTATCAGTGTTTGATTTGGGACTCAATGGTAGCATAGCTTTGAGCAATAGCTTAATTTGAAAAGAGGCTCGAGTACTTTATTGTTACAAAATTTCAAGGTTTTAAGACGCTCCAGTAAAAAGTTACAAGCATTTGTATGTTGCCAACTTTGATAGGTGTAGGACGTACCGTATAGAAGTTAGGGCCATTTGAAGTTTTATAAGTGTTTGATGAGGGACTCAAGGTTAGCATAGCTTTGAGCGATAGCTTAAATTGACAAGAGGCTCGAGTATTTTATTGTTACAAAATTTCAAGGTTTTTTGACGCTCCAGTAAAAAGTTACAAGCATTTGTATGTTACATACTTTGATAGGTGTAGGACGTACCGTATAGAAGTTAGGGCCATTTGAAGTTTTATCAGTGTTTGATTTGGGACTCAAGGGTAGCATAGCTTTGAGCGATAGCTAAAATTGGCAAGATGCTCGAGTACTTTATTGTTACAAAATTTCAAGGTTTTATGACGCTCCAATAAAAAGTTACAAGCATTTGTATGTTGCAAACTTTGATAGGTTTAGGACGTACCGTATAGAAGTTAGGGCCATTTGAAGTTTTATAAGTGTTTGATTTGGGACTCAAGGATAGCATAGCTTTGTGCGATAGCTTAAATTGACAAGAGGCTCGAGTACTTTATTGTTACAAAATTTCAAGGTTTTATGACGCTCCAGTAAAAAGTTACAAGCATTTGTATGTTGCAAACTTTGATAGGCGTAGGACGTACCGGGTATAGTAGTTAGGGCCATTTGAAGTTTTATCATTGTTTGATTTGGGACCCAAGGGTAGCATAGCTTTGAGCGACAGCTTAAATTGACAAGAGGCTCGAGGTCTTTATTGTTACAAAATTTCAAGGTTTTATGACGCTTCAGTAAAAAGTTACAAGCATTTGTATGTTGCAAACTTTGATAGGTGTAGGACGTACCGTATAGAAGTTAGGGCCATTTGAAGTTTTATCAGTGTTTGATTTGGGACTCAAGGGTAGCATAGCTTTGAGCGATAGCTTAAATTGACAAGAGGCTCGAGTACTTTATTGTTACTAAATTTCAAGGTTTTATGACGCTTCAGTAAAAAGTTACAAGCATTTGTATGTTGCAAACTTTGATAGTTGTAGGACGTACCGTATAGAAGTTAGGGCCATTTGAAGTTTTATCATTGTTCGATTTGGGACTCAAGGGTGGCATAGCTTTGAGCGATAGGTTAAATTGACAAGAGGCTCGAGGTCTTTATTGTTACAAAATTTCAAGGTTTTATAACACTCCAGTAAAAAGTTACAAGCATTTGTATGTTGCAAACTTTGATAGCTGTAGGACGTACCGTATAGAAGTTAGGGCCAATTGAAATTTTATCAGTGTTTGATTTGGGACTCAAGGGTAGCATAGCTTTGAGCGATAGCTTAAATTGACAAGAGGCTCGAGTACTTTATTGTTACAAAATTTCAAGTTTTTATGACGCTCCAGTAAAAAAAAAAAGCATTTGTATGTTGCAAACTTTGATAGGTATAGGACGTACCGTATAGAAGTTAGGGCTATTTGAAATTTTAGCAGTGTTTGATTTGGGACTCAAGGGTAGCATAGCTTTGTGCGATAGCTTAAATTGACAAGAGGCTCGAGTACTTTATTGTTACAAAATTTCAAGGTTTTATGACGCTCCAGTAAAAAGTTACAAGCATTTGTATGTTGCAAGCTTTGATAGGTGTAGGACGTACAGTATAGAAGTTAGGGCCATTTGAAATTTTAGCAGTGTTTGATTTGGGACTCAAGGGTAGCTAGCTTTGTGCGATAGCTTAGACTGACAAGAGGCTCGAGTTCTATATTGTTACAAAATTTCAAGGTTTTATGACGCTCGAGTAAAAAGTTACAAGCATTTGTATGTTGCCAACTTTGATAGGTGTAGGACGTACCGTATAGAAGTTACGGCCGTTTGAAATTTTATCAGTGTTTGATTTGGGACTCAACGGTAGCATAGCTTTGAGCGATAGCTTAAATTGAGAAGAGGCTCGAGTACTTTATTGTCACAAAATTTCAAGGTTTTATGACGCTCCAGTAAAAAGTTACAAGCATTTGTATGTTGCAAACTTTGATAGGTATAGGACGTACCGTATAGAAGTTAGGGCTATTTGAAATTTTAGCAGTGTTTGATTTGGGACTCAAGGGTAGCATAGCTTTGTGCGATAGCTTAAATTGACAAGAGGCTCGAGGTCTTTATTGTTACAAAATTTCAAGGTTTTATGACGCTTCAGTAAAAAGTTACAAGCATTTGTATGTTGCAAACTTTGATAGGTGTAGGACGTACCGTATAGAAGTTAGGGCCATTTGAAGTTTTATCAGTGTTTGATTTGGGACTCAAGGGTAGCATAGCTTTGAGCGATAGCTTAAATTGACAAGAGGCTCGAGTACTTTATTGTTACTAAATTTCAAGGTTTTATGACGCTTCAGTAAAAAGTTACAAGCATTTGTATGTTGCAAACTTTGATAGTTGTAGGACGTACCGTATAGAAGTTAGGGCCATTTGAAATTTTAGCAGTTTTTGATTTGGGACTCAAGGGCAGCATAGCTTTGTTCGATAGCTTAAATTGACAAGAGGCTCGAGTACTATATTGTTACAAAATTTCAAGGTTTTATGACGCTCCAGTAAAAAGTTACAAGCATTTGTATGTTGCACACTTTGATAGGTGTAGGACGTACCGTATAGAAGTTACGGCCATTTGAAGTTTTATCAGTGTTTCATTTGGGACTCAATGGTAGCATAGCTTTGAGCGATAGTTTAAATTGAGAAGAGGCTCGAGTACTTTATTGTTACAAAATTTCAAGGTTTTATGACGCTCCAGTAAAAAGTTACAAGCATTTGTATGTTGCAAACTTTGATAGGTATAGGACGTACCGTATAGAAGTTAGGGCCATTTGAAGTTTTATCATTGTTCGATTTGGGACTCAAGGGTGGCATAGCTTTGAGCGATAGGTTAAATTGACAAGAGGCTCGAGGTCTTTATTGTTACAAAATTTCAAGGTTTTATAACACTCCAGTAAAAAGTTACAAGCATTTGTATGTTGCAAACTTTGATAGCTGTAGGACGTACCGTATAGAAGTTAGGGCCAATTGAAATTTTATCAGTGTTTGATTTGGGACTCAAGGGTAGCATAGCTTTGAGCGATAGCTTAAATTGACAAGAGGCTCGAGTACTTTATTGTTACAAAATTTCAAGTTTTTATGACGCTCCAGTAAAAAAATACAAGCATTTGTATGTTGCAAACTTTGATAGGTATAGGACGTACCGTATAGAAGTTAGGGCTATTTGAAATTTTAGCAGTGTTTGATTTGGGACTCAAGGGTAGCATAGCTTTGTGCGATAGCTTAAATTGACAAGAGGCTCGAGTACTTTATTGTTACAAAATTTCAAGGTTTTATGACGCTCCAGTAAAAAGTTACAAGCATTTGTATGTTGCAAACTTTGATAGGTGTAGGACGTACAGTATAGAAGTTAGGGCCATTTGAAATTTTAGCAGTGTTTGATTTGGGACTCAAGGGTAGCTAGCTTTGTGCGATAGCTTAGACTGACAAGAGGCTCGAGTACTATATTGTTACAAAATTTCAAGGTTTTATGACGCTCGAGTAAAAAGTTACAAGCATTTGTATGTTGCCAACTTTGATAGGTGTAGGACGTACCGTATAGAAGTTACGGCCGTTTGAAATTTTATCAGTGTTTGATTTGGGACTCAACGGTAGCATAGCTTTGAGCGATAGCTTAAATTGAGAAGAGGCTCGAGTACTTTATTGTCACAAAATTTCAAGGTTTTATGACGCTCCAGTAAAAAGTTACAAGCATTTGTATGTTACATACTTTGATAGGTGTAGGACGTACCGTATAGAAGTTAGGGCCATTTGAAGTTTTATCAGTGTTTGATTTGGGACTCAAGGGTAGCATAGCTTTGAGCGATAGCTAAAATTGGCAAGATGCTCGAGTACTTTATTGTTACAAAATTTCAAGGTTTTATGACGCTCCAATAAACAGTTACAAGCATTTGTATGTTGCAAACTTTGATAGGTTTAGGACGTACCGTATAGAAGTTAGGGCCATTTGAAGTTTTATCAGTGTTTGATTTGGGACTCAAGGGTAGCAAAGCTTTGAGCGATAGGTTTAATTGACAAGAGGCTCGAGTACTTTATTGTTACAAAATTTCAAGGTTTTATGACGCTTCAGTAAAAAGTTACAAGCATTTGTATGTTGCAAACATTGATAGGTGTAGGACGTACCGTATAGAAGTTAGGGCCATTTGAAATTTTAGCAGTGTTTGATTTGGGACTCAAGGGCATCATAGCTTTGTTCGATAGCTTAAATTGACAAGAGGCTCGAGTACTATATTGTTACAAAATTTCAAGGTTTTATGACGCTCCAGTAAAAAGTTACAAGCATTTGTATGTTGCACACTTTGATAGGTATAGGACGTACCGTATAGAAGTTAGGGCCATTTGAAGTTTTATCATTGTTCGATTTGGGACTCAAGGGTGGCATAGCTTTGAGCGATAGGTTAAATTGACAAGAGGCTCGAGGTCTTTATTGTTACAAAATTTCAAGGTTTTATAACACTCCAGTAAAAAGTTACAAGCATTTGTATGTTGCAAACTTTGATAGGTGTAGGACGTACCGTATAGAAGTTAGGGCCATTTGAAATTTTATCAGTGTTTGAATTGGGACTCAAGGGTAGCATAGCTTTGAGCGATAGCTTAAATTGACAAGAGGCTCGAGTACTTTATTGTTACAAAATTTCAAGGTTTTATGACGCTCCAGTAAAAAAATACAAGCATTTGTATGTTGCAAACTTTGATAGGTGTAGGACGTACCGTATAGAAGTTAGGGCCATTTGAAATTTTAGCAGTGTTTGATTTGGGACTCAAGGGTAGCATAGCTTTGTGCGATAGCTTAAATTGACAAGAGGCTCGAGTACTTTATTGTTACAAAATTTCAAGGTTTTATGACGCTCCAGTAAAAAGTTACAAGCATTTGTATGTTGCAAACTTTGATAGGTGTAGGACGTACAGTATAGAAGTTAGGGCCATTTGAAATTTTAGCAGTGTTTGATTTGGGACTCAAGGGTAGCTAGCTTTGTGCGATAGCTTAGACTGACAAGAGGCTCGAGTACTATATTGTTACAAAATTTCAAGGTTTTATGACGCTCGAGTAAAAAGTTACAAGCATTTGTATGTTGCCAACTTTGATAGCTGTAGGACGTACCGTATAGAAGTTAGGGCCGTTTGAAATTTTATCAGTGTTTGATTTGGGACTCAACGGTAGCATAGCTTTGAGCGATAGCTTAAATTGAGAAGAGGCTCGAGTACTTTATTGTTACAAAATTTCAAGGTTTTATGACGCTCCAGTAAAAAAATACAAGCATTTGTATGTTGCAAACTTTGATATGTGTAGGACGTACCGTATAGAAGTTAGGGCCATTTGAAATTTTAGCAGTGTTTGATTTGGGACTCAAGGGTAGCATAGCTTTGAGCGATAGCTTAAATTGACAAGAGGCTCGAGTACTTTATTGTTACAAAATTTCAAGGTTTTATGACGCTCCAGTAAAAAAATACAAGCATTTGTATGTTGCAAACTTTGATAGGTGTAGGACGTACCGTATAGAAGTTAGGGCCATTTGAAATTTTAGCAGTGTTTGATTTGGGACTCAAGGGTAGCATAGCTTTGTGCGATAGCTTAAATTGACAAGAGGCTCGAGTACTTTATTGTTACAAAATTTCAAGGTTTTATGACGCTCCAGTAAAAAGTTACAAGCATTTGTATGTTGCAAACTTTGATAGGTGTAGGACGTACAGTATAGAAGTTAGGGCCATTTGAAATTTTAGCAGTGTCTGATTTGGGACTCAAGGGTAGCTAGCTTTGTGCGATAGCTTAGACTGACAAGAGGCTCGAGTACTATATTGTTACAAAATTTCAAGGTTTTATGACGCTCGAGTAAAAAGTTACAAGCATTTGCATGTTGCCAACTTTGATAGGTGTAGGACGTACCGTATAGAAGTTACGGCCGTTTGAAATTTTATCAGTGTTTGATTTGGGACTCAACGGTAGCATAGCTTTGAGCGATAGCTTAAATTGAGAAGAGGCTCGAGTACTTTATTGTCACAAAATTTCAAGGTTTTATGACGCTCCAGTAAAAAGTTACAAGCATTTGTATGTTACATACTTTGATAGGTGTAGGACGTACCGTATAGAAGTTAGGGCCATTTGAAGTTTTATCAGTGTTTGATTTGGGACTCAAGGGTAGCATAGCTTTGAGCGATAGCTAAAATTGGCAAGATGATCGAGTACTTTATTGTTACAAAATTTCAAGGTTTTATGACGCTCCAATAAAAAGTTACAAGCATTTGTATGTTGCAAACTTTGATAGGTGTAGGACGTACCGTATAGAAGTTAGGGCCATTTGAAATTTTAGCAGTGTTTGATTTGGGACTCAAGGGTAGCATAGCTTTGAGCGATAGCTTAAATTGAAAGAGGCTCGAGTACTTTATTGTTACAAAATTTCAAGGTTTTATGACGCTCCAGTAAAAAAATACAAGCATTTGTATGTTGCAAACTTTGATAGGTGTAGGACGTACCGTATAGAAGTTAGGGCCATTTGAAATTTCAGCAGTGTTTGATTTGGGACTCAAGGGTAGCATAGCTTTGTGCGATAGCTTAAATTGACAAGAGGCTCGAGTACTTTATTGTTACAAAATTTCAAGGTTTTATGACGCTCCAGTAAAAAAATACAAGCATTTGTATGTTGCAAACTTTGATAGGTGTAGGACGTACCGTATAGAAGTTAGGGCCATTTGAAATTTTAGCAGTGTTTGATTTGGGACTCAAGGGTAGCATAGCTTTGTGCGATAGCTTAAATTGACAAGAGGCTCGAGTACTTTATTGTTACAAAATTTCAAGGTTTTATGACGCTCCAGTAAAAAGTTACAAGCATTTGTATGTTACATACTTTGATAGGTGTAGGACGTACCGTATAGAAGTTAGGGCCATTTGAAGTTTTATCAGTGTTTGATTTGGGACTCAAGGGTAGCATAGCTTTGAGCGATAGCTAAAATTGGCAAGATGCTCGAGTACTTTATTGTTACAAAATTTCAAGGTTTTATGACGCTCCAATAAAAAGTTACAAGCATTTGTATGTTGCAAACTTTGATAGGTTTAGGACGTACCGTATAGAAGTTAGGGCCATTTGAAGTTTTATCAGTGTTTGATTTGGGACTCAAGGGTAGCATAGCTTTGAGCGATAGCTTAAATTGACAAGAGGCTCGAGTACTTTATTGTTACAAAATTTCAAGGTTTTATGACGCTCCAGTAAAAAAATACAAGCATTTGTATGTTGCAAACTTTGATAGGTGTAGGACGTACCGTATAGAAGTTAGGGCCATTTGAAATTTTAGCATTGTTTGATTTGGGACTCAAGGGTAGCATAGCTTTGTGCGATAGCTTAAGTTGACAAGAGGCTCGAGTACTTTATTGTTACAAAATTTCAAGGTTTTATGACGCTCCAGTAAAAAGTTACAAGCATTTCTATGTTGCAAACTTTGATAGGTGTAGGACGTACAGTATAGAAGTTAGGGCCATTTGAAATTTTAGCAGTGTTTGATTTGGGACTCAAGGGTAGCTAGCTTTGTGCGATAGCTTAGACTGACAAGAGGCTCGAGTACTATATTGTTACAAAATTTCAAGGTTTTATGACGCTCGAGTAAAAAGTTACAAGCATTTGTATGTTGCCAACTTTGATAGGTGTAGGACGTACCGTATAGAAGTTACGGCCGTTTGAAATTTTATCAGTGTTTGATTTGGGACTCAACGGTAGCATAGCTTTGAGCGATAGCTTAAATTGAGAAGAGGCTCGAGTACTTTATTGTCACAAAATTTCAAGGTTTTATGACGCTCCAGTAAAAAGTTACAAGCATTTGTATGTTACATACTTTGATAGGTGTAGGACGTACCATATAGAAGTTAGGGCCATTTGAAGTTTTATCAGTGTTTGATTTGGGACTCAAGGGTAGCATAGCTTTGAGCGATAGCTAAAATTGGCAAGATGCTCGAGTACTTTATTGTTACAAAATTTCAAGGTTTTATGACGCTCCAATAAAAAGTTACAAGCATTTGTATGTTGCAAACTTTGATAGGTTTAGGACGTACCGTATAGAAGTTAGGGCCATTTGAAGTTTTATCAGTGTTTGATTTGGGACTCAAGGGTAGCAAAGCTTTGAGCGATAGGTTTAATTGACAAGAGGCTCGAGTACTTTATTGTTACAAAATTTCAAGGTTTTATGACGCTTCAGTAAAAAGTTACAAGCATTTGTATGTTGCACACTTTGATAGGTGTAGGACGTACCGTATAGAAGTTACGGCCATTTGAAGTTTTATCAGTGTTTGATTTGGGACTCAAGGGCATCATAGCTTTGTTCGATAGCTTAAATTGACAAGAGGCTCGAGTACTATATTGTTACAAAATTTCAAGGTTTTATGACGCTCCAGTAAAAAGTTACAAGCATTTGTATGTTGCACACTTTGATAGGTGTAGGACGTACCGTATAGAAGTTACGGCCATTTGAAGTTTTATCAGTGTTTGATTTGGGACTCAAGGGTAGGATAGCTTTGAGCGATAGCTTAAATTGAGAAGAGGCTCGAGTACTTTATTGTTACAAAATTTCAAGGTTTTATGACGCTCCAGTAAAAAGTTACAAGCATTTGTATGTTGCAAACTTTGATAGGTGTAGGACGTACCGTATAGAAGTTAGGGCCATTTGAAGTTTTATCATTGTTCGATTTGGGACTCAAGGGTAGCATAGCTTTGAGCGATAGGTTAAATTGACAAGAGGCTCGAGGTCTTTATTGTTACAAAATTTCAAGGTTTTATAACACTCCAGTAAAAAGTTACAAGCATTTGTATGTTGCAAACTTTGATAGCTGTAGGACATACCGTATAGAAGTTAGGGCCATTTGAAATTTTATCAGTGTTTGATTTGGGACTCAAGGGTAGCATAGCTTTGAGCGATAGCTTAAATTGACAAGAGGCTCGAGTACTATATTGTTACAAAATTTCAAGGTTTTATGACGCTCCAGTAAAAAGTTACAAGCATTTGTATGTTGCACACTTTGATAGGTGTAGGACGTACCGTATAGAAGTTACGGCCATTTGAAGTTTTATCAGTGTTTCATTTGGGACTCAATGGTAGCATAGCTTTGAGCGATAGTTTAAATTGAGAAGAGGCTCGAGTACTTTATTGTTACAAAATTTCAAGGTTTTATGACGCTCCAGTAAAAAGTTACAAGCATTTGTATGTTGCAAACTTTGATAGGTATAGGACGTACCGTATAGAAGTTAGGGCCATTTGAAGTTTTATCATTGTTCGATTTGGGACTCAAGGGTGGCATAGCTTTGTTCGATAGCTTAAATTGACAAGAGGCTCGAGTACTATATTGTTACAAAAGTTCAAGGTTTTATGACGCTCCAGTAAAAAGTTACAAGCATTTGTATGTTGCACACTTTGATAGGTGTAGGACGTACCGTATAGAAGTTACGGCCATTTGAAGTTTTATCAGTGTTTGATTTGGGACTCAAGGGTAGCATAGCTTTGAGCGATAGCTTAAATTGAGAAGAGGCTCGAGTACTTTATTGTTACAAAATTTCAAGGTTTTATGACGCTCCAGTAAAAAGTTACAAGCATTTGTATGTTGCAAACTTTGATAGGTGTAGGACGTACCGTATAGAAGTTAGGGCCATTTGAAGTTTTATCATTGTTCGATTTGGGACTCAAGGGTAGCATAGCTTTGAGCGATAGGTTAAATTGACAAGAGGCTCGAGGTCTTTATTGTTACAAAATTTCAAGGTTTTATAACACTCCAGTAAAAAGTTACAAGCATTTGTATGTTGCAAACTTTGATAGCTGTAGGACATACCGTATAGAAGTTAGGGCCATTTGAAATTTTATCAGTGTTCGATTTGGGACTCAAGGGTAGCATAGCTTTGAGCGATAGCTTAAATTGACAAGAGGCTCGAGTACTTTATTGTTACAAAATTTCAAGGTTTTATGACGCTCCAGTAAAAAGTTACAAGCATTTGTATGTTGCCAACTTTGATAGGTGTAGGACGTACCGTACAGAAGTTAGGGCCATTTGAAGTTTTATCAGTGTTTAATTTGGGACTCAAGGGTAAAATAGCTTTGAGCGATAGCTTAAATTGACAAGAGGCTCGTGTACTTTATTGTTACAAAATTTCAAGGTTTTATGACGCTCGAGTAAAAAGTTACAAGCATTTGTATGTTGCAAACTTTGATAGGTGTAGGACGTGCCGTATAGAAGTTACGGCCATTTGAAGTTTTATCAGTGTTTGATTTGGGGCTCAAGGGTAGCATAGCTTTGAGCGATAGCTTAAATTGAGAAGAGGCTGGAGTACTTTATTGTTACAAAATTTCAAGGTTTTATGACGCTCCAGTAAAAAGTTACAAGCATTTGTATGTTGCAAACTCTGATAGGTGTAGGACGTACCGTATAGAAGTTAGGGCAATTTGAAGTTTTATCATTGTTCGACTTGAGACTCAAGGGTAGCATATCTTTGAGCGATAAGTTAAATTGAGAAGCGGTTCGAGTACTTTATTGTTACAAAATTTCAAGGTTTTATGACGCTCCAGTAAAAAGTTACAAGCATTTGTATGTTGCAAACTTTGATAGGTGTAGGACGTACCGTATAGAAGTTGGGGCCATTTGAAGTTTTATCATTGTTTGATTTGGGACTCAAGGGTAGCTAGCTTTGTGCGATAGCTTAGATTGACAAGAGGCTCGAGTACTATATTGTTACAAAATTTCAAGGTTTTATGACGCTCGAGTAAAAAGTTACAAGCATTTGTATGTTGCAAACTCTGATAGGTGTAGGACGTACCGTATAGAAGTTAGGGCAATTTGAAGTTTTATCATTGTTCGATTTAGGACTCAAGGGTAGCATAGCTTTGAGCGATAGGTTAAATTGACAAGAGGCTCGAGGTCTTTATTGTTACAAAATTTCAAGGTTTTATAACGTTCCAGTAAAAAGTTACAAGCATTTGTATGTTGCAAACTTTGATAGCTGTAGGACGTACCGTATAGAAGTTATGGCCATTTGAAATTTTATCAGTGTTTGATTTGGGACTCAAGGGTAGCATAGCTTTGAGCGATAGCTTAAATTGACAAGAGGCTCGAGTACTTTATTGTTACAAAATTTCAAGGTTTTATGACGCTCCAGTAAAAAGTTACAAGCATTTGTATGTTGCAAACTTTGATAGGTGTAGGACGTACCATATAGAAGTTAGGGCCATTTGAAATTTTAGCAGTGTTTGATTTGGGACTCAAGGGCATCATAGCTTTGTTCGATAGCTTAAATTGACAAGAGGCTCGAGTACTATATTGTTACAAAATTTCAAGGTTTTATGACGCTCCAGTAAAAAGTTACAAGCATTTGTATGTTGCACACTTTGATAGGTGTAGGACGTACCGTATAGAAGTTACGGCCATTTGAAGTTTTATCAGTGTTTGATTTGGGACTCAAGGGTAGCATAGCTTTGAGCGATAGCTTAAATTGAGAAGAGGCTCGAGTACTCTATTGTTACAAAATTTCAAGGTTTTATGACGCTCCAGTAAAAACTTACAA
This sequence comes from Clusia tigrina, assembly GCA_920105625.2. Classification (NCBI taxonomy): domain Eukaryota; kingdom Metazoa; phylum Arthropoda; class Insecta; order Diptera; family Clusiidae; genus Clusia; species Clusia tigrina. The sequence goes on from CAKKTE020000559.1 coordinate 851,989, forward strand.
GCATTTGTATGTTGCAAACTTTGATAGGTGTAGGACGTACCGTATAGAAGTTAGGGCCATTTGAAATTTTAGCAGTGTTTGATTTGGGACTCAAGGGTAGCATAGCTTTGTGCGATAGCTTAAATTGACAAGAGGCTCGAGTACTTTATTGTTAAAAAATTTCAAGGTTTTATGACGCTCCAGTAAAAAGTTACAAGCATTTGTATGTTGCAAACTTTGATAGGTGTAGGACGTACAGTATAGAAGTTAGGGCCATTTGAAATTTTAGGAGTGTTTGATTTGGGACTCAAGGGTAGCTAGCTTTGTGCGATAGCTTAGACTGACAAGAGGCTCGAGTACTATATTGTTACAAAATTTCAAGGTTTTATAACGCTCGAGTTAAAAGTTACAAGCATTCGTATGTTGCCAACTTTGATAGGTGTAGGACGTACCGTATAGAAGTTACGGCCGTTTGAAATTTTATCAGTGTTTGATTTGGGACTCAACGGTAGCATAGCTTTGAGCGATTGCTTAAATTGAGAAGAGGCTCGAGTACTTTATTGTCACAAAATTTCAAGGTTTTATGACGCTCCAGTAAAAAGTTACAAGCATTTGTATATTACATACTTTGATAGGTGTAGGACTTACCGTATAGAAGTTAGGGCCATTTGAAGTTTTATCAGTGTTTGATTTGGGACTCAAGGGTAGCATAGCTTTGAGCGATAGCTAAAATTGGCAAGATGCTCGAGTACTTTATTGTTACAAAATTTCAAGGTTTTATGACGCTCCAATAAAAAGTTACAAGCATTTGTATGTTGCAAACTTTGATAGGTTTAGGACGTACCGTATAGAAGTTAGGGCCATTTGAAGTTTTATCAGTGTTTGATTTGGGACTCAAGGGTAGCAAAGCTTTGAGCGATAGGTTTAATTGACAAGAGGCTCGAGTACTTTATTGTTACAAAATTTCAAGGTTTTATGGCGCTTCAGTAAAGAGTTACAAGCATTTGTATGTTGCAAACATTGATAGGTGTAGGACGTACCGTATAGAAGTTAGGGCCATTTGAAATTTTAGCAGTGTTTGATTTGGGACTCAAGGGCATCATAGCTTTGTTCGATAGCTTAAATTGACAAGAGGCTCGAGTACTATATTGTTACAAAATTTCAAGGTTTTATGACGCTCCAGTAAAAAGTTACAAGCATTTGTATGTTGCACACTTTGATAGGTGTAGGACGTACCGTATAGAAGTTACGGCCATTTGAAGTTTTATCAGTGTTTGATTTGCGACTCAAGGGTAGCATAGCTTTGAGCGATAGCTTAAATTGAGAAGAGGCTCGAGTACTTTATTGTTACAAAATTTCAAGGTTTTATGACGCTCCAGTAAAAAGTTACAAGCATTTGTATGTTGCAAACTTTGATAGGTGTAGGACGTACCGTATAGAAGTTAGGGCCATTTGAAGTTTTATCATTGTTCGATTTGGGACTCAAGGGTAGCATAGCTTTGAGCGATAGGTTAAATTGACAAGAGGCTCGAGGTCTTTATTGTTACAAAATTTCAAGGTTTTATAACACTCCAGTAAAAAGTTACAAGCATTTGTATGTTGCAAACTTTGATAGCTGTAGGACATACCGTATAGAAGTTAGGGCCATTTGAAATTTTATCAGTGTTCGATTTGGGACTCAAGGGTAGCATAGCTTTGAGCGATAGCTTAAATTGACAAGAGGCTCGAGTACTTTATTGTTACAAAATTTCAAGGTTTTATGACGCTCCAGTAAAAAGTTACAAGCATTTGTATGTTGCCAACTTTGATAGGTGTAGGACGTACCGTACAGAAGTTAGGGCCATTTGAAGTTTTATCAGTGTTTAATTTGGGACTCAAGGGTAAAATAGCTTTGAGCGATAGCTTAAATTGACAAGAGGCTCGTGTACTTTATTGTTACAAAATTTCAAGGTTTTATGACGCTCGAGTAAAAAGTTACAAGCATTTGTATGTTGCAAACTTTGATAGGTGTAGGACGTACCGTATAGAAGTTAGGGCCATTTGAAATTTTAGCAGTGTTCGATTTGGGACTCAAGGGTGGCATAGCTTTGAGCGATAGGTTAAATTGACAAGAGGCTCGAGGTCTTTATTGTTACAAAATTTCAAGGTTTTATAACACTCCAGTAAAAAGTTACAAGCATTTGTATGTTGCAAACTTTGATAGGTGTAGGACGTACCGTATAGAAGTTAGGGCCATTTGAAGTTTTATCAGTGTTTGATTTGGGACTCAAGGGTAGCATAGCTTTGAGCGATAGCTAAAATTGGCAAGATGCTCGAGTACTTTATTGTTACAAAATTTGAAGGTTTTATGACGCTCCAATAAAAGTTTGTATGTTGCAAACTTTGATAGGTTTAGGACGTACCGTATAGAAGTTAGGGCCATTTGAAGTTTTATCAGTGTTTGACTTGGGACTCAAGGGTAGCAAAGCTTTGAGCGATAGGTTTAATTGACAAGAGGCTCGAGTACTTTATTGTTACAAAATTTCAAGGTTTTATGACGCTTCAGTAAAAAGTTACAAGCATTTGTATGTTGCAAACTTTGATAGGTGTAGGACGTACCGTATAGAAGTTAGGGCCATTTGAAATTTTAGCAGTGTTTAATTTGGGACTCAAGGACATCATAGCTTTGTTCGATAGCTTAAATTGACAAGAGGCTCGAGTACTATATTGTTACAAAATTTCAAGGTTTTATGACGCTCCAGTAAAAAGTTACAAGCATTTGTATGTTGCACACTTTGATAGGTGTAGGACGTACCGTATAGAAGTTACGGCCATTTGAAGTTTTATCAGTGTTTGATTTGGGACTCAAGGGTAGCATAGCTTTGAGCGATAGCTTAAATTGAGAAGAGGCTCGAGTACTTTATTGTTACAAAATTTCAAGGTTTTATGACGCTCCAGTAAAAAGTTACAAGCATTTGTATGTTGCAAACTTTGATAGGTGTAGGACGTACCGTATAGAAGTTAGGGCCATTTGAAGTTTTATCATTGTTCGATTTGGGACTCAAGGGTAGCATAGCTTTGAGCGATAGGTTAAATTGACAAGAGGCTCGAGGTCTTTATTGTTACAAAATTTCAAGGTTTTATAACACTCCAGTAAAAAGTTACAAGCATTTGTATGTTGCAAACTTTGATAGCTGTAGGACATACCGTATAGAAGTTAGGGCCATTTGAAATTTTATCAGTGTTCGATTTGGGACTCAAGGGTAGCATAGCTTTGAGCGATAGCTTAAATTGACAAGAGGCTCGAGTACTTTATTGTTACAAAATTTCAAGGTTTTATGACGCTCCAGTAAAAAGTTACAAGCATTTGTATGTTGCCAACTTTGATAGGTGTAGGACGTACCGTACAGAAGTTAGGGCCATTTGAAGTTTTATCAGTGTTTAATTTGGGACTCAAGGGTAAAATAGCTTTGAGCGATAGCTTAAATTGACAAGAGGCTCGTGTACTTTATTGTTACAAAATTTCAAGGTTTTATGACGCTCGAGTAAAAAGTTACAAGCATTTGTATGTTGCAAACTTTGATAGGTGTAGGACGTACCGTATAGAAGTTAGGGCCATTTGAAATTTTAGCAGTGTTTGATTTGGGACTCAAGGGTAGCTAGCTTTGTGCGATAGCTTAGATTGACAAGAGGCTCGAGTACTATATTGTTACAAAATTTCAAGGTTTTATGACGCTCGAGTAAAAAGTTACAAGCATTTGTATGTTGCAAACTTTGATAGGTGTAGGACGTGCCGTATAGAAGTTACGGCCATTTGAAGTTTTATCAGTGTTTGATTTGGGGCTCAAGGGTAGCATAGCTTTGAGCGATAGCTTAAATTGAGAAGAGGCTCGAGTACTTTATTGTTACAAAATTTCAAGGTTTTATGACGCTCCAGTAAAAAGTTACAAGCATTTGTATGTTGCAAACTCTGATAGGTGTAGGACGTACCGTATAGAAGTTAGGGCAATTTGAAGTTTTATCATTGTTCGATTTGGGACTCAAGGGTAGCATAGCTTTGAGCGATAAGTTAAATTGAGAAGCGGTTCGAGTACTTTATTGTTACAAAATTTCAAGGTTTTATGACGCTCCAGTAAAAAGTTACAAGCATTTGTATGTTGCAAACTTTGATAGGTGTAGGACGTACCGTATAGAAGTTGGGGCCATTTGAAGTTTTATCATTGTTTGATTTGGGACTCAAGGGTAGCTAGCTTTGTGCGATAGCTTAGATTGACAAGAGGCTCGAGTACTATATTGTTACAAAATTTCAAGGTTTTATGACGCTCGAGTAAAAAGTTACAAGCATTTGTATGTTGCAAACTTTGATAGGTGTAGGACGTACCGTATAGAAGTTACAGCCATTTGAAGTTTTATCAGTGTTTGATTTGGGACTCAAGGGTAGCATAGCTTTGAGCGATAGCTTAAATTGAGAAGAGGCTCAAGTACTTTATTGTTACAAAATTTCAAGGTTTTATGACGCTCCAGTAAAAAGTTACAAGCATTTGTATGTTGCAAACTCTGATAGGTGTAGGACGTACCGTATAGAAGTTAGGGCAATTTGAAGTTTTATCATTGTTCGATTTGGGACTCAAGGGTAGCATAGCTTTGAGCGATAGGTTAAATTGACAAGAGGCTCGAGGTCTTTATTGTTACAAAATTTCAAGGTTTTATAACGTTCCAGTAAAAAGTTACAAGTATTTGTATGTTGCAAACTTTGATAGCTGTAGGACGTACCGTATAGAAGTTATGGCCATTTGAAATTTTATCAGTGTTTGATTTGGGACTCAAGGGTAGCATAGCTTTGAGCGATAGCTTAAATTGACAAGAGGCTCGAGTACTTTATTGTTACAAAATTTCAAGGTTTTATGACGCTCCAGTAAAAAGTTACAAGCATTTGTATGTTGCAAACTTTGATAGGTGTAGGACGTACCGTATAGAAGTTAGGGCCATTTGAAATTTTAGCAGTGTTTGATTTGGGACTCAAGGGTAGCATAGCTTTGTGCGATAGCTTAAATTGACAAGAGGCTCGAGTACTTTATTGTTACAAAATTTCAAGGTTTTATGACGCTCCAGTAAAAAGTTACAAGCATTTGTATGTTGCAAACTTTGATAGGTGTAGGACGTACCGTATAGAAGTTAGGGCCATTTGAAATTTTAGCAGTGTTTGATTTGGGACTCAAGGGCATCATAGCTTTGTTCGATAGCTTAAATTGACAAGAGGCTCGAGTACTATATATTGTTACAAAATTTCAAGGTTTTATGACGCTCCAGTAAAAAGTTACAAGCATTTGTATGTTGCACACTTTGATAGGTGTAGGACGTACCGTATAGAAGTTACGGCCATTTGAAGTTTAATCAGTGTTTGATTTGGGACTCAAGGGTAGCATAGCTTTGAGCGATAGCTTAAATTGAGAAGCGGTTCGAGTACTTTATTGTTACAAAATTTCAAGGTTTTATGACGCTCCAGTAAAAAGTTACAAGCATTTGTATGTTGCAAACTTTGATAGGTGTAGGACGTACCGTATAGAAGTTGGGGCCATTTGAAGTTTTATCATTGTTTGATTTGGGACTCAAGGGTAGCTAGCTTTGTGCGATAGCTTAGATTGACAAGAGGCTCGAGTACTATATTGTTACAAAATTTCAAGATTTTATGACGGTCGAGTAAAAAGTTACAAGCATTTGTATGTTGCAAACTTTGATAGGTGTAGGACGTACCGTATAGAAGTTACGGCCATTTGAAGTTTTATCAGTGTTTGATTTGGGACTCAAGGGTAGCATAGCTTTGAGCGATAGCTTAAATTGAGAAGAGGCTCAAGTACTTTAATGTTACAAAATTTCAAGGTTTTATGACGCTCCAGTAAAAAGTTACAAGCATTTGTATGTTGCAAACTCTGATAGGTGTAGGACGTACCGTATAGAAGTTAGGGCAATTTGAAGTTTTATCATTGTTCGATTTGGGACTCAAGGGTAGCATAGCTTTGAGCGATAGGTTAAATTGACAAGAGGCTCGAGGTCTTTATTGTTACAAAATTTCAAGGTTTTATAACGTTCCAGTAAAAAGTTACAAGTATTTGTATGTTGCAAACTTTGATAGCTGTAGGACGTACCGTATAGAAGTTATGGCCATTTGAAATTTTATCAGTGTTTGATTTGGGACTCAAGGGTAGCATAGCTTTGAGCGATAGCTTAAATTGACAAGAGGCTCGAGTACTTTATTGTTACAAAATTTCAAGGTTTTATGACGCTCCAGTAAAAAGTTACAAGCATTTGTATGTTGCAAACTTTGATAGGTGTAGGACGTACCGTATAGAAGTTAGGGCCATTTGAAATTTTAGCAGTGTTTGATTTGGGACTCAAGGGTAGCATAGCTTTGTGCGATAGCTTAAATTGACAAGAGGCTCGAGTACTTTATTGTTACAAAATTTCAAGGTTTTATGACGCTCCAGTAAAAAGTTACAAGCATTTGTATGTTGCAAACTTTGATAGGTGTAGGACGTACCGTATAGAAGTTAGGGCCATTTGAAATTTTAGCAGTGTTTGATTTGGGACTCAAGGGCATCATAGCTTTGTTCGATAGCTTAAATTGACAAGAGGCTCGAGTACTATATATTGTTACAAAATTTCAAGGTTTTATGACGCTCCAGTAAAAAGTTACAAGCATTTGTATGTTGCACACTTTGATAGGTGTAGGACGTACCGTATAGAAGTTACGGCCATTTGAAGTTTAATCAGTGTTTGATTTGGGACTCAAGGGTAGCATAGCTTTGAGCGATAGCTTAAATTGAGAAGCGGTTCGAGTACTTTATTGTTACAAAATTTCAAGGTTTTATGACGCTCCAGTAAAAAGTTACAAGCATTTGTATGTTGCAAACTTTGATAGGTGTAGGACGTACCGTATAGAAGTTGGGGCCATTTGAAGTTTTATCATTGTTTGATTTGGGACTCAAGGGTAGCTAGCTTTGTGCGATAGCTTAGATTGACAAGAGGCTCGAGTACTATATTGTTACAAAATTTCAAGATTTTATGACGGTCGAGTAAAAAGTTACAAGCATTTGTATGTTGCAAACTTTGATAGGTGTAGGACGTACCGTATAGAAGTTACGGCCATTTGAAGTTTTATCAGTGTTTGATTTGGGACTCAAGGGTAGCATAGCTTTGAGCGATAGCTTAAATTGAGAAGAGGCTCAAGTACTTTAATGTTACAAAATTTCAAGGTTTTATGACGCTCCAGTAAAAAGTTACAAGCATTTGTATGTTGCAAACTCTGATAGGTGTAGGACGTACCGTATAGAAGTTAGGGCAATTTGAAGTTTTATCATTGTTCGATTTGGGACTCAAGGGTAGCATAGCTTTGAGCGATAGGTTAAATTGACAAGAGGCTCGAGGTCTTTATTGTTACAAAATTTCAAGGTTTTATAACGTTCCAGTAAAAAGTTACAAGTATTTGTATGTTGCAAACTTTGATAGCTGTAGGACGTACCGTATAGAAGTTATGGCCATTTGAAATTTTATCAGTGTTTGATTTGGGACTCAAGGGCAGCATAGCTTTGTTCGATAGCTTAAATTGACAAGAGGCTCGAGTACTATATTGTTACAAAATTTCAAGGTTTTATGACGCTCCAGTAAAAAGTTACAAGCATTTGTATGTTGCAAACTTTGGTAGGTGTAGGACGTACCGTATAGAAGTTAGGGCCATTTGAAATTTTAGCAGTGTTTGATTTGGGACTCAAGGATAGCATAGCTTTGTGCGATAGCTTAAATTGACAAGAGGCTCGAGTACTTTATTGTTACAAAAATTCAAGGTTTTATGACGCTCCAGTAAAAAGTTACAAGCATTTGTATGTTGCAAACTTTGATAGGTGTAGGACGTACCGTATAGAAGTTACGGCCATTTGAAGTTTTATCAGTGTTTGATTTGGGACTCAAGGGTAGCATAGCTTTGAGCGATAGCTTAAATTGAGAAGAGGCTCGAGTACTTTATTGTTACAAAATTTCAAGGTTTTATGACGCTAAAGTAAAAAGTTACAAGCATTTTTATGTTGCAAACTCTGATAGATGTAGGACGTACCGTATAGAAGTTAGGGCAATTTGAAGTTTTATCATTGTTCGATTTGGGACTCAAGGGTAGCATAGCTTTGAGCGATAGGTTAAATTGACAAGAGACTCAAGGTCTTTATTGTTACAAAATTTCAAGGTTTTTTGACGCTCCAGTAAAAAGTTACAAGCATTTGTATGTTACATACTTTGATAGGTGTAGGACGTACCGTATAGAAGTTAGGGCCATTTGAAGTTTTATCAGTGTTTGATTTGGGACTCAAGGGTAGCATAGCTTTGAGCGATAGCTAAAATTGGCAAGATGCTCGAGTACTTTATTGTTACAAAATTTCAAGGTCTTATGACGCTCCAATAAAAAGTTACAAGCATTTGTATGTTGCAAACTTTGATAGGTTTAGGACGTACCGTATAGAAGTTAGGGCCATTTGAAGTTTTATAAGTGATTGATTTGGGACTCAAGGGTAGCATAGCTTTGTGCGATAGCTTAAATTGACAAGAGGCTCGAGTACTTTATTGTAACAAAATTTCAAGGTTTTTTTACGCTCCAGTAAAAAGTTACAAGCATTTGTATGTTGCAAACTTTGATAGGTGTAGGACGTACCGTATAGAAGTTAGGGCCATTTGAAGTTTTATCAGTGTTTGATTTGGGACTCAAGGATAGCATAGCTTTGGGCGATAGCTAAAATTGGCAAGATGCTCGAGTACTTTATTGTTAGAAAATTTCAAGGTTTTATGACGCTCCAATAAAAAGTTACAAGCATTTGTATGTTGCAAACTTTGATAGGTTTAGGACGTACCGTATAGAAGTTAGGGCCATTTGAAGTGTTACCAGTGTTTGATTTGGGACTCAAGGGTAGCAAAGCTTTGAGCGATAGGTTAAATTGACAAGAGGCTCGAGTACTTTATTGTTACAAAATTTCAAGGTTTTATGACGCTCCAGTAAAAAGTTACAAGCATTTGTATGTTGCAAACTTTGGTAGGTGGAGGACGTACCGTATAGAAGTTAGGGCCATTTGAAATTTTAGCAGTGTTTGATTTGGGACTCAAGGATAGCATAGCTTTGTGCGATAGCTTAAATTGACAAGAGGCTCGAGTACTTTATTGTTACAAAAATTCAAGGTTTTATGACGCTCCAGTAAAAAGTTACAAGCATTTGTATGTTGCAAACTTTGATAGGTGTAGGACGTACCGTATAGAAGTTGGGGCCATTTGAAGTTTTATCATTGTTTGATTTGGGACCCAAGGGTAGCATAGCTTTGAGCGGCAGCTTAAATTGACAAGAGGCTCGAGTACCTTATTGTTACAAAATTTCAAGGTTTTTTGACGCTCCAGTAAAAAGTTACAAGCATTTGTATGTTACATACTTTGATAGGAGTAGGATGTACCGTATAGAAGTTAGGGCCAATTGAAGTTTTATCAGTGTTTGATTTGGGACTCAAGGGTAGCATAGCTTTGAGCGATAGCTAAAATTGGCAAGATGCTCGAGTACTTTATTGTTACAAAATTTCAAGGTTTTATGACGCTCCAATAAAAAGTTACAAGCATTTGTATGTTGCAAACTTTGATAGGTTTAGGACGTACCGTATAGAAGTTAGGGCCATTTGAAGTGTTTTCAGTGTTTGATTTGGGACTCAAGGGTGATAGGTTAAATTGACAAGCGGCTCGAGTACTTTATTGTTACAAAATTTGAAGGTTTTATGACGCTTCAGTAAAAAGTTACAAGCATTTGTATGTTGCAAACTTTGATAGGTGTAGGACGTACCGTATAGAAGTTAGGGCCATTTGAAATTTTAGCAGTGTTTGATTTGGGACTCAAGGGCAGCATAGCTTTGTTCGATAGCTTAAATTGACAAGAGGCTCGAGTACTATATTGTTACAAAATTTCAAGGTTTTATGACGCTCCAGTAAAAAGTTACAAGCATTTGTATGTTGCAAACTTTGGTAGGTGTAGGACGTACCGTATAGAAGTTAGGGCCATTTGAAGTTTTATAAGTGTTTGATTTGGGACTCAAGGGTAGCATAGCTTTGTGCGATAGCTTAAATTGACAAGAGGCTCGAGTACTTTATTGTTACAAAATTTCAAGGTTTTATGACGCTCCAGTAAAAAGTTACAAGTATTTGTATGTTGCAAACTTTGATAGGTGTAGGACGTACCGTATAGAAATTAGGGCCATTTGAAGTGTTACCAGTGTTTGATTTGGGACTCAAGGGTAGCAAAGCTCTGAGCGATAGGTTAAATTGACAAGAGGCTCGAGTACTTTATTGTTACAAAATTTCAAGGTTTTATGACGCTTCAGTAAAAAGTTACAAGCATTTGTATGTTGCAAACTTTGATAGGTGTAGGACGTACCGTATAGAAGTTAGGGCCATTTGAAATTTTAGCAGTGTTTGATTTGGGACTCAAGGGCAGCATAGCTTTGTTCGATAGCTTAAATTGACAAGAGGCTCGAGTACTATATTGTTACAAAATTTCAAGGTTTTATGACGCTCCAGTAAAAAGTTACAAGCATTTGTATGTTGCAAACTTTGGTAGGTGTAGGACGTACCGTATAGAAGTTAGGGCCATTTGAAGTTTTATAAGTGTTTGATTTGGGACTCAAGGGTAGCATAGCTTTGTGCGATAGCTTAAATTGACAAGAGGCTCGAGTACTTTATTGTTACAAAATTTCAAGGTTTTATGACGCTCCAGTAAAAAGTTACAAGTATTTGTATGTTGCAAACTTTGATAGGTGTAGGACGTACCGTATAGAAATTAGGGCCATTTGAAGTGTTACCAGTGTTTGATTTGGGACTCAAGGGTAGCAAAGCTCTGAGCGATAGGTTAAATTGACAAGAGGCTCGAGTACTTTATTGTTACAAAATTTCAAGGTTTTATGACGCTTCAGTAAAAAGTTACAAGCATTTGTATGTTGCAAACTTTGATAGGTGTAGGACGTACCGTATAGAAGTTAAGGCCATTTGAAATTTTAGCAGTGTTTGATTTGGGACTCAAGGGCAGCATAGCTTTGTTCGATAGCTTAAATTGACAAGAGGCTCGAGTACTATATTGTTACAAAATTTCAAGGTTTTATGACGCTCCAGTAAAAAGTTACAAGCATTTGTATGTTGCAAACTTTGGTAGGTGTAGGACGTACCGTATAGAAGTTAGGGCCATTTGAAATTTTAGCAGTGTTTGATTTGGGACTCAAGGATAGCATAGCTTTGTGCGATAGCTTAAATTGACAAGAGGCTCGAGTACTTTATTGTTACAAAAATTCAAGGTTTTATGACGCTCCAGTAAAAAGTTACAAGCATTTGTATGTTGCAAACTTTGATAGGTGTAGGACGTACCGTATAGAAGTTTGGGCCATTTAAAATTTTAGCAGTGTTTGATTTGGGACTCAAGGGTAGCTAGCTTTGTGCGATAGCTTAGATTGACAAGAGGCTCGAGTACTATAGTGTTACAAAATTTCAAGGTTTTATGACGCTCGAGTAAAAAGTTACAAGCATTTGTATGTTGCAAACTTTGATAGGTGTAGGACGTACCGTATAGAAGTTACGGCCATTTGAAGTTTTATCAGTGTTTGATTTGGGACTCAAGGGTAGCATAGCTTTGAGCGATAGCTTAAATTGAGAAGAGGCTCGAGTACTTTATTGTTACAAAATTTCAAGGTTTTATGACGCTAAAGTAAAAAGTTACAAGCATTTGTATGTTGCAAACTCTGATAGATGTAGGACGTACCGTATAGAAGTTAGGGCAATTTGAAGTTTTATCATTGTTCGATTTGGGACTCAAGGGTAGCATAGCTTTGAGCGATAGGTTAAATTGACAAGAGACTCAAGGTCTTTATTGTTACAAAATTTCAAGGTTTTTTGACGCTCCAGTAAAAAGTTACAAGCATTTGTATGTTACATACTTTGATAGGTGTAGGACGTACCGTATAGAAGTTAGGGCCATTTGAAGTTTTATCAGTGTTTGATTTGGGACTCAAGGGTAGCATAGCTTTGAGCGATAGCTAAAATTGGCAAGATGCTCGAGTACTTTATTGTTACAAAATTTCAAGGTCTTATGACGCTCCAATAAAAAGTTACAAGCATTTGTATGTTGCAAACTTTGATAGGTTTAGGACGTACCGTATAGAAGTTAGGGCCATTTGAAGTTTTATAAGTGATTGATTTGGGACTCAAGGGTAGCATAGCTTTGTGCGATAGCTTAAATTGACAAGAGGCTCGAGTACTTTATTGTAACAAAATTTCAAGGTTTTTTTACGCTCCAGTAAAAAGTTACAAGCATTTGTATGTTGCAAACTTTGATAGGTGTAGGACGTACCGTATAGAAGTTAGGGCCATTTGAAGTTTTATCAGTGTTTGATTTGGGACTCAAGGATAGCATAGCTTTGGGCGATAGCTAAAATTGGCAAGATGCTCGAGTACTTTATTGTTACAAAATTTCAAGGTTTTATGACGCTCCAATAAAAAGTTACAAGCATTTGTATGTTGCAAACTTTGATAGGTTTAGGACGTACCGTATAGAAGTTAGGGCCATTTGAAGTGTTACCAGTGTTTGATTTGGGACTCAAGGGTAGCAAAGCTTTGAGCGATAGGTTAAATTGACAAGAGCCTCGAGTACTTTATTGTTACAAAATTTCAAGGTTTTATGACGCTCCAGTAAAAAGTTACAAGCATTTGTATGTTACATACTTTGATAGGTTTAGGACGTACCGTATAGAAGTTAGGGCCATTTGAAGTGTTACCAGTGTTTGATTTGGGACTCAAGGGTAGCAAAGCTTTGAGCGATAGGTTAAATTGACAAGAGCCTCGAGTACTTTATTGTTACAAAATTTCAAGGTTTTATGACGCTCCAGTAAAAAGTTACAAGCATTTGTATGTTGCAAACTTTGGTAGGTGTAGGACGTACCGTATAGAAGTTAGGGCCATTTGAAATTTTAGCAGTGTTTGATTTGGGACTCAAGGATAGCATAGCTTTGTGCGATAGCTTAAATTGACAAGAGGCTCGAGTACTTTATTGTTACAAAAATTCAAGGTTGTATGACGCTCCAGTAAAAAGTTACAAGCATTTGTATGTTGCAAACTTTGATAGGTGTAGGACGTACCGTATAGAAGTTGGGGCCATTTGAAGTTTTATCATTGTTTGATTTGGGACCCAAGGGTAGCATAGCTTTGAGCGGCAGCTTAAATTGACAAGAGGCTCGAGTACTTTATTGTTACAAAATTTCAAGGTTTTTTGACGCTCCAGTAAAAAGTTACAAGCATTTGTATGTTACATACTTTGATAGGAGTAGGACGTACCGTATAGAAGTTAGGGCCAATTGAAGTTTTATCAGTGTTTGATTTGGGATTCAAGGGTAGCATAGCTTTGAGCGATAGCTAAAATTGGCAAGATGCTCGAGTACTTTATTGTTACAAAATTTCAAGGTTTTATGACGCTCCAATAAAAAGGTACAAGCATTTGTATGTTGCAAACTTTGATAGGTTTAGGACGTACCGTATAGAAGTTAGGGCCATTTGAAGTTTTATAAGTGATTGATTTGGGACTCAAGGGTAGCATAGCTTTGTGCGATAGCTTAAATTGACAAGAGGCTCGAGTACTTTATTGTAACAAAATTTCAAGGTTTTATGACGCTCCAGTAAAAAGTTACAAGCATTTGTATGTTGCAAACTTTGATAGGTGTAGGACGTACCGTATAGAAGTTAGGGCCATTTGAAATTTTAGCAGTGTTTGATTTGGGACTAAAGGGTAGCATAGCTTTGAGCGATAGCTTAAATTGACAAGAGGCTCGAGTACTTTATTGTTACAAAATTTCAAGGTTTTATGACGCTCCAGTAAAAAGTTACAAGCATTTGTATGTTGCCAACTTTGATATGTGTAGGACGTACCGTATAGAAGTTAGGGCCATTTGAAGTTTTATAAGTGTTTGATTTGGGACTCAAGGTTAGCATAGCTTTGAGCGATAGCTTAAATTGACAAGAGGCTCGAGTACTTTATTGTTACAAAATTTCAAGGTTTTTTGACGCTCCAGTAAAAAGTTACAAGCATTTGTATGTTACATACTTTGATAGGTGTAGGAAGTACCGTATAGAAGTTAGGGCCATTGGAAGTTTTATCAGTGTTTGATTTGGGACTCAAGGGTAGCATAGCTTTGAGCGATAGCTAAAATTGGCAAGATGCTCGAGTACTTTATTGTTACAAAATTTCAAGGTTTTATGACGCTCCAATAAAAAGTTACAAGCATTTGTATGTTGCAAACTTTGATAGGTTTAGGACGTACCGTATAGAAGTTAGGGCCATTTGAAGTGTTTTCAGTGTTTGATTTGGGACTCAAGGGTGATAGGTTAAATTGACAAGAGGCTCGATTACTTTATTGTTACAAAATTTCAAGGTTTTATGACGCTTCAGTAAAAAGTTACAAGCATTTGTATGTTGCAAACTTTGATAGGTGTAGGACGTACCGTATAGAAGTTAGGGCCATTTGAAATTTTAGCAGTGTTTGATTTGGGACTCAAGGGCAGCATAGCTTTGTTCGATAGCTTAAATTGACAAGAGGCTCGAGTACTATATTGTTACAAAATTTCAAGGTTTTATGACGCTCCAGTAAAAAGTTACAAGCATTTGTATGTTGCAAACTTTGGTAGGTGTAGGACGTACCGTATAGAAGTTAGGGCCATTTGAAATTTTAGCAGTGTTTGATTTGGGACTCAAGGATAGCATAGCTTTGTGCGATAGCTTAAATTGACAAGAGGCTCGAGTACTTTATTGTTACAAAAATTCAAGGTTTTATGACGCTCCAGTAAAAAGTTACAAGCATTTGTATGTTGCAAACTTTGATAGGTGTAGGGCGCACCGTATAGAAGTTGGGGCCATTTGAAGTTTTATCATTGTTTGATTTGGGACCCAAGGGTAGCATAGCTTTGAGCGGCAGCTTAAATTGACAAGAGGCTCGAGGTCTTTATTGTTACAAAATTTCAAGGTTTTATGACGCTCCAGTAAAAAGTTACAAGCATTTGTATGTTGCAAACTTCGATAGGTGTAGGACGTACCGTACAGAAGTTAGGGCCATTTGAAGTTTTATCAGTGTTTCATTTGGGACTCAATTGTAGCATAGCTTTGAGCGATAGCTTAAATTGACAAGAGGCTCGTGTACTTTATTGTAACAAAATTTCAAGATTTTATGACGCTCCAGTAAAAAGTTACTAGCATTTGTATGTTGCAAACTTTGATAGGTGTAGGACGTACCGTATAGAAGTTAGGGCCATTTGAAATTTTAGCAGTGTTTGATTTGGGACTCAACGGTAGCTAGCTTTGTGCGATAGCTTAGATTGACAAGAGGCTCGAGTACTATATTGTTACAAAATTTCAAGGTTTTATGACGCTCGAGTAAAAAGTTACAAGCATTTGTATGTTGCAAACTTTGATAGGTGTAGGACGTACCGTATAGAAGTTACGGCCATTTGAAGTTTTATCAGTGTTTGATTTGGGACTCAAGGGTAGCATAGCTTTGAGCGATAGCTTAAATTGAGAAGAGGCTCGAGTACTTTATTGTTACAAAATTTCAAGGTTTTATGACGCTAAAGTAAAAAGTTACAAGCATTTGTATGTTGCAAACTCTGATAGATGTAGGACGTACCGTATAGAAGTTAGGGCAATTTGAAGTTTTATCGATGCTCGATTTGGGACTCAAGGGTAGCATAGATTTGAGCGATAGGTTAAATTGACAAGAGACTCAAGGTCTTTATTGTTACAAAACTTCAAGGTTTTATAACGCTCCAGTAAAAAGTTACAAGCATTTGTATGTTGCAAACTTTGATAGCTGTAGGACGTACCGTATAGAAGTTATGGCCATTTGAAATTTTATCAGTGTTTGATTTGGGACTCAAGGGTAGCATAGCTTTGAGCGATAGCTTAAATTGAAAAGAGGCTCGAGTACTTTATTGTTACAAAATTTCAAGGTTTTATGACGCTCCAGTAAAAAGTTACAAGCATTTGTATGTTGCCAACTTTGATAGGTGTAGGACGTGCCGTATAGAAGTTAGGGCCATTTGAAGTTTTATAAGTGTTTGATTTGGGACTCAAGGTTAGCATAGCTTTGAGCGATAGCTTAAATTGACAAGAGGCTCGAGTACTTTATTGTTACAAAATTTCAAGGTTTTTTGACGCTCCAGTAAAAAGTTACAAGAATTTGTATGTTACATACTTTGATAGGTTTAGGACGTACCGTATAGAAGTTAGGGCCATTTGAAGTTTTATCAGTGTTTGATTTGGGACTCAAGGGTAGCAAAGCTTTGAGCGATAGGTTAAATTGACAAGAGGCTCGAGTACTTTATTGTTACAAAATTTCAAGGTTTTATGACGCTTCAGTAAAAAGTTACAAGCATTTGTATGTTGCAAACTTTGATAGGTGTAGGACGTACCGTATAGAAGTTAGGGCCATTTGAAATTTTAGCAGTGTTTGATTTGGGACTCAAGGGCAGCATAGCTTTGTTCGATAGCTTAAATTGACAAGAGGCTCGAGTACTATATTGTTACAAAATTTCAAGGTTTTATGACGCTCCAGTAAAAAGTTACAAGCATTTGTATGTTGCAAACTTTGGTAGGTGTAGGACGTACCGTATAGAAGTTAGGGCCATTTGAAATTTTAGCAGTGTTTGATTTGGGACTCAAGGATAGCATAGCTTTGTGCGATAGCTTAAATTGACAAGAGGCTCGAGTACTTTATTGTTACAAAAATTCAAGGTTTTATGACGCTCCATTAAAAAGTTACAAGCATTTGTATGTTGCAAACTTTGATAGGTGTAGGACGCACCGTATAGAAGTTGGGGCCATTTGAAGTTTTATCATTGTTTGATTTGGGACCCAAGGGTAGCATAGCTTTGAGCGGCAGCTTAAATTGACAAGAGGCTCGAGGTCTTTATTGTTACAAAATTTCAAGGTTTTATGACGCTCCAGTAAAAAGTTACAAGCATTTGTATGTTGCCAACTTCGATAGGTGTAGGACGTACCGTACAGAAGTTAGGGCCATTTGAAGTTTTATCAGTGTTTCATTTGGGACTCAATTGTAGCATAGCTTTGAGCGATAGCTTAAATTGACAAGAGGCTCGTGTACTTTATTGTAACAAAATTTCAAGATTTTATGACGCTCCAGTAAAAAGTTACTAGCATTTGTATGTTGCAAACTTTGATAGGTGTAGGACGTACCGTATAGAAGTTAGGGCCATTTGAAATTTTAGCAGTGTTTGATTTGGGACTCAAGGGTAGCTAGCTTTGTGCGATAGCTTAGATTGACAAGAGGCTCGAGTACTATATTGTTACAAAATTTCAAGGTTTTATGACGCTCGAGTAAAAAGTTACAAGCATTTGTATGTTGCAAACTTTGATAGGTGTAGGACGTACCGTATAGAAGTTAGGGCCATTTGAAGTTTTATCAGTGTTTGATTTGGGACTCAAGGGTAGCATAGCTTTGAGCGATAGCTTAAATTGAGAAGAGGCTCGAGTACTTTATTGTTACAAAATTTCAAGGTTTTATGACGCTAAAGTAAAAAGTTACAAGCATTTGTATGTTGCAAACTCTGATAGATGTAGGACGTACCGTATAGAAGTTAGGGCAATTTGAAGTTTTATCATTGTTCGATTTGGGACTCAAGGGTAGCATAGCTTTGAGCGATAGGTTAAATTGACAAGAGACTCAAGGTCTTTATTGTTACAAAATTTCAAGGTTTTATAACGCTCCAGTAAAAAGTTACAAGCATTTGTATGTTGCAAACTTTGATAGCTGTAGGACGTACCGTATAGAAGTTATGGCCATTTGAAATTTTATCAGTGTTTGATTTGGGACTCAAGGTTAGCATAGCTTTGAGCGATAGCTTAAATTGACAAGAGGCTCGAGTACTTTATTGTTACAAAATTTCAAGGTTTTTTGACGCTCCAGTAAAAAGTTACAAGAATTTGTATGTTACATACTTTGATAGGTTTAGGACGTACCGTATAGAAGTTAGGGCCATTTGAAGTTTTATCAGTGTTTGATTTGGGACTCAAGGGTAGCAAAGCTTTGAGCGATAGGTTAAATTGACAAGAGGCTCGAGTACTTTATTGTTACAAAATTTCAAGGTTTTATGACGCTTCAGTAAAAAGTTACAAGCATTTGTATGTTGCAAACTTTGA
Organism: Clusia tigrina; assembly: GCA_920105625.2. Classification (NCBI taxonomy): domain Eukaryota; kingdom Metazoa; phylum Arthropoda; class Insecta; order Diptera; family Clusiidae; genus Clusia; species Clusia tigrina. The sequence goes on from CAKKTE020000559.1 coordinate 870,197, forward strand.
TAGGTGTAGGACGTACCGTATAGAAGTTAGGGCCATTTGAAATTTTAGCAGTGTTTGATTTGGGACTCAAGGGCAGCATAGCTTTGTTCGATAGCTTAAATTGACAAGAGGCTCGAGTACTATATTGTTACAAAATTTCAAGGTTTTATGACGCTCCAGTAAAAAGTTACAAGCATTTGTATGTTGCAAACTTTGGTAGGTGTAGGACGTACCGTATAGAAGTTAGGGCCATTTGAAATTTTAGCAGTGTTTGATTTGGGACTCAAGGATAGCATAGCTTTGTGCGATAGCTTAAATTGACAAGAGGCACGAGTACTTTATTGTTACAAAAATTCAAGGTTGTATGACGCTCCATTAAAAAGTTACAAGCATTTGTATGTTGCAAACTTTGATAGGTGTAGGACGCACCGTATAGAAGTTGGGGCCATTTGAAGTTTTATCATTGTTTGATTTGGGACCCAAGGGTAGCATAGCTTTGAGCGGCAGCTTAAATTGACAAGAGGCTCGAGGTCTTTATTGTTACAAAATTTCAAGGTTTTATGACGCTCCAGTAAAAAGTTACAAGCATTTGTATGTTGCAAACTTCGATAGGTGTAGGACGTACCGTACAGAAGTTAGGGCCATTTGAAGTTTTATCAGTGTTTCATTTGGGACTCAATTGTAGCATAGCTTTGAGCGATAGCTTAAATTGACAAGAGGCTCGTGTACTTTATTGTAACAAAATTTCAAGATTTTATGACGCTCCAGTAAAAAGTTACTAGCATTTGTATGTTGCAAACTTTGATAGGTGTAGGACGTACCGTATAGAAGTTAGGGCCATTTGAAATTTTAGCAGTGTTTGATTTGGGACTCAAGGGTAGCTAGCTTTGTGCGATAGCTTAGATTGACAAGAGGCTCGAGTACTATATTGTTACAAAATTTCAAGGTTTTATGACGCTCGAGTAAAAAGTTACAAGCATTTGTATGTTGCAAACTTTGATAGGTATAGGACGTACCGTATAGAAGTTAGGGCCATTTGAAGTTTTATCAGTGTTTGATTTGGGACTCAAGGGTAGCATAGCTTTGAGCGATAGCTTAAATTGAGAAGAGGCTCGAGTACTTTATTGTTACAAAATTTCAAGGTTTTATGACGCTAAAGTAAAAAGTTACAAGCATTTGTATGTTGCAAACTCTGATAGATGTAGGACGTACCGTATAGAAGTTAGGGCAATTTGAAGTTTTATCATTGTTCGATTTGGGACTCAAGGGTAGCATAGCTTTGAGCGATAGGTTAAATTGACAAGAGACTCAAGGTCTTTATTGTTACAAAATTTCAAGGTTTTATAACGCTCCAGTAAAAAGTTACAAGCATTTGTATGTTGCAAACTTTGATAGGTGTAGGACGTACCGTATAGAAGTTATGGCCATTTGAAATTTTATCAGTGTTTGATTTGGGACTCAAGGGTAGCATAGCTTTGAGCGATAGCTTAAATTGAAAAGAGGCCCGAGTACTTTATTGTTACAAAATTTCAAGGTTTTATGACGCTCCAGTAAAAAGTTACAAGCATTTGTATGTTGACAACTTTGATAGGTGTAGGACGTGCCGTATAGAAGTTAGGGCCATTTGAAGTTTTATAAGTGTTTGATTTGGGACTCAAGGTTAGCATAGCTTTGAGCGATAGCTTAAATTGACAAGAGGCTCGAGTACTTTATTGTTACAAAATTTCAAGGTTTTTTGACGCTCCAGTAAAAAGTTACAAGCATTTGTATGTTACATACTTTGATAGGTGTAGGACGTACCGTACAGAAGGTAGGGCCATTTGAAGTTTTATCAGTGTTTGATTTGGGACTCAAGGGTAGCATAGCTTTGAGCGATAGCTAAAATTAGCAAGATGCTCGAGTACTTTATTGTTACAAAATTTCAAGGTTTTATGACGCTCCAATAAAAAGTTACAAGCATTTGTATGTTGCAAACTTTGATAGGTTTAGGACGTACCCTATAGAAGTTAGGGCCATTTGAAGTTTTATAAGTGTTTGATTTGGGACTCAAGGGTAGCATAGCTTTGTGCGATAGCTTAAATTGACAAGAGGCTCGAGTACTTTATTGTTACAAAATTTCAAGGTTTTATGACGCTTCAGTAAAAAGTTACAAGTATTTGTATGTTGCAAACTTTGATAGGTGTAGGACGTACCGTATAGAAATTAGGGCCATTTGAAATTTTAGCAGTGTTTGATTTGGGACTCAAGGGTAGCTAGCTTTGTGCGATAGCTTAGACTGACAAGAGGCTCGAGTACTATATTGTTACAAAATTTCAAGGTTTTATGACGCTCGAGTAAAAAGATACAAGCATTTGTATGCTGCTAACTTTGATAGGTGTAGGACGTACCCTATAGAAGTTACGGCCATTTGAAATTTAATCAGTGTTTGATTTGGGACTCAACGGTAGCATAGCTTTGTGCGATAGCTTAAATTGAGAAGAGGCTCGAGTACTTTATTGTCACAAAATTTCAAGGTTTTAAAACGCTCCAGTAAAAAGTTACAAGCATTTGTATGTTACATACTTTGATAGGTGTAGGACGTACCGTATAGAAGTTATGGCCATTTGAAGTTTTATCAGTGTTTGATTTGGGACTCAAGGGTAGCATAGCTTTGAGCGATAGCTAAAATTGGCAAGATGCTCGAGTACTTTATTGTTACAAAATTTCAAGGTTTTATGACGCTCCAATAAAAAGTTACAAGCATTTGTATGTTGCAAACTTTGATAGGTTTAAGACGTACCGTATAGAAGTTAGGGCCATTTGAAGTTTTATCAGTGTTTGATTTGGGACTCAAGGGTAGCAAAGCTTTGAGCGATAGGTTAAATTGACAAGAGGCTCGAGTACTTTATTGTTACAAAATTTCAAGGTTTTATGACGCTTCAGTAAAAAGTTACAAGCATTTGTATGTTGCAAACTTTGATAGGTGTAGGACGTACCGTATAGAAGTTAGGGCCATTTGAAATTTTAGCAGTGTTTGATTTGGGACTCAAGGGCAGCATAGCTTTGTTCGATAGCTTAAATTGACAAGAGGCTCGAGTACTATATTGTTACAAAATTTCAAGGTTTTATGACGCTCCAGTAAAAAGTTACAAGCATTTGTATGTTGCAAACTTTGGTAGGTGTAGGACGTACCGTATAGAAGTTAGGGCCATTTGAAATTTTAGCAGTGTTTGATTTGGGACTCAAGGATAGCATAGCTTTGTGCGATAACTTAAATTGACAAGAGGCTCGAGTACTTTATTGTTACAAAAATTCAAGGTTTTATGACGCTCCATTAAAAAGTTACAAGCATTTGTATGTTGCAAACTTTGATAGGTGTAGGACGCACCGTATAGAAGTTGGGGCCATTTGAAGTTTTATCATTGTTTGATTTGGGACGCAAGGGTAGCATAGCTTTGAGCGGCAGCTTAAATTGACAAGAGGCTCGAGGTCTTTATTGTTACAAAATTTCAAGGTTTTATGACGCTCCAGTAAAAAGTTACAAGCATTTGTATGTTGCAAACTTCGATATGTGTAGGACGTACCGTACAGAAGTTAGGGCCATTTGAAGTTTTATCAGTGTTTCATTTGGGACTCAATTGTAGCATAGCTTTGAGCGATAGCTTAAATTGACAAGAGGCTCGTGTACTTTATTGTAACAAAATTTCAAGATTTTATGACGCTCCAGTAAAAAGTTACTAGCATTTGTATTTTGCAAACTTTGATAGGTGTAGGACGTACCGTATAGAAGTTAGGGCCATTTGAAATTTTAGCAGTGTTTGATTTGGGACTCAAGGGTAGCTAGCTTTGTGCGATAGCTTAGATTGACAAGAGGCTCGAGTACTATATTGTTACAAAATTTCAAGGTTTTATGACGCTCGAGTAAAAAGTTACAAGCATTTGTATGTTGCAAACTTTGATAGGTGTAGGACGTACCGTATAGAAGTTAGGGCCATTTGAAGTTTTATCAGTGTTTGATTTGGGACTCAAGGGTAGCATAGCTTTGAGCGATAGCTTAAACTGAGAAGAGGCTCGAGTACTTTATTGTTACAAAATTTCAAGGTTTTATGACGCTAAAGTAAAAAGTTACAAGCATTTGTATGTTGCAAACTCTGATAGATGTAGGACGTACCGTATAGAAGTTAGGGCAATTTGAAGTTTTATCATTGTTCGATTTGGGACTCAAGGGTAGCATAGCTTTGAGCGATAGGTTAAATTGACAAGAGACTCAAGGTCTTTATTGTTACAAAATTTCAAGGTTTTATAACGCTCCAGTAAAAAGTTACAAGCATTTGTATGTTGCAAACTTTGATAGCTGTAGGACGTACCGTATAGAAGTTATGGCCATTTGAAATTTTATCAGTGTTTGATTTGGGACTCAAGGGTAGCATAGCTTTGAGCGATAGCTTAAATTGAAAAGAGGCTCGAGTACTTTATTGTTACAAAATTTCAATGTTTTATGGCGCTCCAGTAAAAAGTTACAAGCATTTGTATGTTGCCAACTTTGATAGGTGTAGGACGTGCCGTATAGAAGTTAGGGCCATTTGAAGTTTTATAAGTGTTTGATTTGGGACTCAAGGTTAGCATAGCTTTGAGCGATAGCTTAAATTGACAAGAGGCTCGAGTACTTTATTGTTACAAAATTTCAAGGTTTTTTGACGCTCCAGTAAAAAGTTACAAGCATTTGTATGTTACATACTTTGATAGGTGTAGGACGTACCGTACAGAAGTTAGGGCCATTTGAAGTTTTATCAGTGTTTGATTTGGGACTCAAGGGTATCATAGCTTTGAGCGATAGCTAAAATTAGCAAGATGCTCGAGTACTTTATTGTTACAAAATTTCAAGGTTTTATGACGCTCTAATAAAAAGTTACAAGCATTTGTATGTTGCAAACTTTGATAGGTTTAGGACGTACCGTATAGAAGTTAGGGCCATTTGAAGTTTTATAAGTGTTTGATTTGGGACTCAAGGGTAGCATAGCTTTGTGCGATAGCTTAAATTGACAAGAGGCTCGAGTACTTTATTGTTACAAAATTTCAAGGTTTTATGACGCTCCAGTAAAAAGTTACAAGTATTTGTATGTTGCAAACTTTGATAGGTGTAGGACGTACCGTATAGAAGTTAGGGCCATTTGAAATTTTAGCAGTGTTTGATTTGGGACTCAAGGGCAGCTAGCTTTGTGCGATAGCTTAGACTGACAAGAGGCTCGAGTACTATATTGTTACAAAATTTCAAGGTTTTATGACGCTCGAGTAAAAAGATACAAGCATTTGTATGTTGCTAACTTTGATAGGTGTAGGACGTACCCTATAGAAGTTACGGCCATTTGAAATTTAATCAGTGTTTGATCTGGGACTCAACGGTAGCATAGCTTTGAGCGATAGCTTAAATTGAGAAGAGGCTCGAGTACTTTATTGTCACAAAATTTCAAGGTTTTAGAACGCTCCAGTAAAAAGTTACAAGCATTTGTATGTTACATACTTTGATAGGTGTAGGACGTACCGTATAGAAGTTATGGCCATTTGAAGTTTTATCAGTGTTTGATTTGGGACTCAAGGGTAGCATAGCTTTGAGCGATAGCTAAAATTGGCAAGATGCTCGAGTACTTTATTGTTACAAAATTTCAAGGTTTTATGACGCTCCAATAAAAAGTTACAAGCATTTGTATGTTGCAAACTTTGATAGGTTTAGGACGTACCGTATAGAAGTTAGGGCCATTTGAAGTTTTATCAGTGTTTGATTTGGGACTCAAGGGTAGCAAAGCTTTGAGCGATAGGTTAAATTGACAAGAGGCTCGAGTACTTTATTGTTACAAATTTTCAAGGTTTTATGACGCTTCAGTAAAAAGTTACAAGCATTTGTATGTTGCAAACTTTGATAGGTGTAGGACGTACCGTATAGAAGTTAGGGCCATTTGAAATTTTAGCAGTGTTTGATTTGGGACTCAAGGGCATCATAGCTTTGTTCGATAGCTTAAATTGACAAGAGGCTCGAGTACTATATTGTTACAAAATTTCAAGGTTTTATGACGCTCCAGTAAAAAGTTACAAGCATTTGTATGTTGCACACTTTGATAGGTGTAGGACGTACCGTATAGAAGTTACGGCCATTTGAAGTATTATCAGTGTTTGATTTGGGACTCAAGGGTAGCATAGCTTTGAGCCATAGCTTAAATTGAGAAGAAGCTCGAGTACTTTATTGTTACAAAATTTCAAGTTTTTATGACGCTCCAGTAAAAAGTTACAAGCATTTGTATGTTGCAAACTTTGATAGGTGTAGGACGTACCGTATAGAAGTTAGGGCCATTTGAAGTTTTATCATTGTTCGATTTGGGACTCAGGGGTAGCATAGCTTTGAGCGATAGGTTAAATTGACAAGAGGCTCGAGGTCTTTATTGTTACAAAATTTCAAGGTTTTATAACACTCCAGTAAAAAGTTACAAGCATTTGTATGTTGCAAACTTTGATAGCTGTAGGACATACCGTATAGAAGTTAGGGCCATTTGAAGTTTTATCAGTGTTTGATTTGGGACTCAAGGGTAGCAAAGCTTTGAGCGATAGCTAAAATTGACAAGAGGCTCGTGTACTTTATTGTTACAAAATTTCAAGATTTTACGACGCTCCACTAGAAAGTTACTAGCATTTGTATGTTGCAAACTTTGATAGGTGTAGGAAGTACCGTATAGAAGTTAGGGCCATTTGAAATTTAAGCAGTGTTTGATTTGGGACGCAAGGGTAGCTAGCTTTGTGCGATAGCTTAGATTGACAAGAGGCTCGAGTACTATATTGTTACAAAATTTCAAGGTTTTATGACGCTCGAGTAAAAAGTTACAAGCATTTGTATGTTGCAAACTTTGATAGGTGTAGGACGTACCGTATAGAAGTTAGGGCAATTTGAAGTTTTATCATTGTTCGATTTGGGACTCAAGGGTAGCATAGCTTTGAGCGATAGGTTAAATTGACAAGAGACTCAAGGTCTTTATTGTTACAAAATTTCAAGGTTTTATGACGCTCCAGTAAAAAGTTACAAGTATTTGTATGTTGCAAACTTTGATAGGTGTAGGACGTACCGTATAGAAGTTAGGGCCACTTGAAATTTTAGCAGTGTTTGATTTGGGACTCAAGGGCAGCTAGCTTTGTGCGATAGCTTAGACTGACAAGAGGCTCGAGTACTATATTGTTACAAAATTTCAAGGTTTTATGACGCTCGAGTAAAAAGATACAAGCATTTGTATGTTGCTAACTTTGATAGGTGTAGGACGTACCCTATAGAAGTTACGGCCATTTGAAATTTAATCAGTGTTTGATTTGGGACTCAACGGTAGCATAGCTTTGAGCGATAGCTTAAATTGAGAAGAGGCTCGAGTACTTTATTGTCACAAAATTTCAAGGTTTTAGAACGCTCCAGTAAAAAGTTACAAGCATTTGTATGTTACATACTTTGATAGGTGTAGGACGTACCGTATAGAAGTTATGGCCATTTGAAGTTTTATCAGTGTTTGATTTGGGACTCAAGGGTAGCATAGCTTTGAGCGATAGCTAAAATTGGCAAGATGCTCGAGTACTTTATTGTTACAAAATTTCAAGGTTTTATGACGCTCCAATAAAAAGTTACAAGCATTTGTATGTTGCAAACTTTGATAGGTTTAGGACGTACCGTATAGAAGTTAGGGCCATTTGAAGTTTTATCAGTGTTTGATTTGGGACTCAAGGGTAGCAAAGCTTTGAGCGATAGGTTAAATTGACAAGAGGCTCGAGTACTTTATTGTTACAAAATTTCAAGGTTTTATGACGCTTCAGTAAAAAGTTACAAGCATTTGTATGTTGCAAACTTTGATAGGTGTAGGACGTACCGTATAGAAGTTAGGGCCATTTGAAATTTTAGCAGTGTTTGATTTGGGACTCAAGGGCATCATAGCTTTGTTCGATAGCTTAAATTGACAAGAGGCTCGAGTACTATATTGTTACAAAATTTCAAGGTTTTATGACGCTCCAGTAAAAAGTTACAAGCATTTGTATGTTGCACACTTTGATAGGTGTAGGACGTACCGTATAGAAGTTACGGCCATTTGAAGTATTATCAGTGTTTGATTTGGGACTCAAGGGTAGCATAGCTTTGAGCGATAGCTTAAATTGAGAAGAAGCTCGAGTACTTTATTGTTACAAAATTTCAAGTTTTTATGACGCTCCAGTAAAAAGTTACAAGCATTTGTATGTTGCAAACTTTGATAGGTGTAGGACGTACCGTATAGAAGTTAGGGCCATTTGAAGCTTTATCATTGTTCGATTTGGGACTCAGGGGTAGCATAGCTTTGAGCGATAGGTTAAATTGACAAGAGGCTCGAGGTCTTTATTGTTACAAAATTTCAAGGTTTTATAACACTCCAGTAAAAAGTTACAAGCATTTGTATGTTGCAAACTTTGATAGCTGTAGGACATACCGTATAGAAGTTAGGGCCATTTGAAGTTTTATCAGTGTTTGATTTGGGACTCAAGGGTAGCAAAGCTTTGAGCGATAGCTTAAATTGACAAGAGGCTCGTGTACTTTATTGTTACAAAATTTCAAGATTTTACGACGCTCCACTAAAAAGTTACTAGCATTTGTATGTTGCAAACTTTGATAGGTGTAGGAAGTACCGTATAGAAGTTAGGGCCATTTGAAATTTAAGCAGTGTTTGATTTGGGACTCAAGGGTAGCTAGCTTTGTGCGATAGCTTAGATTGACAAGAGGCTCGAGTACTATATTGTTACAAAATTTCAAGGTTTTATGACGCTCGAGTAAAAAATTACAAGCATTTGTATGTTGCAAACTTTGATAGGTGTAGGACGTACCGTATAGAAGTTAGGGCAATTTGAAGTTTTATCATTGTTCGATTTGGGACTCAAGGGTAGCATAGCTTTGAGCGATAGGTTAAATTGACAAGAGACTCAAGGTCTTTATTGTTACAAAATTTCAAGGTTTTATAACGCTCCAGTAAAAAGTTACAAGCATTTGTATGTTGCAAACTTTGATAGCTGTAGGACGTACCGTATAGAAGTTATGGCCATTTGAAATTTTATCAGTGTTTGATTTGGGACTCAAGGGTAGCATAGCTTTGAGCGATAGCTTAAATTGAAAAGAGGCTCGAGTACTTTATTGTTACAAAATTTCAAGGTTTTATGACGCTCCAGTAAAAAGTTACAAGCATTTGTATGTTGCCAACTTTGATAGGTGTAGGACGTGCCGTATAGAAGTTAGGGCCATTTGAAGTTTTATAAGTGTTTGATTTGGGACTCAAGGTTAGCATAGCTTTGAGCGATAGCTTAAATTGACAAGAGGCTCGAGTACTTTATTGTTACAAAATTTCAAGGTTTTTTGACGCTCCAGTAAAAAGTTACAAACATTTGTATGTTACATACTTTGATAGGTGTAGGACGTACCGTATAGAAGTTAGGGCCATTTGAAGTTTTATCAGTGTTTGATTTGGGACTCAAGGGTAGCATAGCTTTGAGCGATAGCTAAAATTGGCAAGATGCTCGAGTACTTTATTGTTACAAAATTTCAAGGTTTTATGACGCTCCAATAAAAAGTTACAAGCATTTGTATGTTGCAAACTTTGATAGGTTTAGGACGTACCGTATAGAAGTTAGGGCCATTTGAAGTTTTATAAGTGTTTGATTTGGGACTCAAGGGTAGCATAGCTTTGTGCGATAGCTTAAATTGACAAGAGGCTCGAGTACTTTATTGTTACAAAATTTCAAGGTTTTATGACGCTCCAGTAAAAAGTTACAAGCATTTGTATGTTGCAAACTTTGATAGATGTAGGACGTACCGTATAGAAGTTAGGGCCATTTGAAATTTTAGCAGTGTTTGATTTGGGACTCAAGGGCATCATAGCTTTGTTCGATAGCTTAAATTGACAAGAGGCTCGAGTACTATATTGTTACAAAATTTCAAGGTTTTATGACGCTCCAGTAAAAAGTTACAAGCATTTGTATATTGCACACTTTGATAGGTGTAGGACGTACCGTATAGAAGTTACGGCCATTTGAAGTATTATCAGTGTTTGATTTGGGACTCAAGGGTAGCATAGCTTTGAGCGATAGCTTAAATTGAGAAGAAGCTCGAGTACTTTATTGTTACAAAATTTCAAGTTTTTATGACGCTCCAGTAAAAAGTTACAAGCATTTGTATATTGCACACTTTGATAGGTGTAGGACGTACCGTATAGAAGTTACGGCCATTTGAAGTTTTATCAGTGTTTGATTTGGGACTCAAGGGTAGCAAAGCTTTGAGCGATAGCTTAAATTGACAAGAGGCTCGTGTACTTTATTGTTACAAAATTTCAAGATTTTACGACGCTCCACTAAAAAGTTACTAGCATTTGTATGTTGCAAACTTTGATAGGTGTAGGAAGTACCGTATAGAAGTTAGGGCCATTTGAAATTTAAGCAGTGTTTGATTTGGGACTCAAGGGTAGCTAGCTTTGTGCGATAGCTTAGATTGACAAGAGGCTCGAGTACTATATTGTTACAAAATTTCAAGGTTTTATGACGCTCGAGTAAAAAGTTACAAGCATTTGTATGTTGCAAACTTTGATAGGTGTAGGACGTACCGTATAGAAGTTAGGGCAATTTGAAGTTTTATCATTGTTCGATTTGGGACTCAAGGGTAGCATAGCTTTGAGCGATAGGTTAAATTGACAAGAGACTCAAGGTCTTTATTGTTACAAAATTTCAAGGTTTTATAACGCTCCAGTAAAAAGTTACAAGCATTTGTATGTTGCAAACTTTGATAGCTGTAGGACGTACCGTATAGAAGTTATGGCCATTTGAAATTTTATCAGTGTTTGATTTGGGACTCAAGGGTAGCATAGCTTTGAGCGATAGCTTAAATTGAAAAGAGGCTCGAGTACTTTATTGTTACAAAATTTCAAGGTTTTATGACGCTCCAGTAAAAAGTTACAAGCATTTGTATGTTGCCAACTTTGATAGGTGTAGGACGTGCCGTATAGAAGTTAGGGCCATTTGAAGTTTTATAAGTGTTTGATTTGGGACTCAAGGTTAGCATAGCTTTGAGCGATAGCTTAAATTGACAAGAGGCTCGAGTACTTTATTGTTACAAAATTTCAAGGTTTTTTGACGCTCCAGTAAAAAGTTACAAGCATTTGTATGTTACATACTTTGATAGGTGTAGGACGTACCGTATAGAAGTTAGGGCCATTTGAAGTTTTATCAGTGTTTGATTTGGGACTCAAGGGTAGCATAACTTTGAGCGATAGCTAAAATTGGCAAGATGCTCGAGTACTTTATTGTTACAAAATTTCAAGGTTTTATGACGCTCCAATAAAAAGTTACAAGCATTTGTATGTTGCAAACTTTGATAGGTTTAGGACGTACCGTATAGAAGTTAGGGCCATTTGAAGTTTTATAAGTGTTTGATTTGGGACTCAAGGGTAGCATAGCTTTGTGCGATAGCTTAAATTGACAAGAGGCTCGAGTACTTTATTGTTACAAAATTTCAAGGTTTTATGACGCTCCAGTAAAAAGTTACAAGCATTTGTATGTTGCACACTTTGATAGGTGTAGGACGTACCGTATAGAAGTTACGGCCATTTGAAGTATTATCAGTGTTTGATTTGGGACTCAAGGGTAGCATAGCTTTGAGCGATAGCTTAAATTGAGAAGAGGCTCGAGTACTTTATTGTTACAAAATTTCAAGTTTTTATGACGCTCCAGTAAAAAGTTACAAGCATTTGTATGTTGCAAACTTTGATAGGTTTAGGACGTACCGTATAGAAGTTAGGGCCATTTGAAATTTTAGCAGTGTTTGATTTGGGACTCAAGGGTAGCTAGCTTTGTGCGATAGCTTAGACTGACAAGAGGCTCGAGTACTATATTGTTACAAAATTTCAAGGTTTTATGACGCTCCAGTAAAAAGTTACAAGCATTTGTATGTTGCACACTTTGATAGGTGTAGGACGTACCGTATAGAAGTTACGGCCATTTGAAGTATTATCAGTGTTTGATTTGGGACTCAAGGGTAGCATAGCTTTGAGCGATAGCTTAAATTGAGAAGAGGCTCGAGTACTTTATTGTTACAAAATTTCAAGTTTTTATGACGCTCCAGTAAAAAGTTACAAGCATTTGTATGTTGCAAACTTTGATAGGTGTAGGACGTACCGTATAGAAGTTAGGGCCATTTGAAGTTTTATCATTGTTCGATTTGGGACTCAAGGGTAGCATAGCTTTGAGCGATAGGTTAAATTGACAAGAGGCTCGAGGTCTTTATTGTTACAAAATTTGAAGGTTTTATAACACTCCAGTAAAAAGTTACAAGCATTTGTATGTTGCAAACTTTGATAGCTGTAGGACATACCGTATAGAAGTTAGGGCCATTTGAAGTTTTATCAGTGTTTGATTTGGGACTCAAGGGATGCAAAGCTTTGAGCGATAGCTTAAATTGACAAGAGGCTCGTGTACTTTATTGTTACAAAATTTCAAGATTTTACGACGCTCCACTAAAAAGTTACTAGCATTTGTATGTTGCAAACTTTGATAGGTGTAGGAAGTACCGTATAGAAGTTAGGGCCATTTGAAATTTTAGCAGTGTTTGATTTGGGACTCAAGGGTAGCTAGCTTTGTGCGATAGCTTAGATTGACAAGAGGCTCGAGTACTATATTGTTACAAAATTTCAAGGTTTTATGACGCTCGAGTAAAAAGTTACAAGCATTTGTATGTTGCAAACTTTGATAGGTGTAGGACGTTCCGTATAGAAGTTAGGGCCATTTGAAGTTTTATAAGTGTTTGATTTGGGACTCAAGGTTAGCATAGCTTTGAGCGATAGCTTAAATTGACAAGAGGCTCGAGTACTTTATTGTTACAAAATTTCAAGGTTTTTTGACGCTCCAGTAAAAAGTTACAAGCATTTGTATGTTACATACTTTGATAGGTGTAGGACGTACCGTATAGAAGTTAGGGCCATTTGAAGTTTTATCAGTGTTTGATTTGGGACTCAAGGGTAGCATAGCTTTGAGCGATAGCTAAAATTGGCAAGATGCTCGAGTACTTTATTGTTACAAAATTTCAAGGTTTTATGACGCTCCAATAAAAGGTTACAAGCATTTCTATGTTGCAAACTTTGATAGGTTTAGGACGTACCGTATAGAAGTTAGGGCCATTTGAAGTTTTATCAGTGTTTTATTTGGGACTCAAGGGTAGCAAAGCTTTGAGCGATAGGTTAAATTGGCAAGAGGCTCGAGTACTTTATTGTTACAAAATTTCAAGGTTTTATGACGCTTCAGTAAAAAGTTACAAGCATTTGTATGTTGCAAACTTTGATAGGTGTAGGACGTACCGTATAGAAGTTAGGGCCATTTGAAATTTTAGCAGTGTTTGATTTGGGACTCAAGGGCAGCATAGCTTTGCTCGATAGCTTAAATTGACAAGAGGCTAGAGTACTATATTGTTACAAAATTTCAAGGTTTTATGACGCTCCAGTAAAAAGTTACAAGCATTTGTATGTTGCACACTTTGATAGGTGTAGGACGTACCGTATAGAAGTTACGGCCATTTGAAGTTTTATCTGTGTTTGATTTGGGACTCAAGGGTAGCATAGCTTTGAGCGAAAGCTTAAATTGAGAAGAGGCTCGAGTACTTTATTGTTACAAAATTTCAAGGTTTTATGACGCTCCAGTAAAAAGTTACAAGCATTTGTATGTTGCAAACTTTGATAGGTGTAGGACGTACCGTATAGAAGTTAGGGCCGTTTGAAGTTTTATCATTGTTCGATTTGGGACTCAAGGGTAGCATAGCTTTGAGCGATAGGTTAAATTGACAAGAGGCTCGAGGTCTTTATTGTTACAAAATTTCAAGGTTTTATAACACTCCAGTAAAAAGTTACAAGCATTTGTATGTTGCAAACTTTGATAGCTGTAGGACATACCGTATAGAAGTTAGGGCCATTTGAAATGTTATCAGTGTTTGATTTGGGACTCAAGGGTAGCATAGCTTTGAGCGATAGCTTAAATTGACAAGAGGCTCGAGTACTTTATTGTTACAAAATTTCAAGGTTTTATGACGCTCCAGTAAAAAGTTACAATCATTTGTATGTTGCCAACTTTGATAGGTGTAGGACGTACCGTATAGAAGTTACGGCCATTTGAAGTTTTATCAATGTTTGATTTGGGACTCAAGGGTAGCATATCTTTGAGCGATAGCTTAAATTGAGAAGAGGCTCGAGTACTTTATTGTTACAAAATTTCAAGGTTTTATGACGCTCCAGTAAAAAGTTACAAGCATTTGTATGTTGCAAACTTTGATAGGTGTAGGACGTACCGTATAGAAGTTAGGGCCATTTGAAGTTTTATAAGTTTTTGATTTGGGACTCAAGGTTAGCATAGCTTTGAGCGATAGATTAAATTGACAAGAGGCTCGAGTACTTTATTGTTACAAAATTTCAAGGTTTTATGACGCTCCAGTAAAAAGTTAGAAGCATTTGTATGTTAGATACTTTCATAGGTGTAGGACGTACCGTATAGAAGTTAGGGCCATTTGAAGTTTTATCAGTGTTTGATTTGGGACTCAAGGGTAGCATAGCTTTGAGCGATAGGGTAAATTGACAAGAGGCTCGAGTACTTTATTGTTACAAAATTTCAAGGTTTTATGACGCTCCAGTAAAAAGTTACAAGCATTTGTATGTTGCAAACTTTGATAGGTGTAGGACGTACCGTACAGAAGTTAGGTCCATTTGAAGTTTTATTAGTGTTTGATTTGGGACTCAAGGGTAGCATAGCTTTGAGCGATAGCTTAAATTGACAAGAGGCTCGAGTACTTTATTGTTACAAAATTTCAAGATTTTATGACGCTCCAGTAAAAAGTTACTAGCATTTGTATGTTGCAAACTTTGATAGGTGTAGGACGTACCGTATAGAAGTTAGGGCCATTTGAAGTTTTATCATTGTTTGATTTGGGACCCAAGGGTAGCATAGCTTTGACCGACAGCTTACATTGACAATTGGAAGAGCTGTGGTTTCTGACAATGGCTTGCAGAGTATTTCTTGTAATTGTTTGGATAAGGAGAATTATCTTAATAACACTTTCTTTTTTGAGCCCACATCGTCCTTAGAGCTTTACAAAATTATTATGTCTTTGAAGGGTTCAAATTCTTGTACTGAAAACAGTTTCTCTAGCACATTTATTAAAAAAATAGTGTTTAATATTGTAGATGTTCTGAGTCATTTATTCAATAAAAGTATCGAGGCAGGCATTTTCCCGGATTGTCTAAAAAGGGCAGAAGTAATTTCCCTTTTTAAAAAGGGAGATAAATGCATTCTTAATAATTACAGACCAATCTCCATTCTTTCAACCTTTTCCAAAATCTTTGAAAAAGCTGTCAAAACAAGAATGCTGAACTTTTTAAATAAATAAAATTTTTTTAATAGCAATCAATTTGGTTTTAGATCTGGTATGCCCACTGAAGATGCTCTCTTAAATTTTTGTTCCAATATTTATTCAAGTTTAAATCACAAAAAGATTTCAGCAGCTCTATATATTGATATGACAAAGGCTTTTCATACGGTGGATCACAAAATTCTGCTAAATAAATTGTATAGATGCGGTTTTAGAAGCAATACTTATGAATGGTTTTCTTCATATCTGTCAAGCAGAGCTCAAAGAGTGAAAATATGCAATCATCTCAGTTCCTATAGAGACGTTAACATTGGTGTTCCTCAAGGTTCAGTACTTGGTCCGATTTTGTTTTTGATATTTATAAATTCACTCTTCTCGCAAAAATTCTCTAGTGAGACGATCGCATTTGCAGATGATATGGCTTGTACATATTCCTGTGATACAGTGTTTAACTTTAATGTTGCATTAAATAGCGATCTGGAAATCTTAAGGCATTGGTTCACAACTCACAAGTTGGTTCTTAGTGACAAAACTAAAATCATGCTTTTTCATGTTGGTGGAAAAGAACTTGAACTTGACAATTTCATGTTTCACTGCGCAAACTGTAAAAAGTACTCTGTTTGTAAAGATATTTGTGGTTCACAAAATAACATCCACACTTATGTTGAATCCGGTTCTTGTTCCTCAAATTGCTTGACTGCTTCTTTGACTGTGTTAAAAGTTTTAAATATCTTGGGTTAATAATTGATTGGAAAATGAATTGGACTGATCACACAACTGCTCTGAAGAAATATTTAATCACAGCAACCAGGCAGATGTATCATTTAAAAAATTGTTGTTCCGAAAAATTGCTGACTAGTATTTACTATGGCATTTTCCATTCAAAATTAGAATACGGTCTGGCATGTTGGGGAGGTACGCATATTAATAAAGTTAATCCCCTACTAACTGCTCAAAAACATGTCATTCGCATTATATGTAAAAGAAATCGGATTGAAGGTAGTCTACCAGTATTTACACAACTCGATATATTGCCTGTAAAGCATTTGTATTTTTATAAAGTTTTGAAAATATTTTTTATTGGGTCCGGCTATCTGACATATAGATGTTACTCAAATTATAACTTAAGAATAAATCACCTTAATATGGTTCAAGTTCCGCCACAAGCGTGCAACACTTTTTATTGTTTTATACGTCTATAGCCCCCAGGCTGTTCAACTGCCTTCCAAACAACATAAGGTGCCTTCGGAATAAATTTGCTTTTTTAAAACAGATGAAGTCGTGGCTTTTTGATTTGTCCTATCAAGATGTCTATTTTCTACTTAATATAACTATCTAATAACTAAATACATAGGGTTCTATTGTCAACTTTAAATTAAAATTTCCTACTCGTATAATAAAATTTGTATCTTAATTTATCTTGAATGACCCCATGTAGATTATATACTTGGTTTAAAAAACTGCATTCGCTTCTAGTTCCTTGAGAATTACAGAATGCAGGCTTAACATTATTATTAAATTACTTCTGATATAATTGTTATTGTAATATTGTATTGTAATAAATAAATAATAATAAATAATAAAAATAATAAATAATAAATAAAATAAATAAAAAACAAGAGGCTCGAGGTCTTTATTGTTACAAAATTTCAAGGTTTTATGACGCTCCAGTAAAAAGTTACAAGCATTTGTATGTTGCAAACTTTGATAGGTGTAGGACGTACCGTACAGAATTTAGGGCCATTTGAAGTTTTATCAGTGTTTGATTTGTTACTCAAGGGTAGCATAGCTTTGAGCGATAGCTTAAATTGACAAGAGGCTCGAGTACTTTATTGTTACAAAATTTCAAGGTTTTATGACGCTTCAGTAAAAAGTTACAAGCATTTGTATGTTGCAAACTTTGATAGGTGTAGGACGTACCGTATAGAAGTTAGGGCCATTTGAAATTTTAGCAGTGTTTGATTTGGGACTCAAGGGCAGCATAGCTTTGCTCGATAGCTTAAATTGACAAGAGGCTAGAGTACTATATTGTTACAAAATTCCAAGGTTTTATGACGCTCCAGTAAAAAGTTACAAGCATTTGTATGTTGCACACTTTGATAGGTGTAGGACGTACCGTATAGAAGTTACGGCCATTTGAAGTTTTATCAGTGTTTGATTTGGGACTCAAGGGTAGCATAGCTTTGAGCGAAAGCTTAAATTGAGAAGAGGCTCGAGTACTTTATTGTTACAAAATTTCAAGGTTTTATGACGCTCCAGTAAAAAGTTACAAGCATTTGTATGTTGCACACTTTGATAGGTGTAGGACGTACCGTATAGAAGTTACGGCCATTTGAAGTTTTATCAGTGTTTGATTTGGGACTCAAGGGTAGCATAGCTTTGAGCGAAAGCTTAAATTGAGAAGAGGCTCGAGTACTTTATTGTTACAAAATTTCAAGGTTTTATGACGCTCCAGTAAAAAGTTACAAGCATTTGTATGTTGCAAACTTTGATAGGTGTAGGACGTACCGTATAGAAGTTAGGGCCATTTGAAGTTTTATAAGTTTTTGATTTGGGACTCAAGGTTAGCATAGCTTTGAGCGATAGATTAAATTGACAAGAGGCTCGAGTACTTTATTGTTACAAAATTTCAAGGTTTTATGACGCTCCAGTAAAAAGTTAGAAGCATTTGTATGTTAGATACTTTGATAGGTGTAGGACGTACCGTATAGAAGTTAGGGCCATTTGAAGTTTTATCAGTGTTTGATTTGGGACTCAAGGGTAGCATAGCTTTGAGCGATAGGGTAAATTGACAAGAGGCTCGAGGTCTTTATTGTTACAAAATTTCAAGGTTTTATGACGCTTCAGTAAAAAGTTACAAGCATTTGTATGTTGCACACTTTGATAGGTGTAGGACGTACCGTATAGAAGTTAGGGCGATTTGAAATTTGAGCAGTGTTGGATTTGGGACTCAAGGGTATCATAGCTTTGTGCGATAGCTTAAATTGACAAGAGGCTCGAGTACTTTATTGTTACATAATTTCAAGGTTTTATGACGCTCCAGTAAAGAGTTACAAGCATTTGTATGTTGCAAACTTTGATAGGTGCAGGACGTACCGTATTGAAGTTAGGGCCATTTGAAGTTTTATAATTGTTTGATTTGGGACCCAAGGGTAGCATGGCTTTGAGCGACAGCTTAAATTGACAAGAGGCTCGAGGTCTTTATTGTTACAAAATTTCAAGGTTTTATGACGCTCCAGTCAAAAGTTACAAGCATTTGTATGTTGCAAACTTTGATAGGTGTAGGACGTACCGTACAGAAGTTAGGGCCATTTGAAGTTTTATCAGTGTTTGATTTGGGACTCAAGGGTAGCATAGCTTTGAGCGATAGCTTAAATTGACAAGAGGCTCGAGTACTTTATTGTTACAAAGTTTCAAGGTTTTATGACGCTCCAGTAAAAAGTTACTAGCATTTGTATGTTGCAAACTTTGATAGGTGTAGGACGTACCGTATAGAAGTTAGGACCATTTGAAATTTTAGCAGTGTTTGATTTGGGACTCAATGGTAGCATAGCCTTGTGCGATAGCTTAAATTGACAAGAGTCTCGAGTACTATATTGTGACAAAATTTCAAGGTTTTATGACGCTCGAGTAAAAAATTACAAGCATTTGTATGTTGCAAACTGTAATAGGTGTAGGACGTACCGTATAGAAGTTACGGCCATTAGAAGTTTTATCGGTGTTTGATTTGGGACTCAAGGGTAGCATAGCTTTGAGCGATAGCTTAAATTGAGAAGAGGCTCGAGTACTTTATTGTTACAAAATTTCAAGGTTTTATGTCGCTCCAGTAAAAAGTTACAAGCATTTGTATGTTGCAAACTTTGATAGGTGTAGGACGTACCGTATAGAAGTTAGGGCCATTTGAAATTTTAGCAGTGTTTGATTTGGGACTCAAGGGTAGCATAGCTTTGTGTGATAGCTTAAATTGACAAGAGGCTCAAGTACTTTATTGTTACAAAATATCAAGGCTTTATGACGCTCCAGTAAAAAGTTACAAGCATTTGTATGTTGCAAACTTTGATAGGTGTAGGACGTACCGTATAGAAGTTACGGCCATTTAAAGTTTTATCATTGTTTGACTTGGGACCCAAGGGTAGCATAGCTTTGAGCGACAGCTTAAATTGACAAGAGGCTCGAGGTCTTTATTGTTACAAAATTCCAAGGTTTTATGACGCTCCAGTAAAAAGTTACAAGCATTTGTATGTTGCAAACTTTGATAGGTGTAGGACGTACCGTACAGAAGTTAGGGCCATTTGAAGTTTTATCATTGTTCGATTTGGGACTCAAGGGTAGCATAGCTTTGAGCGATAGGTTAAATTGACAAGAGGCTCGAGGTCTTTATTGTTACAAAATGTCAAGGCTTTATAACGCTCCAGTAAAAAGTTACAAGCATTTGTATGTTGCAAACTTGGATAGCTGTAGGACATACCATATAGAAGTTAGGGCCATTTGAAATTTTATCAGTGTTTGATTTGGGACTCAAGGGTAGCATAGCTTTGAGCGATAGCTTAAATTGACAAAAGGCTCGAGTACATTATTGTTACAAAATTTCAAGGTTTTATGACGCTCCAGTAAAAAGTTACAAGCATTTGTATGTTGCCAACTTTGATAGGTGTAGGACGTACCGTATAGAAGTTAGGGCTATTTGAAGTTTTATAAGTGTTTGATTTGGAACTCAAGGTTAGCATAGCTTTGAGCGATAGCTTAAATTGACAAGAGGCTCGAGTACTTTATTGTTACAAAATTTCAAGGTTTTATGACGCTCCAGTAAAAAGTTACAAGCATTTGAATGTTACATACTTTGATAGGTGTAGGACGTACCGTATAGAAGTTAGGGCCATTTGAAGTTTTATCAGTGTTTGATTTGGGACTCAAGGGTAGCATAGCTTTGAGCGATAGCTTAAATTGGCAGGACGCTCGAGTACTTTATTGTTGCAAAATTTCAAGGTTTTATGACGCTCCAGTAAAAAGTTACAAGCATTTGTATGTTGCAAACTTTGATAGGTGTAGGACGTACCGTATAGAAGTTAGAGCCATTTAAAGTTTTATCATTGTTTGATTTGGGACCCAAGGGTAGCATAGCTTTGAGCGACAGCTTAAATTGACAAGAGGCTCGAGGTCTTTATTGTTACAAAATTTCAAGGTTTTATGACGCTCCAGTAAAAAGTTACAAGCATTTGTATGTTACAAACTTTGATAGGTGTAGGACGTACCGTACAGAAGTTAGGGCCATTTGAAGTTTTATCAGTGTTTGATTTGGGACTCAAGGGTAGCAAAGCTTTGAGCGATAGCTTAAATTGACAAGAGGCTCGAGTACTTTATTGTTACAAAATTTCAAGGTTTTATGACGCTCCAGTAAAAAGTTACAAGCATTTGTATGTTGCAAACTTTGATAGGTGTAGGACGTACCGTACAGAAGTTAGGGCCATTTGAAGTTTTATCAGTGTTTGAGTTGTTACTCAAGGGTAGCATAGCTTTGAGCGATAGCTTAAATTGACAAGAGGCTCGAGTACTTTATTGTTACAAAATTTCAAGATTTTATGACGCTCCCGTAAAAAGTTACTAGCATTTGTATGTTGCAAACTTTGATAGGTGTAGGATGTACCGTATAGAAGTTAGGGCCATGTGAAATTTTAGCAGTGTTTGATTTGGGACTCAAGGGTAGCATAGCTTTGTGCGATAGCTTAAATTGACAAGAGGCTCGAGTACTATATTGTTACAAAATTTCAAGGTTTTATGACGCTCGAGTAAAAAGTTACAAGCATTTGTATGTTGCAAACTTTGATAGGTGTAGGACGTACAGTATAGAAGTTACGGCCATTTGAAGTTTTATCAGTGTTTGATTTGGGACTCAAGGGTAGCAAAGCTTTGAGCAGATAGCTTAAATTGACAAGAGGCTCGAGTACTTTATTGTTACAAAATTTCAAGGTTTTATGACGCTTCAGTAAAAAGTTACAAGCATTTGTATGTTGCAAGCTTTGATAGGTGTAGGACGTACCGTATAGAAGTTAGGGCGATTTGAAATTTGAGCAGTGTTTGATTTGGGACTCAAGGGTATCATAGCTTTGTGCGATAGCTTAAATTGACAAGAGGCTCGAGTACTTTATTGTTACATAATTTCAAGGTTTTATGACGCTCCAGTAAAGAGTTACAAGCATTTGTATGTTGCAAACTTTGATAGGTGTAAGACGTACCGTATAGAAGTTAGGGCCATTTGAAGTTTTATAATTGTTTGATTTGGGACTCAAGGGTAGCATAGCTTTGAGCGATAGCTTAAATTGACAAGAGGCTCGAGTACTTTATTGTTACAAAATTTCAAGATTTTATGACGCTCCAGTAAAAAGTTCCTAGCATTTGTATGTTGCAAACTTTGATAGGTGTAGGACGTACCGTATAGAAGTTAGGGCCATTTGAAATTTTAGCAGTGTTTGATTTGAGACTCAAGGGTAGCATAGCTTTGTGCGGTAGCTTAAATTGACAAGAGGCTCGAGTACTATATTGTGACAAAATTTCAAGGTTTTATGACGCTCGAGTAAAAAATTACAAGCATTTGTATGTTGCAAACTGTGATAGGTGTAGGACATACCGTATAGAAGTTACGGCCATTAGAAGTTTTATCGGTGTTTGATTTGGGACTCAAGGGTAGCATAGCTTTGAGCGATAGCTTAAATTGAGAAGAGACTCGAGTACTTTATTGTTACAAAATTTCAAGGTTTTATGACGCTCCAGTAAAAAGTTACAAGCATTTGTATGTTGCAAACTTTGATAGGTGTAGGACGTACCGTATAGAAGTCTGGGCCATTTGAAATTTTAGCAGTGTTTGATTTGGGACTCAAGGGTAGCATAGCTTTGTGTGATAGCTTAAATTGACAAGAGGCTCAAGTACTTTATTGTTACAAAATTTCAAGGCTTTATGACGCTCCAGTAAAAAGTTACAAGCATTTGTATGTTGCCAACTTTGATAGGTGTAGGACGTACCGTACTGAAGTTAGGGCCATTTGAAGTTTTATCAGTGTTCGATTTGGGACTCAAGGGTAGCATAGCTTTGAGCGATAGCTTAAATTGACAAGAGGCTCGAGAACTTTATTGTTACAAAATTTCAAGATTTTATGACGCTCCAGTAAAAAGTTACTAGCATTTGTATGTTGCAAACTTTGATAGGTGTAGGACGTACCGTATAGAAGTTAGGGCCATTTGAAATTTTAGCAGTGTTTGATTTGGGACTCAAGGGTAGCATAGCTTTGTGCGATAGCTTAAATTGAGAAGAGGCTCGAGTACTATATTGTTACAAAATTTCAAGGTTTTATGACGCTCGAGTAAAAAGGTACAAACATTTGTATGTTGCAAACTTTGATAGGTGTAGGACGTACCGTATAGAAGTTAGGGCCATTTGAAATTTTAGCAGTGTTTGATTTGGGACTCAAGGGTAGCATAGCTTTGTGCGATAGCTTAAATTGAGAAGAGGCTCGAGTACTATATTGTTACAAAATTTCAAGGTTTTATGAGGCTCCAGTAAAAAGTTACGAGCATTTGTATGTTGCAAACTTTGATAAGTGTAGGACGCACCGTATAAAAGTTAGGGCCATTTGAAATTTTATCAGGGTTTGATTTGGGACTCAAGGGCAGCATAGCTTTGAGCGATAGCTTAAATTGACAAGAGGCTCGAGTACTTTATTGTTACAAAATTTCAAGGTTTTATGACGCTCCAGTAAAAGGTTACAAGCATTTGTATGTTGCAAACTTTGATAGGTGTAGGAAGTACCGTATAGAAGTTAAGGCCATTTGAAGTTTTATCAGTGTTTGATTTGGGACTCAAGGTTAGCATAGCCTTGAGCGATAGCTTAAATTGACAAGAGTCTCGAGTACTTTATGGTTAGAAAATTTCAAGGTTTTATGACGCTCCAGTAAAAAGTTATAAGCATTTCTATGTTACATACTTTGATAGGTGTAGGACGTACCGTATAGAAGTTAGGGTTATTTGAAGTTTTATCAGTGTTTGATTTGGGACTCAAGGGTAGCATAGCTTTGAACGATAGCTTAAATTGACAAGAGGCTCGAGTACTTTATTGTTACCAAATTTCAAGATTTTATGACGCTCCAGTAAAAAGTTACAAGCATTTGTATGTTGCAAACTTTGATAGGTGTAGGACGTACCGTATAGAAGTTAGGGCCATTTGAAGTTTTATCAGTGTTTGATTTGGGACTGAACGGTAGCATAGATTTGAGCGATTACTTCAATTGCCAAGAGGCTCGAGTACTTTATTGTTACAAAATTTCAAGATTTTATGACGCTCCAGTAAAAAGTTACAAGCATTTGTATGTTGCAAACCTTGATAGGTGTAGGACGTACCGTACAGAAGTTAGGGCCATTTGAAGTTTTTTCAGTGTTTGATTTGGGACTCAAGGGTAGCATAGCTTTGAGCGATAGCTTAAATTGACAAGAGGCTCGAGGTCTCTATTGTTACAAAATTTCAAGGTTTTATGACGCTCCAGTAAAAAGTTACAAGCATTTGTATGTTGCAAACTTTGGGAGGTGTAGGACGTACCGTACAGAAGTTAGGGCCATTTGAAGTTTTATCAGTGTTTGATTTGGGACTCAAGGGTAGCATAGCTTTGAGCGATAGCTTAAATTGACAAGAGGCTCGAGAACTTTATTGTTACAAAATTTCAAGATTTTATGACGCTCCAGTAAAAAGTTACTAGCATTTGTATGTTGCAAACTTTGATAGGTGTAGGACGTACCGTATAGAAGTTAGGGCCTTTTGAAATTTTAGCAGTGTTTGATTTGGGACTCAAGGGTAGCATAGCTTTGTGCGATAGCTTAAATTGACAAGAGGCTCGAGTACTATATTGTTACAAAATTTCAAGGTTTTATGACGCTCGAGTAAAAAGTTACAAGCATTTGTATGTTGCAAACTTTGATAGGTGTAGGACGTACCGTATAGAAGTTAGGGCCATTTGAAGTTTTATCACTGTTTGATTTGGGACCCAAGGGTAGCATAGCTTTGAGCGACAGCTTAAATTGACAAAAGACGCTCGAGGTCTTTATTGTTACAAAATTTCAAGGTTTTATGACGCTCCAGTAAAAAGTTGCAAGCATTTGTATGTTGCAAACTTTGATAGGTGTAGGACGTACCGTACAGAAGTTAGGGCCATTTGAAGTTTTATCAGTGTTTGAATTGGGGCTCAAGGGTAGCATAGCTTTGAGCGATAGCTTAAATAGACAAGAGGCTCGAGTACTTTATTGTTACAAAATTTCCAGATTTTATGACGCTCCAGTAAAAAGTTACTCGCATTTGTATATTGCAAACTTTGATAGGTGTAGGACATACCATATAGAAGTTAGGGCCATTTGAAATTTGAGCAGTGTTTGATTTGGGACTCAAGGTTAGCATAGCTTTGTGCGATAGCTTAAATTGACAAGAGGCTCGAGTACCATATTGTTACAAAATTTCAAGGTTTTATGACGCTCGAGTAAAAAGTTACAAGCATTTGTATGTTGCAAACTTTGATAGGTGTAGGACGTACAGTATAGAAGTTACGGCCATTTGAAGTTTTATCAGTGTTTGATTTGGGACTCAAGGGTAGCAAAGCTTTGAGCAGATAGCTTAAATTGACAAGAGGCTCGAGTACTTTATTGTTACAAAATTTCAAGGTTTTATGACGCTTCAGTAAAAAGTTACAAGCATTTGTATGTTGCAAGCTTTGATAGGTGTAGGACGTACCGTATAGAAGTTAGGGCGATTTGAAATTTGAGCAGTGTTTGATTTGGGACTCAAGGGTATCATAGCTTTGTGCGATAGCTTAAATTGACAAGAGGCTCGAGTACTTTATTGTTACATAATTTCAAGGTTTTATGACGCTCCAGTAAAGAGTTACAAGCATTTGTATGTTGCAAACTTTGATAGGTGTAAGACGTACCGTATAGAAGTTAGGGCCATTTGAAGTTTTATAATTGTTTGATTTGGGACTCAAGGGTAGCATAGCTTTGAGCGATAGCTTAAATTGACAAGAGGCTCGAGTACTTTATTGTTACAAAATTTCAAGATTTTATGACGCTCCAGTAAAAAGTTCCTAGCATTTGTATGTTGCAAACTTTGATAGGTGTAGGACGTACCGTATAGAAGTTAGGGCCATTTGAAATTTTAGCAGTGTTTGATTTGAGACTCAAGGGTAGCATAGCTTTGTGCGGTAGCTTAAATTGACAAGAGGCTCGAGTACTATATTGTGACAAAATTTCAAGGTTTTATGACGCTCGAGTAAAAAATTACAAGCATTTGTATGTTGCAAACTGTGATAGGTGTAGGACATACCGTATAGAAGTTACGGCCATTAGAAGTTTTATCGGTGTTTGATTTGGGACTCAAGGGTAGCATAGCTTTGAGCGATAGCTTAAATTGAGAAGAGACTCGAGTACTTTATTGTTACAAAATTTCAAGGTTTTATGACGCTCCAGTAAAAAGTTACAAGCATTTGTATGTTGCAAACTTTGATAGGTGTAGGACGTACCGTATAGAAGTTAGGGCCATTTGAAATTTTAGCAGTGTTTGATTTGGGACTCAAGGGTAGCATAGCTTTGTGTGATAGCTTAAATTGACAAGAGGCTCAAGTACTTTATTGTTACAAAATTTCAAGGCTTTATGACGCTCCAGTAAAAAGTTACAAGCATTTGTATGTTGCCAACTTTGATAGGTGTAGGACGTACCGTACTGAAGTTAGGGCCATTTGAAGTTTTATCAGTGTTCGATTTGGGACTCAAGGGTAGCATAGCTTTGAGCGATAGCTTAAATTGACAAGAGGCTCGAGAACTTTATTGTTACAAAATTTCAAGATTTTATGACGCTCCAGTAAAAAGTTACTAGCATTTGTATGTTGCAAACTTTGATAGGTGTAGGACGTACCGTATAGAAGTTAGGGCCATTTGAAATTTTAGCAGTGTTTGATTTGGGACTCAAGGGTAGCATAGCTTTGTGCGAGTACTATATTGTTACAAAATTTCAAGGTTTTATGACGCTCGAGTAAAAAGGTACAAACATTTGTATGTTGCAAACTTTGATAGGTGTAGGACGTACCGTATAGAAGTTAGGGCCATTTGAAATTTTAGCAGTGTTTGATTTGGGACTCAAGGGTAGCATAGCTTTGTGCGATAGCTTAAATTGAGAAGAGGCTCGAGTACTATATTGTTACAAAATTTCAAGGTTTTATGAGGCTCCAGTAAAAAGTTACGAGCATTTGTATGTTGCAAACTTTGATAAGTGTAGGACGCACCGTATAGAAGTTAGGGCCATTTGAAATTTTATCAGTGTTTGATTTGGGACTCAAGGGTAGCATAGCTTTGAGCGATAGCTTAAATTGACAAGAGGCTCGAGTACTTTATTGTTACAAAATTTCAAGGTTTTATGACGCTCCAGTAAAAGGTTACTAGCATTTGTATGTTGCAAACTTTGATAGGTGTAGGAAGTACCGTATAGAAGTTAAGGCCATTTGAAGTTTTATCAGTGTTTGATTTGGGACTCAAGGTTAGCATAGCCTTGAGCGATAGCTTAAATTGACAAGAGGCTCGAGTACTTTATTGTTACCAAATTTCAAGATTTTATGACGCTCCAGTAAAAAGTTACAAGCATTTGTATGTTGCAAACTTTGATAGGTGTAGGACGTACCGTATAGAAGTTAGGGCCATTTGAAGTTTTATCAGTGTTTGATTTGGGACTGAACGGTAGCATAGATTTGAGCGATTACTTCAATTGCCAAGAGGCTCGAGTACTTTATTGTTACAAAATTTCAAGATTTTATGACGCTCCAGTAAAAAGTTACAAGCATTTGTATGTTGCAAACCTTGATAGGTGTAGGACGTACCGTACAGCAGTTAGGGCCATTTGAAGTTTTTTCAGTGTTTGATTTGGGACTCAAGGGTAGCATAGCTTTGAGCGACAGCTTAAATTGACAAGAGGCTCGAGGTCTCTATTGTTACAAAATTTCAAGGTTTTATGACGCTCCAGTAAAAAGTTACAAGCATTTGTATGTTGCAAACTTTGGGAGGTGTAGGACGTACCGTACAGAAGTTAGGGCCATTTGAAGTTTTATCAGTGTTTGATTTGGGACTCAAGGGTAGCATAGCTTTGAGCGATAGCTTAAATTGACAAGAGGCTCGAGAACTTTATTGTTACAAAATTTCAAGATTTTATGACGCTCCAGTAAAAAGTTACTAGCATTTGTATGTTGCAAACTTTGATAGGTGTAGGACGTACCGTATAGAAGTTAGGGCCTTTTGAAATTTTAGCAGTGTTTGATTTGGGACTCAAGGGTAGCATAGCTTTGTGCGATAGCTTAAATTGACAAGAGGCTCGAGTACTATATTGTTACAAAATTTCAAGGTTTTATGACGCTCGAGTAAAAAGTTACAAGCATTTGTATGTTGCAAACTTTGATAGGTGTAGGACGTACCGTATAGAAGTTAGGGCCATTTGAAGTTTTATCACTGTTTGATTTGGGACCCAAGGGTAGCATAGCTTTGAGCGACAGCTTAAATTGACAAAAGACGCTCGAGGTCTTTATTGTTACAAAATTTCAAGGTTTTATGACGCTCCAGTAAAAAGTTGCAAGCATTTGTATGTTGCAAACTTTGATAGGTGTAGGACGTACCGTACAGAAGTTAGGGCCATTTGAAATTTTATCAGTGTTTGAATTGGGGCTCAAGGGTAGCATAGCTTTGAGCGATAGCTTAAATTGACAAGAGGCTCGAGTACTTTATTGTTACAAAATTTCCAGATTTTATGACGCTCCAGTAAAAAGTTACTCGCATTTGTATATTGCAAACTTTGATAGGTGTAGGACATACCATATAGAAGTTAGGGCCATTTGAAATTTGAGCAGTGTTTGATTTGGGACTCAAGGTTAGCATAGCTTTGTGCGATAGCTTAAATTGACAAGAGGCTCGAGTACCATATTGTTACAAAATTTCAAGGTTTTATGACGCTCGAGTAAAAAGTTACAAGCATTTGTATGTTGCAAACTTTGATAGGTGTAGGACGTACCGTATAGAAGTTACGGTCATTTGAAGTTTTATCAGTGTCTGACTTGGGACTCAAGGGTAGCATAGCTTTGAGCTATAGCTTAAATTGACAAGAGGCTCGAGTACTTTATTGTTACAAAATTTCAAGGTTTTATGACGCTCCAGTAAAAGGTTACAAGCATTTGTATGTTGCAAACTTTGATAGGTGTAGGAAGTACCGTATAGAAGTTAAGGCCATTTGAAGTTTTAGCAGTGTTTGATTTGGGACTCAAGGGTAGCATAGCTTTGTGCGATAGCTTAAATTGAGAAGAGGCTCGAGTACTATATTGTTACAAAATTTCAAGGTTTTATGAGGCTCCATTAAAAAGTTACGAGCATTTGTATGTTGCAAACTTTGATAAGTGTAGGACGCACCGTATAGAAGTTAGGGCCATTTGAAATTTTATCAGTGTTTGATTTGGGACTCAAGGGTAGCATAGCTTTGAGCGATAGCTTAAATTGACAAGAGGCTCGAGTACTTTATTGTTACAAAATTTCAAGGTTTTATGACGCTCCAGTAAAAGGTTACAAGCATTTGTATGTTGCAAACTTTGATAGGTGTAGGAAGTACCGTATAGAAGTTAAGGCCATTTGAAGTTTTATCAGTGTTTGATTTGGGACTCAAGGTTAGCATAGCCTTGAGCGATAGCTTAAATTGACAAGAGTCTCGAGTACTTTATGGTTAGAAAATTTCAAGGTTTTATGACGCTCCAGTAAAAAGTTATAAGCATTTCTATGTTACATACTTTGATAGGTGTAGGACGTACCGTATAGAAGTTAGGGTTATTTGAAGTTTTATCAGTGTTTGATTTGGGACTCAAGGGTAGCATAGCTTTGAGCGATAGCTTAAATTGACAAGAGGCTCGAGTACTTTATTGTTACAAAATTTCAAGATTTTATGACGCTCCAGTAAAAAGTTACAAGCATTTGTATGTTGCAAACTTTGATAGGTGTACGACGTACCGTATAGAAGTTAGGGCCATTTGAAGTTTTATCAGTGTTTGATTTGGGACTGAACGGTAGCATAGATTTGAGCGATTACTTCAATTGCCAAGAGGCTCGAGTACTTTATTGTTACAAAATTTCAAGATTTTATGACGCTCCAGTAAAAAGTTACAAGCATTTGTATGTTGCAAACCTTGATAGGTGTAGGACGTACCGTACAGAAGTTAGGGCCATTTGAAGTTTTTTCAGTGTTTGATTTGGGACTCAAGGGTAGCATAGCTTTGAGCGACAGCTTAAATTGACAAGAGGCTCGAGGTCTCTATTGTTACAAAATTTCAAGGTTTTATGACGCTCCAGTAAAAAGTTACAAGCATTTGTATGTTGCAAACTTTGGGAGGTGTAGGACGTACCGTACAGAAGTTAGGGCCATTTGAAGTTTTATCAGTGTTTGATTTGGGACTCAAGGGTAGCATAGCTTTGAGCGATAGCTTAAATTGACAAGAGGCTCGAGAACTTTATTGTTACAAAATTTCAAGATTTTATGACGCTCCAGTAAAAAGTTACTAGCATTTGTATGTTGCAAACTTTGATAGGTGTAGGACGTACCGTATAGAAGTTAGGGCCTTTTGAAATTTTAGCAGTGTTTGATTTGGGACTCAAGGGTAGCATAGCTTTGTGCGATAGCTTAAATTGACAAGAGGCTCGAGTACTATATTGTTACAAAATTTCAAGGTTTTATGACGCTCGAGTAAAAAGTTACAAGCATTTGTATGTTGCAAACTTTGATAGGTGTAGGACGTACCGTATAGAAGTTAGGGCCATTTGAAGTTTTATCACTGTTTGATTTGGGACCCAAGGGTAGCATAGCTTTGAGCGACAGCTTAAATTGACAAAAGACGCTCGAGGTCTTTATTGTTACAAAATTTCAAGGTTTTATGACGCTCCAGTAAAAAGTTGCAAGCATTTGTATGTTGCAAACTTTGATAGGTGTAGGACGTACCGTACAGAAGTTAGGGCCATTGAAGTTTTATCAGTGTTTGAATTGGGGCTCAAGGGTAGCATAGCTTTGAGCGATAGCTTAAATTGACAAGAGGCTCGAGTACTTTATTGTTACAAAATTTCCAGATTTTATGACGCTCCAGTAAAAAGTTACTCGCATTTGTATATTGCAAACTTTGATAGGTGTAGGACATACCATATAGAAGTTAGGGCCATTTGAAATTTGAGCAGTGTTTGATTTGGGACTCAAGGTTAGCATAGCTTTGTGCGATAGCTTAAATTGACAAGAGGCTCGAGTACCATATTGTTCCAAAATTTCAAGGTTTTATGACGCTCGAGTAAAAAGTTACAAGCATTTGTATGTTGCAAACTTGGATAGCTGTAGGACGTACCGTATAGAAGTTAGGGCCATTTGAAATTTTATCAGTGTTTGATTTGGGACTCAAGGGTAGCATAGCTTTGAGCGATAGCTTAAATTGACAAAAGGCTCGAGTACATTATTGTTACAAAATTTCAAGGTTTTATGACGCTCCAGTAAAAAGTTACAAGCATTTGTATGTTGCCAACTTTGATAGGTGTAGGACGTACCGTATAGAAGTTAGGGCTATTTGAAGTTTTATAAGTGTTTGATTTGGAACTCAAGGGTAGCATAGCTTTGTGCGATAGCTTAAATTGAGAAGAGGCTCGAGTACTATATTGTTACAAAATTTCAAGGTTTTATGACGCTCGAGTAAAAAGGTACAAGCATTTGTATGTTGCAAACTTTGATAGGTGTAGGACGTACCGTATAGAAGTTAGGGCCATTTGAAATTTTAGCAGTGTTTGATTTGGGACTCAAGGGTAGCATAGCTTTGTGCGATAGCTTAAATTGAGAAGAGGCTCGAGTACTATATTGTTACAAAATTTCAAGGTTTTATGAGGCTCCAGTAAAAAGTTACGAGCATTTGTATGTTGCAAACTTTGATAAGTGTAGGACGCACCGTATATAAGTTAGGGCCATTTGAAATTTTATCAGTGTTTGATTTGGGACTCAAGGGTAGCATAGCTTTGAGCGATAGCTTAAATTGACAAGAGGCTCGAGTACTTTATTGTTACAAAATTTCAAGGTTTTATGACGCTCCAGTAAAAGGTTACAAGCATTTGTATGTTGCAAACTTTGATAGGTGTAGGAAGTACCGTATAGAAGTTAAGGCCATTTGAAGTTTTATCAGTGTTTGATTTGGGACTCAAGGTTAGCATAGCCTTGAGCGATAGCTTAAATTGACAAGAGTCTCGAGTACTTTATGGTTAGAAAATTTCAAGGTTTTATGACGCTCCTGTAAAAAGTTATAAGCATTTCTATGTTACATACTTTGATAGGTGTAGGACGTACCGTATAGAAGTTAGGGTTATTTGAAGTTTTATCAGTGTTTGATTTGGGACTCAAGGGTAGCATAGCTTTGAGCGATAGCTTAAATTGACAAGAGGCTCGAGTACTTTATTGTTACAAAATTTCAAGATTTTATGACGCTCCAGTAAAAAGTTACAAGCATTTGTATGTTGCAAACTTTGATAGGTGTAGGACGTACCGTATAGAAGTTAGGGCCATTTGAAGTTTTATCAGTGTTTGATTTGGGACTGAACGGTAGCATAGATTTGAGCGATTACTTCAATTGCCAAGAGGCTCGAGTACTTTATTGTTACAAAATTTCAAGGTTTTATGACGCTCCAGTAAAAAGTTACAAGCATTTGTATGTTGCAAACCTTGATAGGTGTAGGACGTACCGTACAGAAGTTAGGGCCATTTGAAGTTTTTTCAGTGTTTGATTTGGGACTCAAGGGTAGCATAGCTTTGAGCGACAGCTTAAATTGACAAGCGGCTCGAGGTCTCTATTGTTACAAAATTTCAAGGTTTTATGACGCTCCAGTAAAAAGTTACAAGCATTTGTATGTTGCAAACTTTGGGAGGTGTAGGACGTACCGTACAGAAGTTAGGGCCATTTGAAGTTTTATCAGTGTTTGATTTGGGACTCAAGGGTAGCATAGCTTTGAGCGATAGCTTAAATTGACAAGAGGCTCGAGAACTTTATTGTTACAAAATTTCAAGATTTTATGACGCTCCAGTAAAAAGTTACTAGCATTTGTATGTTGCAAACTTTGATAGGTGTAGGACGTACCGTATAGAAGTTAGGGCCTTTTGAAATTTGAGCAGTGTTTGATTTGGGACTCAAGGTTAGCATAGCTTTGTGCGATAGCTTAAATTGACAAGAGGCTCGAGTACCATATTGTTACAAAATTTCAAGGTTTTATGACGCTCGAGTAAAAAGTTACAAGCATTTGTATGTTGCAAACTTTGATAGGTGTAGGACGTACCGTATAGAAGTTACGGTCATTTGAAGTTTTATCAGTGTCTGACTTGGGACTCAAGGGTAGCATAGCTTTGAGCTATAGCTTAAATTGACAAGAGGCTCGAGTACTTTATTGTTACAAAATTTCAAGATTTTATGACGCTCCAGTAAAAAGTTACTTCACATTTGTATATTGCAAACTTTGATAGGTGTAGGACGTACCGTATAGAAGTTAGGGCCATTTGAAGTTTTATCAGTGTTTGATTTGGGACTCAAGGTTAGCATAGCTTTGTGCGATAGCTTAAATTGACAAGAGGCTCGAGTACCATATTGTTACAAAATTTCAAGGTTTTATGACGCTCGAGTAAAAAGTTACAAGCATTTGTATGTTGCAAACTTTGATAGGTGTAGGACGTACCGTATAGAAGTTACGGTCATTTGAAGTTTTATCAGTGTTTGACTTGGGACTCAAGGGCTTTGAGCTATAGCTTAAATTGACAAGAGGCTCGAGTACTTTATTGTTACAAAATTTCAAGGTTTTATGACGCTCCAGTAAAACGTTACAAGCATTTGTATGTTGCAAATTTTGATAGGTGTAGGACTTACCGTATCGAAGTAAGGGCCGTTTGAAATTTTATCAATGTTTGATTTGGGACTCAAGGGTAACATAGCTTTGAGCGACAACTTAAATTGAGAAGAGGCTCGAGAACTTTATTGTTACAAAATTTCAAGGTGTTATGACGCTCCAGTAAAAAGTTACAAGCATTTGTATGTTGCAAACTTTGATAGGTGTAGGACGTACCGTATAGAAGTTAGGGCCATTTGAAGTTTTATCACTGTTTGATTTGGGACCCAAGGGTAGCATAGCTTTGAGCGACAGCTTAAATTGACAAAAGACGCTCGAGGTCTTTATTGTTACAAAATTTCAAGGTTTTATGACGCTCCAGTAAAAAGTTACAAGCATTTGTATGTTGCAAACTTTGATAGGTGTAGGACGTACCGTACAGAAGTTAGGGCCATTTGAAGTTTTATCAGTGTTTGAATTGGGGCTCAAGGGTAGCATAGCTTTGAGCGATAGCTTAAATTGACAAGAGGCTCGAGTACCATATTGTTACAAAATTTCAAGGTTTTATGACGCTCGAGTAAAAAGTTACAAGCATTTCTATGTTGCAAACTTTGATAGGTGTAGGACGTACCGTATAGAAGTTACGGTCATTTGAAGTTTTATCATTGTTCGATTTGGGACTCAAGGTTAGCATAGCTTTGAGCGATAGGTTAAATTGACAAGAGGCTCGAGGTGTTTATTGTTACAAAATTTCAAGGTTTTATAACGCTCCAGTAAAAAGTTACAAGCATTTGTATGTTGCAAAGTTTGATAGCTATAGGACGTACCGTATAGAAATTAGGGCCATTTGAAATTTTATCAGTGTTTGATTTGGGACTCAAGGGCAGCATAGCTTTGAGCGATAGCTTAAATTGACAAGAGGCTCGAGTACTTTATTGTTACAAAATTTCAAGGTTTAATGACGCTCCAGTAAAAAGTTACAAGCATTTGTATGTTGCCAACTTTGATAGGTGTAGGACGTACCGTATAGAAGTTAGGGCCATTTGAAGTTTTATAAGTGTTTGATTTGGGACCCAAGGTTAGCATAGCCTTGAGCGATAGCGGTAGTACTTTATTGTTACAAAATTTCAAGATTTTATGACGCTCCAGTAAAAAGTTACAAGCATTTGTATGTTGCAAACTTTGATAGGTGTAGGACGTACCGTATAGAAGTTAGGGCCATTTGAAGTTTTATCAGTGTTTGATTTGGGACTGAACGGTAGCATAGATTTGAGCGATTACTTCAATTGCCAAGAGGCTCGAGTACTATATTGTTACAAAATTTCAAGGTTTTATGACGCTCGAGTAGAAAGGTACAAGCATTTGTATGTTGCAAACTTTGATAGGTGTAGGACGGACCGTAAAGAAGTTACGGCCATTTGCAGTTTTATCAGTGTTTGATTTGGGACTCAAGGGTAGCATAGCTTTGAGCGATAGCTTAAGTTGACAAGAGGCTCGAGTACTTTATTGTTACAAAATTTCAAGGTTTTGTGAGGCTCCAGTAAAAAGTTACAAGCATTTGTATGTTGCAAACTTTGATAGGTGTAGGACACACCGTATAGAAGTTAGGGCCATTTGAAGTTTTATCATTGTTCGATTTGGGACTCAAGGGTAGCATAGCTTTGAGCGATAGGTTAAATTGACAAGAGGCTCGAGGTGTTTATTGTTACAAAATTTCAAGGTTTTATAACGCTCCAGTAAAAAGTTACAAGCATTTGTATGTTGCAAACTTTGATAGGTGTAGGACGTACCGTATAGAAGTTAGGGCCATTTGAAATTTTAGCAGTGTTTGATTTGGGACTCAAGGGTAGCAAGCTTTGTGCGATAGCTTAAATTGACAAGAGGCTCGAGTACTTTATTGTTACAAAATTTCAAGGTTTTATGACGCTCCAGTAAAAAGTTACAAGCATTTGTATGTTGCAAACTTTGATAGGTGTAGGACGTACCGTATAGAAGTTAGGGCCATTTAAAGTTTTATCATTGTTTGATTTGGGACCCAAGGGTAGCATAGCTTTGAGCGACAGCTTAAATTGACAAGAGGCTCGAGGTCTTTATTGTTACAAAATTTCAAGGTTTTATGACGCTCCAGTAAAAAGTTACAAGCATTTGTATGTTACAAACTTTGATAGGTGTAGGACGTACCGTACAGAAGTTAGGGCCATTTGAAGTTTTATCAGTGTTTGATTTGGGACTCAAGGGTAGCAAAGCTTTGAGCGATAGCTTAAATTGACAAGAGGCTCGAGTACTTTATTGTTACAAAATTTCAAGGTTTTATGACGCTTCAGTAAAAAGTTACAAGCATTTGTATGTTGCAAACTTTGATAGGTGTAGCACGTACCGTATAGAAGTTAGGGCCATTTGAAATTTTAGCAGTGTTTGATTTGGGACTCAAGTTTAGCATAGCTTTGTGCGATAGCTTAAATTGACAAGAGGCTCGAGTACTTTATTGTTACAAAATTTCAAGGTTTTATGCCGCTCCATTAAAAAGTTACTAGCATTTGTATGTTGCAAACTTTGATAGGTGTAGGACGTACCGTATAGACGTTAGGGCCATTTGAAATTTTAGCAGTGTTTGGTTTGGGACTCAACGGTAGCATAGCTTTGTGCGATAGCTTAAATTGACAAGAGGCTCGAGTACTTTATTGTTACAAAATTTCAAGATTTTATGACGCTCCAGTAAAAAGTTACTTCACATTTGTATATTGCAAACTTTGATAGGTGTAGGACGTACCGTATAGAAGTTAAGGTCATTTGAAGTTTTATCAGTGTTTGACTTGGGACTCAAGGGCTTTGAGCTATAGCTTAAATTGACAAGAGGCTCGAGTACTTTATTGTTACAAAATTTCAAGGTTTTATGACGCTCCAGTAAAACGTTACAAGCATTTGTATGTTGCAAATTTTGATAGGTGTAGGACTTACCGTATCGAAGTAAGGGCCATTTGAAGTTTTATCAATGTTTGATTTGGGACTCAAGGGTAACATAGCTTTGAGCGACAACTTAAATTGAGAAGAGGCTCGAGAACTTTATTGTTACAAAATTTCAAGGTGTTATGACGCTCCAGTAAAAAGTTACAAGCATTTGTATGTTGCAAACTTTGATAGGTGTAGGACTTACCGTATAGAAGTTAGGGCCATTTGAAGTTTTATCACTGTTTGATTTGGGACCCAAGGGTAGCATAGCTTTGAGCGACAGCTTAAATTGACAAAAGACGCTCGAGGTCTTTATTGTTACAAAATTTCAAGGTGTTATGACGCTCCAGTAAAAAGTTACAAGCATTTGTATGTTGCAAACTTTGATAGGTGTAGGACGTACCGTACAGAAGTTAGGGCCATTTGAAGTTTTATCAGTGTTTGAATTGGGGCTCAAGGGTAGCATAGCTTTGAGCGATAGCTTAAATTGACAAGAGGCTCGAGTACCATATTGTTACAAAATTTCAAGGTTTTATGACGCTCGAGTAAAAAGTTACAAGCATTCCTATGTTGCAAACTTTGATAGGTGTAGGACGTACCGTATAGAAGTTACGGTCATTTGAAGTTTTATCATTGTTCGATTTGGGACTCAAGGTTAGCATAGCTTTGAGCGATAGGTTAAATTGACAAGAGGCTCGAGGTGTTTATTGTTACAAAATTTCAAGGTTTTATGACGCTCCAGTAAAAAGTTACAAGCATTTGTATGTTGCCAACTTTGATAGGTGTAGGACGTACCGTATAGAAGTTAGGGCCATTTGAAGTTTTATAAGTGTTTGATTTGGGACCCAAGGTTAGCATAGCCTTGAGCGATAGCGATAGTACTTTATTGTTACAAAATTTCAAGATTTTATGACGCTCCAGTAAAAAGTTACAAGCATTTGTATGTTGCAAACTTTGATAGGTGTAGGACGTACCGTATAGAAGTTAGGGCCATTTGAAGTTTTATCAGTGTTTGATTTGGGACTGAACGGTAGCATAGATTTGAGCGATTACTTCAATTGCCAAGAGGCTCGAGTACTTTATTGTTACAAAATTTCAAGGTTTTATGACGCTCCAGTAAAAAGTTACAAGCATTTGTATGTTGCAAACTTTGGTAGGTGTAGGACGTACCGTACAGAAGTTAGGGCCATTTGAAGTTTTATCAGTGTTTGATTTGGGAATCAAGGGTAGCATAGCTTTGACCGATAGCTTAAATTGACAAGAGGCTCGAGAACTTTATTGTTACAAAATTTCAAGGTTTTATGACGCTCGAGTAGAAAGGTACAAGCATTTGTATGTTGCAAACTTTGATAGGTGTAGGACGGACCGTATAGAAGTTACGGCCATTTGCAGTTTTATCAGTGTTTGATTTGGGACTCAAGGGTAGCATAGCTTTGAGCGATAGCTTAAGTTGACAAGAGGCTCGAGTACTTTATTGTTACAAAATTTCAAGGTTTTGTGAGGCTCCATTAAAAAGTTACAAGCATTTGTATGTTGCAAACTTTAATAGGTGTAGGACACACCGTATAGAAGTTAGGGCCATTTGAAGTTTTATCATTGTTCGATTTGGGACTCAAGGGTAGCATAGCTTTGAGCGATAGGTTAAATTGACAAGAGGCTCGAGGTGTTTATTGTTACAAAATTTCAAGGTTTTATAACGCTCCAGTAAAAAGTTACAAGCATTTGTATGTTGCAAACTTTGATAGGTGTAGGACGTACCGTATAGAAGTTAGGGCCATTTGAAATTTTAGCAGTGTTTGATTTGGGACTCAAGGGTAGCATAGCTTTGTGCGATAGCTTAAATTGACAAGAGGCTCGAGTACTTTATTGTTACAAAATTTCAAGGTTTTATGACGCTCCAGTAAAAAGTTACAAGCATTTGTATGTTGCAAACTTTGATAGGTGTAGGACGTACCGTATAGAAGTTAGGGCCATTTAAAGTTTTATCATTGTTTGATTTGGGACCCAAGGGTAGCATAGCTTTGAGCGACAGCTTAAATTGACAAGAGGCTCGAGGTCTTTATTGTTACAAAATTTCAAGGTTTTATGACGCTCCAGTAAAAAGTTACAAGCATTTGTATGTTACAAACTTTGATAGGTGTAGGACGTACCGTCCAGAAGTTAGGGCCATTTGAAGTTTTATCAGTGTTTGATTTGGGACTCAAGGGTAGCAAAGCTTTGAGCGATAGCTTAAATTGACAAGAGGCTCGAGTACTTTATTGTTACAAAATTTCAAGGTTTTATGACGCTTCAGTAAAAAGTTACAAGCATTTGTATGTTGCAAACTTTGATAGGTGTAGGACGTACCGTATAGAAGTCAGGGCCATTTGAAATTTTAGCAGTGTTTGATTTGGGACTCAAGTTTAGCATAGCTTTGTGCGATAGCTTAAATTGACAAGAGGCTCGAGTACTTTATTGTTACAAAATTTCAAGGTTTTATGCCGCTCCATTAAAAAGTTACTAGCATTTGTATGTTGCAAACTTTGATAGGTGTAGGACGTACCGTATAGACGTTAGGCCATTTGAAATTTTAGCAGTGTTTGGTTTGGGACTCAACGGTAGCATAGCTTTGTGCGATAGCTTAAATTGACAAGAGGCTCGAGTACTTTATTGTTACAAAATTTCAAGATTTTATGACGCTCCAGTAAAAAGTTACTTCACATTTGTATATTGCAAACTTTGATAGGTGTAGGACGTACCGTATAGAAGTTAGGGCCAT
The DNA here is from genome assembly GCA_920105625.2 of Clusia tigrina. NCBI lineage: Eukaryota > Metazoa > Arthropoda > Insecta > Diptera > Clusiidae > Clusia > Clusia tigrina. Next base: position 909,218 of record CAKKTE020000559.1, read on the forward strand.
TTGAAATTTGAGCAGTGTTTGATTTGGGACTCAACGTTAGCATAGCTTTGTGCGATAGCTTCAATTGACAAGAGGCTCGAGTACCATATTGTTACAAAATTTCAAGGTTTTATGACGCTCGAGTAAAAAGTTACAAGCAGTTGTATGTTGCAAAATTTGATAGGTGTAGGACGTACCGTATAGAAGTTACGGTCATTTGAAGTTTTATCAGTATTTGAGTTGGGACTCAAGGGCTTTGAGCTATAGCTTAAATTGACAAGAGGCTCGAGTACTTTATTGTTACAAAATTTCAAGGTTTTATGACGCTCCAGTAAAACGTTACAAGCATTTGTATGTTGCAAATTTTGATAGGTGTAGGACTTACCGTATCGAAGGGCCATTTGAAGTTTTATCAATGTTTGATTTGGGACTCAAGGGTAACATAGCTTTGAGCGACAACTTAAATTGAGAAGAGGCTCGAGAACTTTATTGTTACAAAATTTCAAGGTGTTATGACGCTCCAGTAAAAAGTTACAAGCATTTGTATGTTGCAAACTTTGATAGGTGTAGGACGTACCGTATAGAAGTTAGGGCCAATTGAAGTTTTATCACTGTTTGATTTGGGACCCAAGGGTAGCATAGCTTTGAGCGACAGCTTAAATTGACAAAAGACGCTCGAGGTCTTTATTGTTACAAAATTTCAAGGTTTTATGACGCTCCAGTAAAAAGTTACAAGCATTTGTAGGTTGCAAACTTTGATAGGTGTAGGACGTACCGTACAGAAGTTAGGGCCATTTGAAGTTTTATCAGTGTTTGAATTGGGGCTCAACGGTAGCATAGCTTTGAGCGATAGCTTAAATTGACAAGAGGCTCGAGTACCATATTGTTACAAAATTTCAAGGTTTTATGACGCTCGAGTAAAAAGTTACAAGCATTTCTATGTTGCAAACTTTGATAGGTGTAGGACGTACCGTATAGAAGTTACGGTCATTTGAAGTTTTATCATTGTTCGATTTGGGACTCAAGGTTAGCATAGCTTTGAGCGATAGGTTAAATTGACAAGAGGCTCGAGGTGTTTATTGTTACAAAATTTCAAGGTTTTATAACGCTCCAGTAAAAAGTTACAAGCATTTGTATGTTGCAAACTTTGATAGCTATAGGACGTACCGTATAGAAGTTGGGGCCATTTGAAATTTTATCAGTGTTTGATTTGGGACTCAAGGGCAGCATAGCTTTGAGCGATAGCTTAAATTGACAAGAGGCTCGAGTACTTTATTGTTACAAAATTTCAAGGTTTTATGACGCTCCAGTAAAAAGTTACAAGCATTTGTATGTTGCCAACTTTGATAGGTGTAGGACGTACCGTATAGAAGTTAGGGCCATTTGAAGTTTTATAAGTGTTTGATTTGGGACCCAAGGTTAGCATAGCCTTGAGCGATAGCGATAGTACTTTATTGTTACAAAATTTCAAGATTTTATGACGCTCCAGTAAAAAGTTACAAGCATTTGTATATTGCAAACTTTGATAGGTGTAGGACGTACCGTATAGAAGTTAGGGCCTTTTGAAATTTTAGCAGTGTTTGATTTGGGACTCAAGGGTAGCATAGCTTTGTGCGATAGCTTAAATTGACAAGAGGCTCGAGTACTATATTGTTACAAAATTTCAAGGTTTTATGACGCTCGAGTAAAAAGTTACAAGCATTTGTATGTTGCAAACTTTGATAGGTGTAGGACGTACCGTATAGAAGTTAGGGCCATTTGAAGTTTTATCACTGTTTGATTTGGGACACAAGGGTAGCATAGCTTTGAGCGACAGCTTAAATTGACAAAAGACGCTCGAGGTCTTTATTGTTACAAAATTTCAAGGTTTTATGACGCTCCAGTAAAAAGTTGCAAGCATTTGTATGTTGCAAACTTTGATAGGTGTAGGACGTACCATACAGAAGTTAGGGCCATTTGAAGTTTTATCAGTGTTTGAATTGGGGCTCAAGGGTAGCATAGCTTTGAGCGATAGCTTAAATTGACAAGAGGCTCGAGTACTTTATTGTTACAAAATTTCCAGATTTTATGACGCTCCAGTAAAAAGTTACTCGCATTTGTATATTGCAAACTTTGATAGGTGTAGGACATACCATATAGAAGTTAGGGCCATTTGAAATTTGAGCAGTGTTTGATTTGGGACTCAAGGTTAGCATAGCTTTGTGCGATAGCTTAAATTGACAAGAGGCTCGAGTACCATATTGTTACAAAATTTCAAGGTTTTATGACGCTCGAGTAAAAAGTTACAAGCATTTGTATGTTGCAAACTTTGATAGGTGTAGGACGTACCGTATAGAAGTTACGGTCATTTGAAGTTTTATCAGTGTCTGACTTGGGACTCAAGGGTAGCATAGCTTTGAGCTATAGCTTAAATTGACAAGAGGCTCGAGTACTTTATTGTTACAAAATTTCAAGATTTTATGACGCTCCAGTAAAAAGTTACTTCACATTTGTATATTGCAAACTTTGATAGGTGTAGGACGTACCGTATAGAAGTTAGGGCCATTTGAAATTTGAGCAGTGTTTGATTTGGGACTCAAGGTTAGCATAGCTTTGTGCGATAGCTTAAATTGACAAGAGGCTCGAGTACCATATTGTTACAAAATTTCAAGGTTTTATGACGCTCGAGTAAAAAGTTACAAGCATTTGTATGTTGCAAACTTTGATAGGTGTAGGACGTACCGTATAGAAATTACGGTCATTTGAAGTTTTATCAGTGTTTGACTTGGGACTCAAGGGCTTTGAGCTATAGCTTAAATTAACAAGAGGCTCGAGTACTTTATTGTTACAAAATTTCAAGGTTTTATGACGCTCCAGTAAAACGTTACAAGCATTTGTATGTTGCAAATTTTGATAGGTGTAGGACTTACCGTATCGAAGTAAGGGCCATTTGAAATTTTATCAATGTTTGATTTGGGACTCAAGGGTAACATAGCTTTGAGCGACAACTTAAATTGAGAAGAGGCTCGAGAAGTTTATTGTTACAAAATTTCAAGGTGTTATGACGCTCCAGTAAAAAGTTACAAGCATTTGTATGTTGCAAACTTTGATAGGTGTAGGACGTACCGTATAGAAGTTAGGGCCATTTGAAGTTTTATCACTGTTTGATTTGGGACCCAAGGGTAGCATAGCTTTGAGCGACAGCTTAAATTGACAAAAGACGCTCGAGGTCTTTATTGTTACAAAATTTCAAGGTTTTATGACGCTCCAGTAAAAAGTTACAAGCATTTGTATGTTGCAAACTTTGATAGGTGTAGGACGTACCGTACAGAAGTTAGGGCCATTTGAAGTTTTATCAGTGTTTGAATTGGGGCTCAAGGGTAGCATAGCTTTGAGCGATAGCTTAAATTGACAAGAGGCTCGAGTACCATATTGTTACAAAATTTCAAGGTTTTATGACGCTCGAGTAAAAAGTTACAAGCATTTCTATGTTGCAAACTTTGATAGGTGTAGGACGTACCGTATAGAAGTTACGGTCATTTGAAGTTTTATCATTGTTCGATTTGGGACTCAAGGTTAGCATAGCTTTGAGCGATAGGTTAAATTGACAAGAGGCTCGAGGTGTTTATTGTCACAAAATTTCAAGGTTTTATAACGCTCCAGTAAAAAGTTACAAGCATTTGTATGTTGCAAAGTTTGATAGCTATAGGACGTACCGTATAGAAATTAGGGCCATTTGAAATTTTATCAGTGTTTGATTTGGGACTCAAGGGCAGCATAGCTTTGAGCGATAGCTTAAATTGACAAGAGGCTCGAGTACTTTATTGTTACAAAATTTCAAGATTTTATGACGCTCCAGTAAAAAGTTACAAGCATTTGTATGTTGCAAACTTTGATAGGTGTAGGACGTACCGTATAGAAGTTAGGGCCATTTGAAGTTTTATCAGTGTTTGATTTGGGACTGAACGGTAGCATAGATTTGAGCGATTACTTCAATTGCCAAGAGGCTCGAGTACTATATTGTTACAAAATTTCAAGGTTTTATGACGCTCGAGTAGAAAGGTACAAGCATTTGTATGTTGCAAACTTTGATAGGTGTAGGACGGACCGTATAGAAGTTACGGCCATTTGCAGTTTTATCAGTGTTTGATTTGGGACTCAAGGGTAGCATAGCTTTGAGCGATAGCTTAAGTTGACAAGAGGCTCGAGTACTTTATTGTTACAAAATTTCAAGGTTTTGTGAGGCTCCAGTAAAAAGTTACAAGCATTTGTATGTTGCAAACTTTGATAGGTGTAGGACACACCGTATAGAAGTTAGGGCCATTTGAAGTTTTATCATTGTTCGATTTGGGACTCAAGGGTAGCATAGCTTTGAGCGATAGGTTAAATTGACAAGAGGCTCGAGGTGTTTATTGTTACAAAATTTCAAGGTTTTATAACGCTCCAGTAAAAAGTTACAAGCATTTGTATGTTGCAAACTTTGATAGGTGTAGGACGTACCGTATAGAAGTTAGGGCCATTTGAAATTTTAGCAGTGTTTGATTTGGGACTCAAGGGTAGCATAGCTTTGTGCGATAGCTTAAATTGGCAAGAGGCTCGAGTACTTTATTGTTACAAAATTTCAAGGTTTTATGACGCTCCAGTAAAAAGTTACAAGCATTTGTATGTTGCAAACTTTGATAGGTGTAGGACGTACCGTATAGAAGTTAGGGCCATTTAAAGTTTTATCATTGTTTGATTTGGGACCCAAGGGTAGCATAGCTTTGAGCGACAGCTTAAATTGACAAGAGGCTCGAGGTCTTTATTGTTACAAAATTTCAAGGTTTTATGACGCTCCAGTAAAAAGTTACAAGCATTTGTATGTTACAATCTTTGATAGGTGTAGGACGTACCGTACAGAAGTTAGGGCCATTTGAAGTTTTATCAGTGTTTGATTTGGGACTCAAGGGTAGCAAAGCTTTGAGCGATAGCTTAAATTGACAAGAGGCTCGAGTACTTTATTGTTACAAAATTTCAAGGTTTTATGACGCTTCAGTAAAAAGTTACAAGCATTTGTATGTTGCAAACTTTGATAGGTGTAGGACGTACCGTATAGAAGTTAGGGCCATTTGAAATTTTAGCAGTGTTTGATTTGGGACTCAAGTTTAGCATAGCTTTGTGCGATAGCTTAAATTGACAAGAGGCTCGAGTACTTTATTGTTACAAAATTTCAAGGTTTTATGCCGCTCCATTAAAAAGTTACTAGCATTTGTATGTTGCAAACTTTGATAAGTGTAGTACGTACCGTATAGACGTTAGGGCCATTTGAAATTTTAGCAGTGTTTGGTTTGGGACTCAACGGTAGCATAGCTTTGTGCGATAGCTTAAATTGACAAGAGGCTCGAGTATTTTATTGTTACAAAATTTCAAGATTATATGACGCTCCAGTAAAAAGTTACTTCACATTTGTATATTGCAAACTTTGATAGGTGTAGGACGTACCGTATAGAAGTTACGGTCATTTGAAGTTTTATCAGTGTTTGACTTGGGACTCAAGGGCTTTGAGCTATAGCTTAAATTGACAAGAGGCTCGAGTACTTTATTGTTACAAAATTTCAAGGTTTTATGACGCTCCAGTAAAACGTTACAAGCATTTGTATGTTGCAAATTTTGATAGGTGTAGGACTTACCGTATCGAAGTAAGGGCCATTTGAAGTTTTATCAATGTTTGATTTGGGACTCAAGGGTAACATAGCTTTGAGCGACAACTTAAATTGAGAAGAGGCTCGAGAACTTTATTGTTACAAAATTTCAAGGTGTTATGACGCTCCAGTAAAAAGTTACAAGCATTTGTATGTTGCAAACTTTGATAGGTGTAGGACGTACCGTATAGAAGTTAGGGCCATTTGAAGTTTTATCACTGTTTGATTTGGGACCCAAGGGTAGCATAGCTTTGAGCGACAGCTTAAATTGACAAAAGACGCTCGAGGTCTTTATTGTTACAAAATTTCAAGGTTTTATGACGCTCCAGTAAAAAGTTACAAGCATTTGTATGTTGCAAACTTTGATAGGTGTAGGACGTACCGTACAGAAGTTAGGGCCATTTGAAGTTTTATCAGTGTTTGAATTGGGGCTCAAGGGTAGCATAGCTTTGAGCGATAGCTTAAATTGACAAGAGGCTCGAGTACCATATTGTTACAAAATTTCAAGGTTTTATGACGCTCGAGTAAAAAGTTACAAGCATTTCTATGTTGCAAACTTTGATAGGTGTAGGACGTACCGTATAGAAGTTACGGTCATTTGAAGTTTTATCATTGTTCGATTTGGGACTCAAGGTTAGCATAGCTTTGAGCGATAGGTTAAATTGACAAGAGGCTCGAGGTGTTTATTGTTACAAAATTTCAAGGTTTTATGACGCTCCAGTAAAAAGTTACAAGCATTTGTATGTTGCCAACTTTGATAGGTGTAGGACGTACCGTATAGAAGTTAGGGCCATTTGAAGTTTTATAAGTGTTTGATTTGGGACCCAAGGTTAGCATAGCCTTGAGCGATAGCGATAGTACTTTATTGTTACAAAATTTCAAGATTTTATGACGCTCCAGTAAAAAGTTACAAGCATTTGTATGTTGCAAACTTTGATAGGTGTAGGACGTACCGTATAGAAGTTAGGGCCATTTGAAGTTTTATCAGTGTTTGATTTGGGACTGAACGGTAGCATAGATTTGAGCGATTACTTCAATTGCCAAGAGGCTCGAGTACTTTATTGTTACAAAATTTCAAGGTTTTATGACGCTCCAGTAAAAAGTTACAAGCATTTGTATGTTGCAAACTTTGGTAGGTGTAGGACGTACCGTACAGAAGTTAGGGCCATTTGAAGTTTTATCAGTGTTTGATTTGGGACTCAAGGGTAGCATAGCTTTGACCGATAGCTTAAATTGACAAGAGGCTCGAGAACTTTATTGTTACAAAATTTCAAGATTTTATGACGCTCCAGTAAAAAGTTACTAGCATTTGTATGTTGCAAACTTTGATAGGTGTAGGACACACCGTATAGAAGTTAGGGCCATTTGAAGTTTTATCAATGTTCGATTTGGGACTCAAGGGTAGCATAGCTTTGAGCGATAGGTTAAATTGACAAGAGGCTCGAGGTGTTTATTGTTACAAAATTTCAAGGTTTTATAACGCTCCAGTAAAAAGTTACAAGCATTTGTATGTTGCAAACTTTGATAGGTGTAGGACGTACCGTATAGAAGTTAGGGCCATTTGAAATTTTAGCAGTGTTTGATTTGGGACTCAAGGGTAGCATAGCTTTGTGCGATAGCTTAAATTGACAAGAGGCTCGAGTACTTTATTGTTACAAAATTTCAAGGTTTTATGACGCTCCAGTAAAAAGTTACAAGCATTTGTATGTTGCAAACTTTGATAGGTGTAGGACGTACCGTATAGAAGTTAGGGCCATTTCAAGTTTTATCATTGTTTGATTTGGGACCCAAGGGTAGCATAGCTTTGAGCGACAGCTTAAATTGACAAGAGGCTCGAGGTCTTTATTGTTACAAAATTTCAAGGTTTTATGACGCTCCAGTAAAAAGTTACAAGCATTTGTATGTTACAAACTTTGATAGGTGTAGGACGTACCGTACAGAAGTTAGGGCCATTTGAAGTTTTATCAGTGTTTGATTTGGGACTCAAGGGTAGCAAAGCTTTGAGCGATAGCTTAAATTGACAAGAGGCTCGAGTACTTTATTGTTACAAAATTTCAAGGTTTTATGACGCTTCAGTAAAAAGTTACAAGCATTTGTATGTTGCAAACTTTGATAGGTGTAGGACGTACCGTATAGAAGTTAGGGCCATTTGAAATTTTAGCAGTGTTTGATTTGGGACTCAAGTTTAGCATAGCTTTGTGCGATAGCTTAAATTGACAAGAGGCTCGAGTACTTTATTGTTACAAAATTTCAAGGTTTTATGCCGCTCCATTAAAAAGTTACTAGCATTTGTATGTTGCAAACTTTGATAGGTGTAGGACGTACCGTATAGACGTTAGGCCATTTGAAATTTTAGCAGTGTTTGGTTTGGGACTCAACGGTAGCATAGCTTTGTGCGATAGCTTAAATTGACAAGAGGCTCGAGTACTTTATTGTTACAAAATTTCAAGATTTTATGACGCTCCAGTAAAAAGTTACTTCACATTTGTATATTGCAAACTTTGATAGGTGTAGGACGTACCGTATAGAAGTTAGGGCCATTTGAAATTTGAGCAGTGTTTGATTTGGGTCTCAAGGTTAGCATAGCTTTGTGCGATAGCTTAAATTGACAAGAGGCTCGAGTACCATATTGTTACAAAATTTCAAGGTTTTATGACGCTCGAGTAAAAAGTTACAAGCATTTGTATGTTGCAAACTTTGATAGGTGTAGGACGTACCGTATAGAAGTTACGGTCATTTGAAGTTTTATCAGTATTTGAGTTGGGACTCAAGGGCTTTGAGCTATAGCTTAAATTGACAAGAGGCTCGAGTACTTTATTGTTACAAAATTTCAAGGTTTTATGACGCTCCAGTAAAACGTTACAAGCATTTGTATGTTGCAAATTTTGATAGGTGTAGGACTTACCGTATAGAAGGGCCATTTGAAGTTTTATCAATGTTTGATTTGGGACTCAAGGGTAACATAGCTTTGAGCGACAACTTAAATTGAGAAGAGGCTCGAGAACTTTATTGTTACAAAATTTCAAGGTGTTATGACGCTCCAGTAAAAAGTTACAAGCATTTGTATGTTGCAAACTTTGATAGGTGTAGGACGTACCGTATAGAAGTTAGGGCCAATTGAAGTTTTATCACTGTTTGATTTGGGACCCAAGGGTAGCATAGCTTTGAGCGACAGCTTAAATTGACAAAAGACGCTCGAGGTCTTTATTGTTACAAAATTTCAAGGTTTTATGACGCTCCAGTAAAAAGTTACAAGCATTTGTAGGTTGCAAACTTTGATAGGTGTAGGACGTACCGTACAGAAGTTAGGGCCATTTGAAGTTTTATCAGTGTTTGAATTGGGGCTCAACGGTAGCATAGCTTTGAGCGATAGCTTAAATTGACAAGAGGCTCGAGTACCATATTGTTACAAAATTTCAAGGTTTTATGACGCTCGAGTAAAAAGTTACAAGCATTTCTATGTTGCAAACTTTGATAGGTGTAGGACGTACCGTATAGAAGTTACGGTCATTTGAAGTTTTATCATTGTTCGATTTGGGACTCAAGGTTAGCATAGCTTTGAGCGATAGGTTAAATTGACAAGAGGCTCGAGGTGTTTATTGTTACAAAATTTCAAGGTTTTATAACGCTCCAGTAAAAAGTTACAAGCATTTGTATGTTGCAAACTTTGATAGCTATAGGACGTACCGTATAGAAGTTAGGGCCATTTGAAATTTTATCAGTGTTTGATTTGGGACTCAAGGGCAGCATAGCTTTGAGCGATAGCTTAAATTGACAAGAGGCTCGAGTACTTTATTGTTACAAAATTTCAAGGTTTTATGACGCTCCAGTAAAAAGTTACAAGCATTTGTATGTTGCCAACTTTGATAGGTGTAGGACGTACCGTATAGAAGTTAGGGCCATTTGAAGTTTTATAAGTGTTTGATTTGGGACCCAAGGTTAGCATAGCCTTGAGCGATAGCGATAGTACTTTATTGTTACAAAATTTCAAGATTTTATGACGCTCCAGTAAAAAGTTACAAGCATTTGTATATTGCAAACTTTGATAGGTGTAGGACGTACCGTATAGAAGTTAGGGCCATTTGAAGTTTTATCAGTGTTTGATTTGGGACTGAACGGTAGCATAGATTTGAGCGATTACTTCAATTGCCAAGAGGCTCGAGTACTTTATTGTTACAAAATTTCAAAGTTTTATGACGCTCCAGTAAAAAGTTACAAGCATTTGTATGTTGCAAACTTTGGTAGGTTTAGGACGTACCGTACAGAAGTTAGGGCCATTTGAAGTTTTATCAGTGTTTGATTTGGGACTCAAGGGTAGCATAGCTTTGACCGATAGCTTAAATTGACAAGAGGCTCGAGTACTTTATTGTTACAAAATTTCAAGTTTTTATGACGCTCCAGTAAAAAGTTACTAGCATTTGTATGTTGCAAACTTTGATAGGTGTAGGACGTACCGTATAGAAGTTAGGGCCATTTGAAATTTTAGCAGTGTTTGATTTGGGACTCAAGGGTAGCATAGCTTTGTACGATAGCTTAAATTGACAAGAGGCTCGAGTACTATATTGTTACAAAATTTCAAGGTTTTGTGACGCTCGAGTAGAAAGGTACAAGCATTTGTATGTTGCAAACTTTGATAGGTGTAGGACGGACCGTATAGAAGTTACGGCCATTTGCAGTTTTATCAGTGTTTGATTTGGGACTCAAGGGTAGCATAGCTTTGAGCGATAGCTTAAGTTGACAAGAGGCTCGAGTACTTTATTGTTACAAAATTTCAAGGTTTTGTGAGGCTCCAGTAAAAAGTTACAAGCATTTGTATGTTGCAAACTTTGATAGGTGTAGGACACACCGTATAGAAGTTAGGGCCATTTGAAGTTTTATCATTGTTCGATTTGGGACTCAAGGGTAGCATAGCTTTGAGCGATAGGTTAAATTGACAAGAGGCTCGAGGTGTTTATTGTTACAAAATTTCAAGGTTTTATAACGCTCCAGTAAAAAGTTACAAGGATTTGTATGTTGCAAACTTTGATAGCTATAGGACGTACCGTATAGAAGTTGGGGCCATTTGAAGTTTTATCAGAGTTTGATTTGGGACTCAAGGGTAGCATAGCTTTGAGCGATAGCTTAAATTGGCAAGACGCTCGAGTACTTTATTGTTACAAAATTTCAAGGTTTTATGACTCTCCAATAAAAAGTTACAAGCATTTGTATGTTGCAAACTTTGATAGGTGTAGGACGTACCGTATAGAAGTTAGGGCCATTTGAAATTTTAGCAGTGTTTGATTTGGGACTCAAGGGCAGCATAGCTTTGTGCGATAGCTTAAATTGACAAGAGGCTCGAGTACTTTATTGTTACAAAATTTCAAGGTTTTATGACGCTCCAGTAAAAAGTTACAAGCATTTGTATGTTGCAAACTTTGATAGGTGTAGGACGTACCGTATAGAAGTTAGGGCCATTTAAAGTTTTATCATTGTTTGATTTGGGACCCAAGGGTAGCATAGCTTTGAGCGACAGCTTAAATTGACAAGAGGCTCGAGGTCTTTATTGTTACAAAATTTCAAGGTTTTATGACGCTCCAGTAAAAAGTTACAAGCATTTGTATGTTACAAACTTTGATAGGTGTAGGACGTACCGTACAGAAGTTAGGGCCATTTGAAGTTTTATCAGTGTTTGATTTGGGACTCAAGGGTAGCAAAGCTTTGAGCGATAGCTTAAATTGACAAGAGGCTCGAGTACTTTATTGTTACAAAATTTCAAGGTTTTATGACGCTTCAGTAAAAAGTTACAAGCATTTGTATGTTGCAAACTTTGATAGGTGTAGGACGTACCGTATAGAAGTTAGGGCCATTTGAAATTTTAGCAGTGTTTGATTTGGGACTCAAGTTTAGCATAGCTTTGTGCGATAGCTTAAATTGACAAGAGGCTCGAGTACTTTATTGTTACAAAATTTCAAGGTTTTATGCCGCTCCATTAAAAAGTTACTAGCATTTGTATGTTGCAAACTTTGATAGGTGTAGGACGTACCGTATAGACGTTAGGGCCATTTGAAATTTTAGCAGTGTTTGGTTTGGGACTCAACGGTAGCATAGCTTTGTGCGATAGCTTAAATTTACAAGAGGCTCGAAGTTTTTATTATTACAAAATTTCAAGGTTTTATGCCGCTCCAGTAAAAAGTTACAAACATTTGTATGTTGCAAGCTTTGATAGGTGTAGGACGTACCGTACAGAAGTTAGGGCCATTTGAAGTTTTATCAGTGTTTGATTTGGGACTCAAGGGTAGCAAAGCTTTGAGCGATAGCTTAAATTGACAAGAGGCTCGAGTACTTTATTGTTACAAAATTTCAAGGTTTTATGACGCTTCAGTAAAAAGTTACAAGCATTTGTATGTTGCAAACTTTGATAGGTGTAGGACGTACCGTATAGAAGTTAGGGCCATTTGAAATTTTAGCAGTGTTTGATTTGGGACTCAAGTTTAGCATAGCTTTGTGCGATAGCTTAAATTGACAAGAGGCTCGAGTACTTTATTGTTACAAAATTTCAAGGTTTTATGCCGCTCCATTAAAAAGTTACTAGCATTTGTATGTTGCAAACTTTGATAGGTGTAGGACGTACCGTATAGACGTTAGGCCATTTGAAATTTTAGCAGTGTTTGGTTTGGGACTCAACGGTAGCATAGCTTTGTGCGATAGCTTAAATTGACAAGAGGCTCGAGTACTTTATTGTTACAAAATTTCAAGATTTTATGACGCTCCAGTAAAAAGTTACTTCACATTTGTATATTGCAAACTTTGATAGGTGTAGGACGTACCGTATAGAAGTTAGGGCCATTTGAAATTTGAGCAGTGTTTGATTTGGGTCTCAAGGTTAGCATAGCTTTGTGCGATAGCTTAAATTGACAAGAGGCTCGAGTACCATATTGTTACAAAATTTCAAGGTTTTATGACGCTCGAGTAAAAAGTTACAAGCATTTGTATGTTGCAAACTTTGATAGGTGTAGGACGTACCGTATAGAAGTTACGGTCATTTGAAGTTTTATCAGTATTTGGGTTGGGACTCAAGGGCTTTGAGCTATAGCTTAAATTGACAAGAGGCTCGAGTACTTTATTGTTACAAAATTTCAAGGTTTTATGACGCTCCAGTAAAACGTTACAAGCATTTGTATGTTGCAAATTTTGATAGGTGTAGGACTTACCGTATCGAAGGGCCATTTGAAGTTTTATCAATGTTTGATTTGGGACTCAAGGGTAACATAGCTTTGAGCGACAACTTAAATTGAGAAGAGGCTCGAGAACTTTATTGTTACAAAATTTCAAGGTGTTATGACGCTCCAGTAAAAAGTTACAAGCATTTGTATGTTGCAAACTTTGATAGGTGTAGGACGTACCGTATAGAAGTTAGGGCCAATTGAAGTTTTATCACTGTTTGATTTGGGACCCAAGGGTAGCATAGCTTTGAGCGACAGCTTAAATTGACAAAAGACGCTCGAGGTCTTTATTGTTACAAAATTTCAAGTTTTTATGACGCTCCAGTAAAAAGTTACAAGCATTTGTAGGTTGCAAACTTTGATAGGTGTAGGACGTACCGTACAGAAGTTAGGGCCATTTGAAGTTTTATCAGTGTTTGAATTGGGGCTCAACGGTAGCATAGCTTTGAGCGATAGCTTAAATTGGCAAGAGGCTCGAGTACCATATTGTTACAAAATTTCAAGGTTTTATGACGCTCGAGTAAAAAGTTACAAGCATTTCTATGTTGCAAACTTTGATAGGTGTAGGACGTACCGTATAGAAGTTACGGTCATTTGAAGTTTTATCATTGTTCGATTTGGGACTCAAGGTTAGCATAGCTTTGAGCGATAGGTTAAATTGACAAGAGGCTCGAGGTGTTTATTGTTACAAAATTTCAAGGTTTTATAACGCTCCAGTAAAAAGTTACAAGCATTTGTATGTTGCAAACTTTGATAGCTATAGGACGTACCGTATAGAAGTTAGGGCCATTTGAAATTTTATCAGTGTTTGATTTGGGACTCAAGGGCAGCATAGCTTTGAGCGATAGCTTAAATTGACAAGAGGCTCGAGTACTTTATTGTTACAAAATTTCAAGGTTTTATGACGCTCCAGTAAAAAGTTACAAGCATTTGTATGTTGCCAACTTTGATAGGTGTAGGACGTACCGTATAGAAGTTAGGGCCATTTGAAGTTTTATAAGTGTTTGATTTGGGACCCAAGGTTAGCATAGCCTTGAGCGATAGCGATAGTACTTTATTGTTACAAAATTTCAAGATTTTATGACGCTCCAGTAAAAAGTTACAAGCATTTGTATGTTGCAAACTTTGGTAGGTTTAGGACGTACCGTACAGAAGTTAGGGCCATTTGAAGTTTTATCAGTGTTTGATTTGGGACTCAAGGGTAGCATAGCTTTGACCGATAGCTTAAATTGACAAGAGGCTCGAGAACTTTATTGTTACAAAATTTCAAGTTTTTATGACGCTCCAGTAAAAAGTTACTAGCATTTGTATGTTGCAAACTTTGATAGGTGTAGGACGTACCGTATAGAAGTTAGGGCCTTTTGAAATTTTAGCAGTGTTTGATTTGGGACTCAAGGGTAGCATAGCTTTGTACGATAGCTTAAATTGACAAGAGGCTCGAGTACTATATTGTTACAAAATTTCAAGGTTTTGTGACGCTCGAGTAGAAAGGTACAAGCATTTGTATGTTGCAAACTTTGATAGGTGTAGGACGGACCGTATAGAAGTTACGGCCATTTGCAGTTTTATCAGTGTTTGATTTGGGACTCAAGGGTAGCATAGCTTTGAGCGATAGCTTAAGTTGACAAGAGGCTCGAGTACTTTATTGTTACAAAATTTCAAGGTTTTGTGAGGCTCCAGTAAAAAGTTACAAGCATTTGTATGTTGCAAACTTTGATAGGTGTAGGACACACCGTATAGAAGTTAGGGCCATTTGAAGTTTTATCATTGTTCGATTTGGGACTCAAGGGTAGCATAGCTTTGAGCGATAGGTGAAATTGACAAGAGGCTCGAGGTGTTTATTGTTACAAAATTTCAAGGTTTTATAACGCTCCAGTAAAAAGTTACAAGGATTTGTATGTTGCAAACTTTGATAGCTATAGGACGTACCGTATAGAAGTTGGGGCCATTTGAAGTTTTATCAGTGTTTGATTTGGGACTCAAGGGTAGCATAGCTTTGAGCGATAGCTTAAATTGGCAAGACGCTCGAGTACTTTATTGTTACAAAATTTCAAGGTTTTATGACTCTCCAATAAAAAGTTACAAGCATTTGTATGTTGCAAACTTTGATAGGTGTAGGACGTACCGTATAGAAGTTAGGGCCATTTGAAATTTTAGCAGTGTTTGATTTGGGACTCAAGGGCAGCATAGCTTTGTGCGATAGCTTAAATTGACAAGAGGCTCGAGTACTTTATTGTTACAAAATTTCAAGGTTTTATGACGCTCCAGTAAAAAGTTACAAGCATTTGTATGTTGCAAACTTTGATAGGTGTAGGACGTACCGTATAGAAGTTAGGGCCATTTAAAGTTTTATCATTGTTTGATTTGGGACCCAAGGGTAGCATAGCTTTGAGCGACAGCTTAAATTGACAAGAGGCTCGAGGTCTTTATTGTTACAAAATTTCAAGGTTTTATGACGCTCCAGTAAAAAGTTACAAGCATTTGTATGTTACAAACTTTGATAGGTGTAGGACGTACCGTACAGAAGTTAGGGCCATTTGAAGTTTTATCAGTGTTTGATTTGGGACTCAAGGGTAGCAAAGCTTTGAGCGATAGCTTAAATTGACAAGAGGCTCGAGTACTTTATTGTTACAAAATTTCAAGGTTTTATGACGCTTCAGTAAAAAGTTACAAGCATTTGTATGTTGCAAACTTTGATAGGTGTAGGACGTACCGTATAGAAGTTAGGGCCATTTGAAATTTTAGCAGTGTTTGATTTGGGACTCAAGTTTAGCATAGCTTTGTGCGATAGCTTAAATTGACAAGAGGCTCGAGTACTTTATTGTTACAAAATTTCAAGGTTTTATGCCGCTCCATTAAAAAGTTACTAGCATTTGTATGTTGCAAACTTTGATAGGTGTAGGACGTACCGTATAGACGTTAGGGCCATTTGAAATTTTAGCAGTGTTTGGTTTGGGACTCAACGGTAGCATAGCTTTGTGCGATAGCTTAAATTTACAAGAGGCTCGAAGTTTTTATTATTACAAAATTTCAAGGTTTTATGCCGCTCCAGTAAAAAGTTACAAACATTTGTATGTTGCAAGCTTTGATAGGTGTAGGACGTACCGTACTGAAGTTAGGGCCATTTGAAGTTTTATCAGTGTTTGATTTGGGACTCAAGGGTAGCATAGCTTTGAGCGATAGCTTAAATTGACAAGAGGCTCGAGAACTTTATTGTTACAAAATTTCAAGATTTTATGACGCTCCAGTAAAAAGTTACTAGCATTTGTATGTTGCAAACTTTGATAGGTGTAGGACGTACCGTATAGAAGTTAGGGCCTTTTGAAATTTGAGCAGTGTTTGATTTGGGACTCAAGGGTAGCATAGCTTTGTGCGATAGCTTAAATTGACAAGAGGCTCGAGTACTATATTGTTACAAAATTTCAAGGTTTTATGACGCTCGAGTAGAAAGGTACAAGCATTTGTATGTTGCAAACTTTGATAGGTGTAGGACGTACCGTATAGAAGTTACGGCCATTTGCAGTTTTATCAGTGTTTGATTTGGGACTCAAGGGTAGCATAGCTTTGAGCGATAGCTTAAGTTGACAAGAGGCTCGAGTACTTTATTGTTACAAAATTTCAAGGTTTTATGACGCTCCAGTAAAAAGTTACAAGCATTTGTATGTTGCAAACTTTGATAGGTGTAGGACGTACCGTATAGAAGTTAGGGCCATTTAAAGTTTTATCATTGTTTGATTTGGGACCCAAGGGTAGCATAGCTTTGAGCGACAGCTTAAATTGACAAGAGGCTCGAGGTCTTTATTGTTACAAAATTTCAAGGTTTTATGACGCTCCAGTAAAAAGTTACAAGCATTTGTATGTTACAAACTTTGATAGGTGTAGGACGTACCGTACAGAAGTTAGGGCCATTTGAAGTTTTATCAGTGTTTGATTTGGGACTCAAGGGTAGCAAAGCTTTGAGCGATAGCTTAAATTGACAAGAGGCTCGAGTACTTTATTGTTACAAAATTTCAAGGTTTTATGACGCTTCAGTAAAAAGTTACAAGCATTTGTATGTTGCAAACTTTGATAGGTGTAGGACGTACCGTATAGAAGTTAGGGCCATTTGAAATTTTAGCAGTGTTTGATTTGGGACTCAAGTTTAGCATAGCTTTGTGCGATAGCTTAAATTGACAAGAGGCTCGAGTACTTTATTGTTACAAAATTTCAAGGTTTTATGCCGCTCCATTAAAAAGTTACTAGCATTTGTATGTTGCAAACTTTGATAGGTGTAGGACGTACCGTATAGACGTTAGGGCCATTTGAAATTTTAGCAGTGTTTGGTTTGGGACTCAACGGTAGCATAGCTTTGTGCGATAGCTTAAATTTACAAGAGGCTCGAAGTTTTTATTATTACAAAATTTCAAGGTTTTATGCCGCTCCAGTAAAAAGTTACAAACATTTGTATGTTGCAAGCTTTGATAGGTGTAGGACGTACCGTACTGAAGTTAGGGCCATTTGAAGTTTTATCAGTGTTTGATTTGGGACTCAAGGGTAGCATAGCTTTGAGCGATAGCTTAAATTGACAAGAGGCTCGAGAACTTTATTGTTACAAAATTTCAAGATTTTATGACGCTCCAGTAAAAAGTTACTAGCATTTGTATGTTGCAAACTTTGATAGGTGTAGGACGTACCGTATAGAAGTTAGGGCCTTTTGAAATTTGAGCAGTGTTTGATTTGGGACTCAAGGGTAGCATAGCTTTGTGCGATAGCTTAAATTGACAAGAGGCTCGAGTACTATATTGTTACAAAATTTCAAGGTTTTATGACGCTCGAGTAGAAAGGTACAAGCATTTGTATGTTGCAAACTTTGATAGGTGTAGGACGTACCGTATAGAAGTTACGGCCATTTGCAGTTTTATCAGTGTTTGATTTGGGACTCAAGGGTAGCATAGCTTTGAGCGATAGCTTAAGTTGACAAGAGGCTCGAGTACTTTATTGTTACAAAATTTCAAGATTTTGTGAGGCTCCAGTAAAAAGTTACAAGCATTTGTATGTTGCAAACTTTGATAGGTGTAGGACGCACCGTATAGAAGTTAGGGCCATTTGAAGTTTTATCATTGTTCGATTTGGGACTCAAGGGTAGCATAGCTTTGAGCGATAGGTTAAATTGACAAGAGGCTCGAGGTGTTTATTGTTACAAAATTTCAAGGTTTTATAATGCTCCAGTAAAAAGTTACAAGCATTTGTATGTTGCAAACTTTGATAGCTATAGGACGTACCGTATAGACGTTGGGGCCATTTGAAGTTTTATCAGAGTTTGATTTGGGACTCAAGGGTAGCACAGCTTTGAGCGATAGCTTAAATTGGCAAGACGCTCGAGTACTTTATTGTTACAAATTTTCAAGGTTTTATGACTCTCCAATAAAAAGTTACAAGCATTTGTATGTTGCAAACTTTGATAGGTGTAGGACGTACCGTATAGAAGTTAGGGCCATTTGAAATTTTAGCAGTGTTTGATTTGGGACTCAAGGGTAGCATAGCTTTGTGCGATAGCTTAAATTGACAAGAGGCTCGAGTACTTTATTGTTACAAAATTTCAAGGTTTTATGACGCTCCAGTAAAAAGTTACAAGCATTTGTATGTTGCAAACTTTGATAGGTGTAGGACGTACCGTATAGAAGTTAGGGCCATTTAAAGTTTTATCATTGTTTGATTTGGGACCCAAGGGTAGCATAGCTTTGAGCGACAGCTTAAATTGACAAGAGGCTCGAGGTCTTTATTGTTACAAAATTTCAAGGTTTTATGACGCTCCAGTAAAAAGTTACAAGCATTTGTATGTTACAAACTCTGATAGGTGTAGGACGTACCGTACAGAAGTTAGGGCCATTTGAAGTTTTATCAGTGTTTGATTTGGGACTCAAGGGTAGCAAAGCTTTGAGCGATAGCTTAAATTGACAAGAGGCTCGAGTACTTTATTGTTACAAAATTTCAAGGTTTTATGACGCTTCAGTAAAAAGTTACAAGCATTTGTATGTTGCAAACTTTGATAGGTGTAGGACGTACCGTATAGAAGTTAGGGCCATTTGAAATTTTAGCAGTGTTTGATTTCGGACTCAAGTTTAGCATAGCTTTGTGCGATAGCTTAAATTGACAAGAGGCTCGAGTACTTTATTGTTACAAAATTTCAAGGTTTTATGCCGCTCCATTAAAAATTTACTAGCATTTGTATGTTGCAAACTTTGATAGGTGTAGGACGTACCGTATAGAAGTTAGGGCCATTTGAAATTTTAGCAGTGTTTGGTTTGGGACTCAACGGTAGCATAGCTTTGTGCGATAGCTTAAATTGACAAGAGGCTCGAAGTTTTTATTGTTACAAAATTTCAAGGTTTTATGCCGCACCAGTAAAAAGTTACAAACATTTGTATGTTGCAAGCTTTGATAGGTGTAAGACGTACCGTACTGAAGTTAGGGCCATTTGAAGTTTTATCAGTGTTTGATTTGGGACTCAAGGGTAGCATAGCTTTGAGCGATAGCTTAAATTGACAAGAGGCTCGAGAACTTTATTGTTACAAAATTTCAAGATTTTATGACGCTCCAGTAAAAAGTTACTAGCATTTGTATGTTGCAAACTTTGATAGGTGTAGGACGTACCGTATAGAAGTTAGGGCCATTTGAAATTTTAGCAGTGTTTGATTTGGGACTCAAGGGTAGCACAGCTTTGTGCGATAGCTTAAATTGACAAGAGGCTCGAGTACTATATTGTTACAAAATTTCAAGGTTTTATGACGCTCGAGTAAAAAGTACAAGCATTTGTATGTTGCAAACTTTGATAGGTGTAGGACGTACCGTATAGAAGTTAGGGCCATTTGAAGTTTTATCAGTGTTTGATTTGGGACTCAAGGGTAGCATAGCTTTGAGCGATAGCTTAAGTTGACAAGAGGCTCGAGTACTTTATTGTTACAAAATTTCAAGGTTTTATGACGCTCCAGTAAAAAGTTACAAGCATTTGTATGTTGCAAACTTTGATAGGTGTAGGACGTACCGTATAGAAGTTACGGTCATTTGAAGTTTTATCATTGTTCGATTTGGGACTCAAGGTTAGCATAGCTTTGAGCGATAGGTTAAATTGACAAGAGGCTCGAGGTGTTTATTGTTACAAAATTTCAAGGTTTTATAACGCTCCAGTAAAAAGTTACAAGCATTTGTATGTTGCAAACTTTGATAGCTATAGGACGTACCGTATAGAAGTTAGGGCCATTTGAAATTTTATCAGTGTTTGATTTGGGACTCAAGGGCAGCATAGCTTTGAGCGATAGCGTAAATTGACAAGAGGCTCGAGTACTTTATTGTTACAAAATTTCAAGGTTTTATGACGCTCCAGTAAAAAGTTACAAGCATTTGTCTGTTGCCAACTTTGATAGGTGTAGGACGTACCATATAGAAGTTAGGGTCATTTGAAGTTTTATAAGTGTTTGATTTGGGACTCAAGGTTAGCATAGCCTTGAGCGATAGCTTAAATTGACAAGAGTCTCGAGTACTTTATTGTTAGAAAATTTCAAGGTTTTATGACGCTCCAGTAAAAAGTTATAAGCATTTGTATGTTACATACTTTGATAGGTGTAGGACGTACCGTATAGAAGTTTGGGTTATTTGAAGTTTTATCAGTGTTTGATTTGGGACTCAAGGGTAGCATAGCTTTGAGCGATAGCTTAAATTGACAAGAGGCTCGAGTACTTTATTGTTACAAAATTTCAAGATTTTATGACGCTCCAGTAAAAAGTTACACGCATTTGTATGTTGCAAACTTTGATAGCTGTAGGACGTACCGTACAGAAGTTAGGGCCATTTGAAGTTTTATCAGTGTTTGATTTGGGACTGAACGGTAGCATAGATTTGAGCGATTACTTCAATTGCCAAGAGGCTCGAGTACTTTATTGTTACAAAATTTCAAGGTTTTATGACGCTCCAGTAAAAAGTTACAAGCATTTGTATGTTGCAAACTTTGGTAGGTGTAGGACGCACCGTACAGAAGTTAGGGCCATTTGAAGTTTTATCAGTGTTTGATTTGGGGCTCAAGGGTAGCATAGCTTTGAGCGATAGCTTAAATTGACAAGAGGCTCGAGACCTTTATTGTTACAAAATTTCAAGATTTTATGACGCTCCAGTAAAAAGTTACTAACATTTGTATGTTGCAAACTTTGATAGGTGTAGGACGTACCGTATAGAAGTTAGGGCCTTTTGAAATTTTAGCAGTGTTTGATTTGGGACTCAAGGGTAGCATAGCTTTGTGCGATAGCTTAAATTGACAAGAGGCTCGAGTACTATATTGTTACAAAATTTCAAGGTTTTATGACGCTCGAGTAGAAAGGCACAAGCATTTGTATGTTGCAAACTTTGATAGGTGTAGGACGTACCGTATATAAGTTACGGCCATTTGCAGTTTTATCAGTGTTTGATTTGGGACTCAAGGGTAGCATAGCTTTGAGCGATAGCTTAAGTTGACAAGAGGCTCGAGTACTTTATTGTTACAAAATTTCAAGGTTTTGTGAGGCTCCAGTAAAAAGTTACAAGCATTTGTATGTTGCAAACTTTGATAGGTGTAGGACGCACCGTATAGAAGTTAGGGCCATTTGAAGTTTTATCATTGTTCGATTTGGGACTCAAGGGTAGCATAGCTTTGAGCGATAGGTTAAATTGACAAGAGGCTCGAGGTGTTTATTGTTACAAAATTTCAAGGTTTTATAACGCTCCAGTAAAAAGTTACAAGCATTTATATGTTGCAAACTTTGATAGCTATAGGACGTACCGTATAGAAGTTGGGGCCATTTGAAGTTTTATTAGAGTTTGATTTGGGACTCAAGGGTAGCATAGCTTTGAGCGATAGCTTAAATTGGCAAGACGCTCGAGTACTTTATTGTTACAAAATTTCAAGGTTTTATGACTCTCCAATAAAAAGTTACAAGCATTTGTATGTTGCAAACTTTGATATGTGTAGGACGTACCGTATAGAAGTTAGGGCCATTTGAAATTTTAGCAGTGTTTGATTTGGGACTCAAGTTTAGCATAGCTTTGTGCGATAGCTTAAATTGACAAGAGGCTCGAGTACTTTATTGTTACAAAATTTCAAGGTTTTATGCCGCTCCATTAAAAAGTTACTAGCATTTGTATGTTGCAAACTTTGATAGGTGTAGGACGTACCGTATAGAAGTTAGGGCCATTTGAAATTTTAGCAGTGTTTGGTTTGGGACTCAACGGTAGCATAGCTTTGTGCGATAGCTTAAATTGACAAGAGGCTCGAAGTTTTTATTGTTACAAAATTTCAAGGTTTTATGCCGCTCCAGTAAAAAGTTACAAACATTTGTATGTTGCAAGCTTTGATAGGTGTAGGACGTACCGTACTGAAGTTAGGGCCATTTGAAGTTTTATCAGTGTTTGATTTGGGACTCAAGGGTAGCATAACTTTGAGCGATAGCTTAAATTGACAAGAGGCTCGAGAACTTTATTGTTACAAAATTTCAAGATTTTATGACGCTCCAGTAAAAAGTTACTAGCATTTGTATGTTGCAAACTTTGATAGGTGTAGGACGTACCGTATAGAAGTTAGGGCCATTTGAAATTTTAGCAGTGTTTGATTTGGGACTCAAGGGTAGCACAGCTTTGTGCCATAGCTTAAATTGACAAGAGGCTCGAGTACTATATTGTTACAAAATTTCAAGGTTTTATGACGCTCGAGTAAAAAGTACAAGCATTTGTATGTTGCAAACTTTGATAGGTGTAGGACGTACCGTATAGAAGTTAGGGCCATTTGAAGTTTTATCAGTGTTTGATTTGGGACTCAAGGGTAGCATAGCTTTGAGCGATAGCTTAAGTTGACAAGAGGCTCGAGTACTTTATTGTTACAAAATTTCAAGGTTTTATGAGGCTCCAGTAAAAAGTTACAAGCATTTGTATGTTGCAAACTTTGATAGGTGTAGGACGTACCGTATAGAAGTTACGGTCATTTGAAGTTTTATCATTGTTCGATTTGGGACTCAAGGTTAGCATACCTTTGAGCGATAGGTTAAATTGACAAGAGGCTCGAGGTGTTTATTGTTACAAAATTTCAAGGTTTTATAACGCTCCAGTAAAAAGTTACAAGCATTTGTATGTTGCAAACTTTGATAGCTATAGGACGTACCGTATAGAAGTTAGGGCCATTTGAAATTTTATCAGTGTTTGATTTGGGACTCAAGGGCAGCATAGCTTTGAGCGATAGCGTAAATTGACAAGAGGCTCGAGTACTTTATTGTTACAAAATTTCAAGGTTTTATGACGCTCCAGTAAAAAGTTACAAGCATTTGTCTGTTGCCAACTTTGATAGGTGTAGGACGTACCATATAGAAGTTAGGGTCATTTGAAGTTTTATAAGTGTTTGATTTGGGACTCAAGGTTAGCATAGCCTTGAGCGATAGCTTAAATTGACAAGAGTCTCGAGTACTTTATTGTTAGAAAATTTCAAGGTTTTATGACGCTCCAGTAAAAAGTTATAAGCATTTGTATGTTACATACTTTGATAGGTGTAGGACGTACCGTATAGAAGTTAGGGTTATTTGAAGTTTTATCAGTGTTTGATTTGGGACTCAAGGGTAGCATAGCTTTGAGCGATAGCTTAAATTGACAAGAGGCTCGAGTACTTTATTGTTACAAAATTTCAAGATTTTATGACGCTCCAGTAAAAAGTTACACGCATTTGTATGTTGCAAACTTTGATAGGTGTAGGACGTACCGTATAGAAGTTAGGGCCATTTGAAGTTTTATCAGTGTTTGATTTGGGACTGAACGGTAGCATAGATTTGAGCGATTACTTCAATTGCCAAGAGGCTCGAGTACTTTATTGTTACAAAATTTCAAGGTTTTATGACGCTCCAGTAAAAAGTTACAAGCATTTGTATGTTGCAAACTTTGGTAGGTGTAGGACGTACCGTACAGAAGTTAGGGCCATTTGAAGTTTTATCAGTGTTTGATTTGGGGCTCAAGGGTAGCATAGCTTTGAGCGATAGCTTAAATTGACAAGAGGCTCGAGTACTTTATTGTTACAAAATTTCAAGGTTTTGTGAGGCTCCAGTAAAAAGTTACAAGCATTTGTATGTTGCAAACTTTGATAGGTGTAGGACGCACCGTATAGAAGTTAGGGCCATTTGAAGTTTTATCATTGTTCGATTTGGGACTCAAGGGTAGCATAGCTTTGAGCGATAGGTTAAATTGACAAGAGGCTCGAGGTGTTTATTGTTACAAAATTTCAAGGTTTTATAACGCTCCAGTAAAAAGTTACAAGCATTTATATGTTGCAAACTTTGATAGCTATAGGACGTACCGTGTAGAAGTTGGGGCCATGTGAAGTTTTATTAGAGTTTGATTTGGGACTCAAGGGTAGCATAGCTTTGAGCGATAGCTTAAATTGGCAAGACGCTCGAGTACTTTATTGTTACAAAATTTCAAGGTTTTATGACTCTCCAATAAAAAGTTACAAGCATTTGTATGTTGCAAACTTTGATAGGTGTAGGACGTACCGTATAGAAGTTAGGGCCATTTGAAATTTTAGCAGTGTTTGATTTGGGACTCAAGTTTAGCATAGCTTTGTGCGATAGCTTAAATTGACAAGAGGCTCGAGTACTTTATTGTTACAAAATTTCAAGGTTTTATGCCGCTCCATTAAAAAGTTACTAGCATTTGTTTGTTGCAAACTTTGATAGGTGTAGGACGTACCGTATAGAAGTTAGGGCCATTTGAAATTTTAGCAGTGTTTGATTTGGGACTCAAGTGTAGCACAGCTTTGTGCGATAGCTTAAATTGACAAGAGGCTCGAGTACTATATTGTTACAAAATTTCAAGGTTTTATGACGCTCGAGTAAAAAGTACAAGCATTTGTATGTTGCAAACTTTGATAGGTGTAGGACGTACCGTATAGAAGTTACGGCCATTTGAAGTTTTATCAGTGTTTGATTTGGGACTCAAGGGTAGCATAGCTTTGAGCGATAGCTTAAGTTGACAAGAGGCTCGAGTACTTTATTGTTACAAAATTTCAAGGTTTTATGAGGCTCCAGTAAAAAGTTACAAGCATTTGTATGTTGCAAACTTTGATAGGTGTAGGACGCACCGTATAGAAGTTAGGGCCATTTGAAGTTTCATCATTGTTCGATTTGGGACTCAAGGGTAGCATAGCTTTGAGCGATAGGTTAAATTGACAAGAGGCTCGAGGTGTTTATTGTTACAAAATTTCAAGGTTTTATAACGCTCCAGTAAAAAGTTACAAGCATTTGTATGTTGCAAACTTTGATAGCTATAGGACGTACCGTATAGAAGTTAGGGCCATTTGAAATTTTATCAGTGTTTGATTTGGGACTCAACGGTAGCATAGCTTTGAGCGATAGCTTAAATTGACAAGAGGCTCGAGTACTTTATTGTTACAAAATTTCAAGGTTTTATGACGCTCCAGTAAAAAGTTACAAGCATTTGTATGTTGCCAACTTTGATAGGTGTAGGACGTACCGTATAGAAGTTAGGGCCATTTGAAATTTTAGCAGTGTTTGATTTGGGACTCAAGTGTAGCACAGCTTTGTGCGATAGCTTAAATTGACAAGAGGCTCGAGTACTATATTGTTACAAAATTTCAAGGTTTTATGACGCTCGAGTAAAAAGTACAAGCATTTGTATGTTGCAAACTTTGATAGGTGTAGGACGTACCGTATAGAAGTTACGGCCATTTGAAGTTTTATCAGTGTTTGATTTGGGACTCAAGGGTAGCATAGCTTTGAGCGATAGCTTAAGTTGACAAGAGGCTCGAGTACTTTATTGTTACAAAATTTCAAGGTTTTATGAGGCTCCAGTAAAAAGTTACAAGCATTTGTATGTTGCAAACTTTGATAGGTGTAGGACGCACCGTATAGAAGTTAGGGCCATTTGAAGTTTTATCATTGTTCGATTTGGGACTCAAGGGTAGCATAGCTTTGAGCGATAGGTTAAATTGACAAGAGGCTCGAGGTGTTTATTGTTACAAAATTTCAAGGTTTTATAACGCTCCAGTAAAAAGTTACAAGCATTTGTATGTTGCAAACTTTGATAGCTATAGGACGTACCGTATAGAAGTTAGGGCCATTTGAAATTTTATCAGTGTTTGATTTGGGACTCAAGGGTAGCATAGCTTTGAGCGATAGCTTAAATTGACAAGAGGCTCGAGTACTTTATTGTTACAAAATTTCAAGGTTTTATGACGCTCCAGTAAAAAGTTACAAGCATTTGTATGTTGCCAACTTTGATAGGTGTAGGACGTACCGTATAGAAGTTAGGGCCATTTGAAGTTTTATAAGTGTTTGATTTGGGACTCAAGGTTAGCATAGCCTTGAGCGATAGCTTAAATTGACAAGAGTCTCGAGTACTTGATTGTTACAAAATTTCAAGGTTTTATGACGCTCCAGTAAAAAGTTATAAGCATTTGTATGTTACATACTTTGATAGATGTAGGACGTACCGTATAGAAGTTAGGGTTATTTGAAATTTTATCAGTGTTTGATTTGGGACTCAAGGGTAGCATAGCTTTGAGCGATAGCTTAAATTGACAAGAGGCTCGAGTACTTTACTGTTACAAAATTTCAAGATTTTATGACGCTCCAGTAAAAAGGTACAAGCATTTGTATGTTGCAAACTTTGATAGGTGTAGGACGTACCGTATAGAAGTTACGGCCATTTGAAGTTTTATCAGTGTTTGATTTGGGACTCAAGGGCAGCATAGCTTTGAGCGATAGCTTAAATTGACAAGAGGCTCGAGAACTTTATTGTTACAAAATTTCAAGATTTTATGACGCTCCAGTAAAAAGTTACTAACATTTGTATGTTGCAAACTTTGATAGGTGTAGGACATACCGTATAGAAGTTAGGGCCTTTTGAAATTTTAGCAGTGTTTGATTTGGGACTCAAGGGTAGCATAGCTTTGTGCGTTAGCTTAAATTGACAAGAGGCTCGAGTACTATATTGTTACAAAATTTCAAGGTTTTATGACGCTCGAGTAGAAAGGCACAAGCATTTGTATGTTGCAAACTTTGATAGGTGTAGGACGTACCGTATATAAGTTACGGCCATTTGCAGTTTTATCAGTGTTTGATTTGGGACTCAAGGGTAGCATAGCTTTGAGCGATAGCTTAAGTTGACAAGAGGCTCCAGTACTTTATTGTTACAAAATTTCAAGGTTTTGTGAGGCTCCAGTAAAAAGTTACAAGCATTTGTATGTTGCAAACTTTGATAGCTATAGGACGTACCGTATAGAAGTTAGGGCCATTTGAAATTTTATCAGTGTTTGATTTGGGACTCAAGGGTAGCATAGCTTTGAGCGATAGCTTAAATTGACAAGAGGCTCGAGTACTTTATTGTTACAAAATTTCAAGGTTTTATGACGCTCCAGTAAAAAGTTACAAGCATTTGTATGTTGCAAACTTTGATAGGTGTAGGACGTACCGTATAGAAGTTAGGGCCATTTGAAGTTTTATCAGTGTTTGATTTGGGACTGAACGGTAGCATAGATTTGAGCGATAACTTCAATTGCCAAGAGGCTCGAGTAGTTTATTGTTACAAAATTTCAAGGTTTTATGCCGCTCCAGTAAAAAGTTACAAGCATTTGTATGTTGCAAGCTTTGATAGGTGTAGGACGTACCGTACAGAAGTTAGGGCCATTTGAAGTTTTTTCAGTGTTTGATTTGGGACTCAAGGGTAGCATAGCTTTGAGCGACAGCTTAAATTGACAAGAGGCTCGAGGTCTCTATTGTTACAAAATTTCAAGGTTTTATGACGCTCGAGTAAAAAGGTACAAGCATTTGTATGTTGCAAACTTTGATAGGTGTAGGACGTACCGTATAGAAGTTACGGCCATTTGAAGTTTTATCAGTGTTTGATTTGGGACTCAAGGGCAGCATAGCTTTGAGCGATAGCTTAAATTGACAAGAGGCTCGAGAACTTTATTGTTACAAAATTTCAAGATTTTATGACGCTCCAGTAAAAAGTTACTAACATTTGTATGTTGCAAACTTTGATAGGTGTAGGACGTACCGTATAGAAGTTAGGGCCTTTTGAAATTTTAGCAGTGTTTGATTTGGGACTCAAGGGTAGCATAGCTTTCTGCGATAGCTTAAATTGACAAGAGGCTCGAGTACTATATTGTTACAAAATTTCAAGGTTTTATGACGCTCGAGTAGAAAGGCACAAGCATTTGTATGTTGCAAACTTTGATAGGTGTAGGACGTACCGTATATAAGTTACGGCCATTTGCAGTTTTATCAGTGTTTGATTTGGGACTCAAGGGTAGCATAGCTTTGAGCGATAGCTTAAGTTGACAAGAGGCTCGAGTACTTTATTGTTACAAAATTTCAAGGTTTTGTGAGGCTCCAGTAAAAAGTTACAAGCATTTGTATGTTGCAAACTTTGATAGGTGTAGGACGCACCGTATAGAAGTTAGGGCCATTTGAAGTTTTATCATTGTTCGATTTGGGACTCAAGGGTAGCATAGCTTTGCGCGATAGGTTAAATTGACAAGAGGCTCGAGGTGTTTATTGTTACAAAATTTCAAGGTTTTATAACGCTCCAGTAAAAAGTTACAAGCATATATATGTTGCAAACTTTGATAGCTATAGGACGTACCGTATAGAAGTTGGGGCCATTTGAAGTTTTATCAGAGTTTGATTTGGGACTCAAGGGTAGCATAGCTTTGAGCGATAGCTTAAATTGGCAAGACGCTCGAGTACTTTATTGTTACAAAATTTCAAGGTTTTATGACTCTCCAATAAAAAGTTACAAGCATTTGTATGTTGCAAACTTTGATAGGTGTAGGACGTACCGTATAGAAGTTAGGGCCATTTGAAGTTTTATCAGTGTTTGATTTGGGACTCAAGTTTAGCATAGCTTTGTGCGATAGCTTAAATTGACAAGAGGCTCGAGTACTTTATTGTTACAAAATTTCAAGGTTTTATGCCGCTCCATTAAAAAGTTACTAGCATTTGTATGTTGCAAACTTTGATAGGTGTAGGACGTACCGTATAGAAGTTAGGGCCATTTGAAATTTTAGCAGTGTTTGGTTTGGGACTCAACGGTAGCATAGCTTTGTGCGATAGCTTAAATTGACAAGAGGCTCGAAGTTTTTATTGTTACAAAATTTCAAGGTTTTATGCCGCTCCAGTAAAAAGTTACAAACATTTGTATGTTGCAAGCTTTGATAGGTGTAGGACGTACCGTACTGAAGTTAGGCCATTTGAAGTTTTATCAGTGTTTGATTTGGGACTCAAGGGTAGCATTGCTTTGAGCGATAGCTTAAATTGACAAGAGGCTCGAGAACTTTATTGTTACAAAATTTCAAGATTTTATGACGCTCCAGTAAAAAGTTACTAGCATTTGTATGTTGCAAACTTTGATAGGTGTAGGACGTACCGTATAGAAGTTAGGGCCATTTGAAATTTTAGAAGTGTTTGATTTGGGACTCAAGGGTAGCACAGCTTTGTGCGATAGCTTAAATTGACAAGAGGCTCGACTACTATATTGTTACAAAATTTCAAGGTTTTATGACGCTCGAGTAAAAAGTACAAGCATTTGTATGTTGCAAACTTTGATAGGTGTAGGACGTACCGTATAGAAGTTACGGCCATTTGAAGTTTTATCAGTGTTTGATTTGGGACTCAAGGGTAGCATAGCTTTGAGCGATAGCTTAAGTTGACAAGAGGCTCGAGTACTTTATTGTTACAAAATTTCAAGGTTTTATGAGGCTCCAGTAAAAAGTTACAAGCATTTGTATGTTGCAAACTTTGATAGGTGTAGGACGCACCGTATAGAAGTTAGGGCCATTTGAAGTTTTATCATTGTTCGATTTGGGACTCAATGGTAGCATAGCTTTGAGCGATAGGTTAAATTGACAAGAGGCTCGAGTACTTTCCTGTTACAAAATTTCAAGATTTTATGACGCTCCAGTAAAAAGTTACAAGCATTTGTATGTTGCAAACTTTGATAGGTGTAGGACGTACCGTATAGAAGTTAGGGCCATTTGAAGTTTTATCAGTGTTTGATTTGGGACTGAACGGTAGCATAGATTTGAGCGATAACTTCAATTGCCAAGAGGCTCGAGTAGTTTATTGTTACAAAATTTCAAGGTTTTATGCCGCTCCAGTAAAAAGTTACAAGCATTTGTATGTTGCAAGCTTTGATAGGTGTAGAACGTACCGTACAGAAGTTAGGGCCATTTGAAGTTTTTTCAGTGTTTGATTTGGGACTCAAGGGTAGCATAGCTTTGAGCGACAGCTTAAATTGACAAGAGGCTCGAGGTCTCTATTGTTACAAAATTTCAAGGTTTTATGACGCTCGAGTAAAAAGGTACAAGCATTTGTATGTTGCAAACTTTGATAGGTGTAGGACGTACCGTATAGAAGTTACGGCCATTTGAAGTTTTATCAGTGTTTGATTTGGGACTCAAGGGCAGCATAGCTTTGAGCGATAGCTTAAATTGACAAGAGGCTCGAGAACTTTATTGTTACAAAATTTCAAGATTTTATGACGCTCCAGTAAAAAGTTACTAGCATTTGTATGTTGCAAACTTTGATAGGTGTAGGACGTACCGTATATAAGTTAGGGCCTTTTGAAATTTTAGCAGTGTTTGATTTGGGACTCAAGGGTAGCATAGCTTTGTGCGATAGCTTAAATTGACAAGAGGCTCGAGTACTATATTGTTACAAAATTTCAAGGTTTTATGACGCTCGAGTAAAAAGGTACAAGCATTTGTATGTTGCAAACTTTGATAGGTGTAGGACGCACCGTATAGAAGTTAGGGGCATTTGAAGTTTTATCATTGTTCGATTTGGGACTCAAGGGTAGCATAGCTTTGAGCGATAGGTTAAATTGACAAGAGGCTCGAGGTGTTTATTGTTACAAAATTTCAAGGTTTTATAACGCTCCAGTAAAAAGTTACAAGCATTTATATGTTGCAAACTTTGATAGCTATAGGACGTACCGTATAGAAGTTGGGGCCATTTGAAGTTTTATCAGAGTTTGATTTGGGACTCAAGGGTAGCATAGCTTTGAGCGATAGCTTAAATTGGCAAGACGCTCGAGTACTTTATTGTTACAAAATTTCAAGATTTTATGACTCTCCAATAAAAAGTTACAAGCATTTGTATGTTGCAAACTTTGATAGGTGTAGGACGTACCGTATAGAAGTTAGGGCCATTTGAAATTTTAGCAGTGTTTGATTTGGGACTCAAGTTTAGCATAGCTTTGTGCGATAGCTTAAATTGACAAGAGGCTCGAGTACTTTATTGTTACAAAATTTCAAGGTTTTATGCCGCTCCATTAAAAAGTTACTAGCATTTGTATGTTGCAAACTTTGATAGGTGTAGGACGTACCGTATAGAAGTTAGGGCCATTTGAAATTTTAGCAGTGTTTGGTTTGGGACTCAACGGTAGCATAGCTTTGTGCGATAGCTTAAATTGACAAGAGGCTCGAAGTTTTTATTGTTACAAAATTTCAAGGTTTTATGCCGCTCCAGTAAAAAGTTACAAACATTTGTATGTTGCAAGCTTTGATAGGTGTAGGACGTACCGTACTGAAGTTAGGGCCATTTGAAGTTTTATCAGTGTTTGATTTGGGACTCAAGGGTAGCATAGCTTTGAGCGATAGCTTAAATTGACAAGAGGCTCGAGAACTTTATTGTTACAAAATTTCAAGATTTTATGACGCTCCAGTAAAAAGTTACTAGCATTTGTATGTTGCAAACTTTGATAGGTGTAGGACGTACCGTATAGAAGTTAGGGCCATTTGAAATTTTAGCAGTGTTTGATTTGGGACTCAAGGGTAGCACAGCTTTGTGCGATAGCTTAAATTGACAAGAGGCTCGAGTACTATATTGTTACAAAATTTCAAGGTTTTATGACGCTCGAGTAAAAAGTACAAGCATTTGTATGTTGCAAACTTTGATAGGTGTAGGACGTACCGTATAGAAGTTACGGCCATTTGAAGTTTTATCAGTGTTTGATTTGGGACTCAAGGGTAGCATAGCTTTGAGCGATAGCTTAAGTTGACAAGAGGCTCGAGTACTTTATTGTTACAAAATTTCAAGGTTTTATGAGGCTCCAGTAAAAAGTTACAAGCATTTGTATGTTGCAAACTTTGATAGGTGTAGGACGCACCGTATAGAAGTTAGGGCCATTTGAAGTTTTATCATTGTTCGATTTGGGACTCAAGGGTAGCATAGCTTTGAGCGATAGGTTAAATTGACAAGAGGCTCGAGGTGTTTATTGTTACAAAATTTCAAGGTTTTATAACGCTCCAGTAAAAAGTTACAAGCATTTGTATGTTGCAAACTTTGATAGCTATAGGACGTACCGTATAGAAGTTAGGGCCATTTGAAATTTTATCAGTGTTTGATTTGGGACTCAAGGTTAGCATAGCTTTGAGCGATAGCTTAAATTGACAAGAGGCTCGAGTACTTTATTGTTACAAAATTTCAAGGTTTTATGACGCTCCAGTAAAAAGTTACAAGCATTTGTATGTTGCCAACTTTGATAGGTGTAGGACGTACCGTATAGAAGTTAGGGCCATTTGAAATTTTATCAGTGTTTGATTTGGGACTCAAGGGTAGCATAGCTTTGAGCGATAGCTTAAATTGACAAGAGGCTCGAGTACTTTACTGTTACAAAATTTCAAGATTTTATGACGCTCCAGTAAAAAGTTACAAGCATTTGTATGTTGCAAACTTTGATAGGTGTAGGACGTACCGTATAGAAGTTAGGGCCATTTGAAGTTTTATCAGTGTTTGATTTGGGACTGAACGGTAGCATAGATTTGAGCGATAACTTCAATTGCCAAGAGGCTCGAGTAGTTTATTGTTACAAAATTTCAAGGTTTTATGCCGCTCCAGTAAAAAGTTACAAGCATTTGTATGTTGCAAGCTTTGATAGGTATAGGACGTACCGTACAGAAGTTAGGGCCATTTGAAGTTTTTTCAGTGTTTGATTTGGGACTCAAGGGTAGCATAGCTTTGAGCGACAGCTTAAATTGACAAGAGGCTCGAGGTCTCTATTGTTACAAAATTTCAAGGTTTTATGACGCTCGAGTAAAAAGGTACAAGCATTTGTATGTTGCAAACTTTGATAGGTGTAGGACGTACCGTATAGAAGTTACGGCCATTTGAAGTTTTATCAGTGTTTGATTTGGGACTCAAGGGCAGCATAGCTTTGAGCGATAGCTTAAATTGACAAGAGGCTCGAGAACTTTATTGTTACAAAATTTCAAGATTTTATGACGCTCCAGTAAAAAGTTACTAGCATTTGTATGTTGCAAACTTTGATAGGTGTAGGACGTACCGTATATAAGTTAGGGCCTTTTGAAATTTTAGCAGTGTTTGATTTGGGACTCAAGGGTAGCATAGCTTTGTGCGATAGCTTAAATTGACAAGAGGCTCGAGTACTATATTGTTACAAAATTTCAAGGTTTTATGACGCTCGAGTAAAAAGGTACAAGCATTTGTATGTTGCAAACTTTGATAGGTGTAGGACGCACCGTATAGAAGTTAGGGCCATTTGAAGTTTTATCATTGTTCGATTTGGGACTCAAGGGTAGCATAGCTTTGAGCGATAGGTTAAATTGACAAGAGGCTCGAGGTGTTTATTGTTACAAAATTTCAAGGTTTTATAACGCTCCAGTAAAAAGTTACAAGCATTTATATGTTGCAAACTTTGATAGCTATAGGACGTACCGTATAGAAGTTGGGGCCATTTGAAGTTTTATCAGAGTTTGATTTGGGACTCAAGGGTAGCATAGCTTTGAGCGATAGCTTAAATTGGCAAGACGCTCGAGTACTTTATTGTTACAAAATTTCAAGGTTTTATGACTCTCCAATAAAAAGTTACAAGCATTTGTATGTTGCAAGCTTTGATAGGTGTAGGACGTACCGTACTGAAGTTAGGGCCATTTGAAGTTTTATCAGTGTTTGATTTGGGACTCAAGGGTAGCATAGCTTTGAGCGATAGCTTAAATTGACAAGAGGCTCGAGAACTTTATTGTTACAAAATTTCAAGATTTTATGACGCTCCAGTAAAAAGTTACTAGCATTTGTATGTTGCAAACTTTGATAGGTGTAGGACGTACCGTATAGAAGTTAGGGCCATTTGAAATTTTAGCAGTGTTTGATTTGGGACTCAAGGGTAGCACACCTTTGTGCGATAGCTTAAATTGACAAGAGGCTCGAGTACTATATTGTTACAAAATTTCAAGGTTTTATGACGCTCGAGTAAAAAGTACAAGCATTTGTATGTTGCAAACTTTGATAGGTGTAGGACGTACCGTATAGAAGTTACGGCCATTTGAAGTTTTATCAGTGTTTGATTTGGGACTCAAGGGTAGCATAGCTTTGAGCGATAGCTTAAGTTGACAAGAGGCTCGAGTACTTTATTGTTACAAAATTTCAAGGTTTTATGAGGCTCCAGTAAAAAGTTACAAGCATTTGTATGTTGCAAACTTTGATATGTGTAGGACGCACCGTATAGAAGTTAGGGCCATTTGAAGTTTTTTCATTGTTCGATTTGGGACTCAAGGGTAGCATAGCTTTGAGCGATAGGTTAAATTGACAAGAGGCTCGAGGTGTTTATTGTTACAAAATTTCAAGGTTTTATAACGCTCCAGTAAAAAGTTACAAGCATTTGTATGTTGCAAACTTTGATAGCTATAGGACGTACCGTATAGAAGTTAGGGCCATTTGAAATTTTATCAGTGTTTGATTTGGGACTCAAGGGTAGCATAGCTTTGAGCGATAGCTTAAATTGACAAGAGGCTCGAGTACTTTATTGTTACAAAATTTCAAGGTTTTATGACGCTCCAGTAAAAAGTTACAAGCATTTGTATGTTGCCAACTTTGATAGGTGTAGGACGTACCGTATAGAAGTTAGGGCCATTTGAAGTTTTATAAGTGTTTGATTTGGGACTCAAGGTTTGCATAGCCTTGAGCGATAGCTTAAATTGACAAGAGTGTCGAGTACTTGATTGTTAGAAAATTTCAAGGTTTTTTGACGCTCCAGTAAAAAGTTATAAGCATTTGTATGTTACATACTTTGATAGGTGTAGGACGTACCGTATAGAAGTTAGGGTTATTTGAAATTTTATCAGTGTTTGATTTGGGACTCAAGGGTAGCATAGCTTTGAGCGATAGCTTAAATTGACAAGAGGCTCGAGTACTTTACTGTTACAAAATTTCAAGATTTTATGACGCTCCAGTAAAAAGTTACAAGCATTTGTATGTTGCAAACTTTGATAGGTGTAGGACGTACCGTATAGAAGTTAGGGCCATTTGAAGTTTTATCAGTGTTTGATTTGGGACTGAACGGTAGCATAGATTTGAGCGATAACTTCAATTGCCAAGAGGCTCGAGTAGTTTATTGTTACAAAATTTCAAGGTTTTATGCCGCTCCAGTAAAAAGTTACAAGCATTTGTATGTTGCAAGCTTTGATAGGTGTAGGACGTACCGTACAGAAGTTAGGGCCATTTGAAGTTTTTTCAGTGTTTGATTTGGGACTCAAGGGTAGCATAGCTTTGAGCGACAGCTTAAATTGACAAGAGGCTCGAGGTCTCTATTGTTACAAAATTTCAAGGTTTTATGACGCTCCAGTAAAAAGTTACAAGCATTTGTATGTTGCAAACTTTGGTAGGTGTAGGACGTACCGTACAGAAGTTAGGGCCATTTGAAGTTTTATCAGTGTTTGATTTGGGACTCAAGGGCAGCATAGCTTTGAGCGATAGCTTAAATTGACAAGAGGCTCGAGAACTTTATTGTTACAAAATTTCAAGATTTTATGACGCTCCAGTAAAAAGTTACTAGCATTTGTATGTTGCAAACTTTGATAGGTGTAGGACGTACCGTATATAAGTTAGGGCCTTTTGAAATTTTAGCAGTGTTTGATTTGGGACTCAAGGGTAGCATAGCTTTGTGCGATAGCTTAAATTGACAAGAGGCTCGAGTACTATATTTTTACAAAATTTCAGGGTTTTATGACGCTCGAGTAAAAAGGTACACGCATTTGTATGTTGCAAACTTTGATAGGTGTAGGACGTACCGTATAGAAGTTACGGCCATTTGAAGTTTTATTAGTGTTTGATTTGGGACTCAAGGGTAGCATAGCTTTGAGCGATAGCTTAAGTTGACAAGAGGCTTGAGTACTTTATTGTTACAAAATTTCAAGGTTTTATGAGGCTCCAGTAAAAAGTTACAAGCATTTGTATGTTGCAAACTTTGATAGGTGTAGGACGCACCGTATAGAAGTTAGGGCCATTTGAAGTTTTATCATTGTTCGATTTGGGACTCAAGGGTAGCATAGCTTTGAGCGATAGGTTAAATTGACAAGAGGCTCGAGGTGTTTATTGTTACAAAATTTCAAGGTTTTATAACGCTCCAGTAAAAAGTTACAAGCATTTGTATGTTGCAAACTTTGATAGCTATAGGACGTACCGTATAGAAGTTAGGGCCATTTGAAATTTTATCAGTGTTTGATTTGGGACTCAAGGGTAGCATAGCTTTGAGCGATAGCTTAAATTGACAAGAGGCTCGAGTACTTTATTGTTACAAAATTTCAAGGTTTTATGACGCTCCAGTCAAAAGTTACAAGCATTTGTATGTTGCCAACTTTGATAGGTGTAGGACGTACCGTATAGAAGTTAGGGCCATTTGAAGTTTTATAAGTGTTTGATTTGGGACTCAAGGTTAGCATAGCCTTGAGCGATAGCTTAAATTGACAAGAGGCTCGAGAAATTTATTGTTACAAAATTTCAAGATTTTATGACGCTCCAGTAAAAAGTTACTAGCATTTGTATGTTGCAAACTTTGATAGGTGTAGGACGTACCGTATAGAAGTTAGGGCCATTTGAAATTTTAGCAGTGTTTGATTTGGGACTCAAGGGTAGCACACCTTTGTGCGATAGCTTAAATTGACAAGAGGCTCGAGTACTATATTGTTACAAAATGTCAAGGTTTTATGACGCTCGAGTAAAAAGTACAAGCATTTGTTTGTTGCAAACTTTGATAGGTGTAGGACGTACCGTATAGAAGTTACGGCCATTTGAAGTTTTATCAGTGTTTGATTTGGGACTCAAGGGTAGCATAGCTTTGAGCGATAGCTTAAGTTGACAAGAGGCTCGAGTACTTTATTGTTACAAAATTTCAAGGTTTTATGAGGCTCCAGTAAAAAGTTACAAGCATTTGTATGTTGCAAACTTTGATAGGTGTAGGACGCACCGTATAGAAGTTAGGGCCATTTGAAGTTTTATCAATGTTCGATTTGGGACTCAAGGGTAGCATAGCTTTGAGCGATAGGTTAAATTGACAAGAGGCTCGAGGTGTTTATTGTTACAAAATTTCAAGGTTTTATAACGCTCCAGTAAAAAGTTACAAGCATTTGTATGTTGCAAACTTTGATAGCTATAGGACGTACCGTATAGAAGTTAGGGCCATTTGAAATTTTATCAGTGTTTGATTTGGGACTCAAGGGTAGCATAGCTTTGAGCGATAGCTTAAATTGACAAGAGGCTCGAGTACTTTATTGTTACAAAATTTCAAGGTTTTATGACGCTCCAGTAAAAAGTTACAAGCATTTGTATGTTGCCAACTTTGATAGGTGTAGGACGTACCGTATAGAAGTTAGGGCCATTTGAAGTTTTATAAGTGTTTGATTTGGGACTCAAGGTTAGCATAGCCTTGAGCGATAGCTTAAATTGACAAGAGTGTCGAGTACTTGATTGTTAGAAAATTTCAAGGTTTTTTGACGCTCCAGTAAAAAGTTATAAGCATTTGTATGTTACATACTTTGATAGGTGTAGGACGTACCGTATAGAAGTTAGGGTTATTTGAAATTTTATCAGTGTTTGATTTGGGACTCAAGGGTAGCATAGCTTTGAGCGATAGCTTAAATTGACAAGAGGCTCGAGAACTTTACTGTTACAAAATTTCAAGATTTTATGACGCTCCAGTAAAAAGTTACAAGCATTTGTATGTTGCAAACTTTGATAGGTGTAGGACGTACCGTATAGAAGTTAGGGCCATTTGAAGTTTTATCAGTGTTTGATTTGGGACTGAACGGTAGCATAGATTTGAGCGATAACTTCAATTGCCAAGAGGCTCGAGTAGTTTATTGTTACAAAATTTCAAGGTTTTATGCCGCTCCAGTAAAAAGTTACAAGCATTTGTATGTTGCAAGCTTTGATAGGTGTAGGACGTACCGTACAGAAGTTAGGGCCATTTGAAGTTTTTTCAGTGTTTGATTTGGGACTCAAGGGTAGCATAGCTTTGAGCGACAGCTTAAA
Source organism: Clusia tigrina (assembly GCA_920105625.2). Taxonomy (NCBI): domain Eukaryota; kingdom Metazoa; phylum Arthropoda; class Insecta; order Diptera; family Clusiidae; genus Clusia; species Clusia tigrina. Next base: position 947,387 of record CAKKTE020000559.1, read on the forward strand.
TTGACAAGAGGCTCGAGGTCTCTATTGTTACAAAATTTCAAGGTTTTATGACGCTCCAGTAAAAAGTTACAAGCATTTGTATGTTGCAAACTTTGGTAGGTGTAGGGCGTACCGTACAGAAGTTAGGGCCATTTGAAGTTTTATCAGTGTTTGATTTGGGACTCAAGGGCAGCATAGCTTTAAGCGATAGCTTAAATTGACAAGAGGCTCGAGAACTTTATTGTTACAAAATTTCAAGATTTTATGACGCTCCAGTAAAAAGTTACTAGCATTTGTATGTTGCAAACTTTGATAGGTGTAGGACGTACCGTATATAAGTTAGGGCCTTTTGAAATTTTAGCAGTGTTTGATTTGGGACTCAAGGGTAGCATAGCTTTGTGCGATAGCTTAAATTGACAAGAGGCTCGAGTACTATATTGTTACAAAATTTCAAGGTTTTATGACGCTCGAGTAAAAAGGTACAAGCATTTGTATGTTGCAAACTTTGATAGGTGTAGGACGTACCGTATAGAAGTTACGGCCATTTGAAGTTTTATCAGTGTTTGATTTGGGACTCAAGGGCAGCATAGCTTTGAGCGATAGCTTAAATTGACAAGAGGCTCGAGAACTTTATTGTTTCAAAATTTCAAGATTTTATGACGCTCCAGTAAAAAGTTACAAGCATTTGTATGTTGCCAACTTTGATAGGTGTAGGACGTACCGTATAGAAGTTAGGGCCATTTGAAGTTTTATAAGTGTTTGATTTGGGACTCAAGGTTAGCATAGCCTTGAGCGATAGCTTAAATTGACAAGAGTCTCGAGTACTTGATTGTTAGAAAATTTCAAGGTTTTATGACGCTCCAGTAAAAAGTTATAAGCATTTGTATGTTACATACTTTGATAGGTGTAGGACGTACCGTATAGAAGTTAGGGTTATTTGAAATTTTATCAGTGTTTGATTTGGGACTCAAGGGTAGCATAGCTTTGAGCGATAGCTTAAATTGACAAGAGGCTCGAGTACTTTACTGTTACAAAATTTCAAGATTTTATGACGCTCCAGTAAAAAGTTACAAGCATTTGTATGTTGCAAACTTTGATAGGTGTTGGACGTACCGTATAGAAGTTAGGGCCATTTGAAGTTTTATCAGTGTTTGATTTGGGACTGAACGGTAGCATAGATTTGAGCGATAAGTTCAATTGCCAAGAGGCTCGAGTACTTTATTGTTACAAAATTTCAAGGTTTTATGCCGCTCCAGTAAAAAGTTACAAGCATTTGTATGTTGCAAGCTTTGATAGGTGTAGGACGTACCGTACAGAAGTTAGGGCCATTTAAAGTTTTTTCAGTGTTTGATTTGGGACTCAAGGGTAGCATAGCTTTGAGCGACAGCTTAAATTGACAAGAGGCTCGAGGTCTCTATTGTTACAAAATTTCAAGGTTTTATGACGCTCCAGTAAAAAGTTACAAGCATTTGTATGTTGCAAACTTTGGTAGGTGTAGGACGTACCGTACAGAAGTTAGGGCCATTTGAAGTTTTATCAGTGTTTGATTTGGGACTCAAGGGCAGCATAGCTTTGAGCGATAGCTTAAATTGACAAGAGGCTCGAGAACTTTATTGTTACAAAATTTCAAGATTTTATGACGCTCCAGTAAAAAGTTACTAGCATTTGTATGTTGCAAACTTTGATAGGTGTAGGACGCACCGTATAGAAGTTAGGGCCATTTGAAGTTTTATCATTGTTCGATTTGGGACTCAAGGGTAGCATAGCTTTGAGCGATAGGTTAAATTGACAAGAGGCTCGAGGTGTTTATTGTTACAAAATTTCAAGGTTTTATAACGCTCCAGTAAAAAGTTACAAGCATTTGTATGTTGCAAACTTTGATAGCTATAGGACGTACCGTATAGAAGTTAGGGCCATTTGAAATTGTATCAGTGTTTGATTTGGGACTCAAGGGTAGCATAGCTTTCAGCGATAGCTTAAATTGACTTGAGGCTCGAGTACTTTATTGTTACAAAATTTCAAGGTTTTATGACGCTCCAGTAAAAAGTTACAAGCATTTGTATGTTGCCAACTTTGATAGGTGTAGGACGTACCGTATAGAAGTTAGGGCCATTTGAAGTTTTATAAGTGTTTGATTTGGGACTCAAGGTTAGCATAGCCTTGAGCGATAGCTTAAATTGACAAGAGGCTCGAGTACTTTATTGTTACAAAATTTCAAGATTTTATGACGCTCCAGTAAAAAGTTACAAGCATTTGTATGTTGCAAACTTTGAGAGGTGTAGGACGTACCGTACAGAAGTTAGGGCCATTTGAAGTTTTATCAGTGTTTGATTTGGGACTCACGGGTAGCATAGCTTTGAGTGATAGCTTAAATTGACAAGAGGCTCGAGTACTTTGTTGTTACAAAATTTCAAGATTTTATGACGCTCCAGTAAAAAGTTACTAGCATTTGTATGTTGCAAACTTTGATAGGTGTAGGACGTACCGTATAGAAGTTAGGGCCATTTGAAATTTTAGCAGTGTTTGATTTGGGACTCAAGGGTAGCATAGCTTTGTGCGATAGCCTAAATTGACAAGAGGCTCGAGTACTATATTGTTACAAAATTTAAAGGTTTTATGACGCTCGAGTAAAAAGTTACAAGCATTTGTATGTTGCAAACTTTGATAGGTGTAGGACGTACCGTATAGAAGTTACGGCCATTTGAAGTTTTATCAGTGTTTGATTTGGGACTCAAGGGTAGCATAGCTTTGAGCGATAGCTTAAATTGAGAAGAGGCTCGAGTACTTTATTGTTACAAAATTTCAAGGTTTTATGACGCTCCAGTAAAAAGTTACAAGCATTTGTATGTTGCATACTTTGATAGGTGTAGGACTTACCGTATAGAAGTTAGGGCCATTTGAAGTTTTATCAGTGTTTGATTTGGGACTCAAGGGTAGCATAGCTTTGTGCAATAGCTTAAATTGACAAGAGGCTCGAGTACTTTATTGTTACAAAATTTCAAGGTTTTATGACGCTCCAGTAAAAAGTTACAAGCATTTGTATGTTGCCAACTTTGATAGGTGTAGGACGTACCGTATAGAAGTTAGGGCCATTTGAAATTTCATAAGTGTTTGATTTGGGACTCAAGGTTAGCATAGCTTTGAGCGACAGCTTAAATTGACAAGAGTCTCGAAGTCTCTATTGTTACAAAATTTCAAGGTTTTATGACGCTCCAGTAAAAAGTTACAAGCATTTGTATGTTGCAAACTTTGGTAGGTGTAGGACGTACCGTACAGAAGTTAGGGCCATTTGAAGTTTTATCAGTGTTTGATTTGGGACTCAAGGGTAGCATAGCTTTGAGCGATAGCTTAAATTGACAAGAGGCTCGAGAACTTTATTGTTACAAAATTTCAAGATTTTATGACGCTCCAGTAAAAAGTTACTAGCATTTGTATGTTGCAAACTTTGATAGGTGTAGGACGTACCGTATAGAAGTTAGGGCCTTTTGAAATTTTAGCAGTGTTTGAGTTGGGACTCAAGGGTAGTATAGCTTTGTGCGATAGCTTAAATTGACAAGAGGCTCGAGTACTATATTGTTACAAAATTTCAAGGTTTTATGACGCTCGAGTAAAAAGGTACAAGCATTTGTATGTTGCAAACTTTGATAGGTGTAGGACGTACCGTATAGAAGTTACGGCCATTTGAAGTTTTATCAGTGTTTGATTTGGGACTCAAGGGAGCATAGCTTAGAGCGATAGCTTAAGTTGACAAGAGGCTCGAGTACTTTATTGTTACAAAATTGCAAGGTTTTGTGAGGCTCCAGTAAAAAGTTACAAGCATTTGTATGTTGCAAGCTTTGATAGGTGTAGGACGCACCGTATAGAAGTTAGGGCCATTTGAAGTTTTATCATTGTTCGATTTGGGACTCAAGGGTAGCATAGCTTTGAGCGATAGGTTAAATTGACAAGAGGCTCGAGGTGTTTATTGTTACAAAATTTCAAGATTTTATGACGCTCCAGTAAAAAGTTACAAGCACTTGTATGTTGCCAACTTTGATAGGTGTAGGACGTACCGTATAGAAGTTAGGGCCATTTGAAGTTTTATAAGTGTTTGATTTGGGACTCAAGGTTAGCATATCCTTGAGCGAAAGCTTAAATTGACAAGAGTCTCGAGTACTTTATTGTTAGAAAATTTCAAGGTTTTATGACGCTCCAGTAAAAAGTTATAAGCATTTGTATGTTACATACTTTGATAGGTGTAGGACGTACCGTATAGACGTTAGGGCTATTTGAAGTTTTGTCAGTGTTTGATTTGGGACTCAAGGGTAGCATAGCTTTGAGCGATAGCTTCAATTGACAAGAGGCTCGAGTACTTTATTGTTACAAAATTTCAAGGTTTTATGACGCTCCGGTAAAAAGTTACAAGCATTTGTATGTTGCAAACTTTGATAGGTGTAGGACGTACCGTACAGAAGTTAGGGCCATTTGAAGTTTTATCAGTGTTTGATTTGGGACTCAAGGGTAGCATAGCTTTGAGTGATAGCTTAAATTGACAAGAGGCTCGAGTACTTTATTGTTACAAAATTTCAAGATGTTATGACGCTCCAGTAAAAAGTTACTAGCATTTGTATGTTGCAAACTTTGATAGGTGTAGGACGTACCGTATAGAAGTTAGGGCCATTTGAAATTGTAGCAGTGTTTGATTTTGGACTCAAGGGTAGCATAGCTTTGTGCGATAGCCTAAATTGACAAGAGGCTCGAATACTATATTGTTACAAAATTTAAAGGTTTTATGACGCTCGAGTAAAAAGTTACAAGCATTTGTATGTTGCAAACTTTGATAGGTGTAGGACGTACCGTATAGAAGTTACGGCCATTTGAAATTTTATCAGTGTTTGATTTGGGACTCAAGGGTAGCATAGCTTTGAGCGATAGCTTAAATTGAGAAGAGGCTCGAGTACTTTATTGTTACAAAATTTCAAGGTTTTATGACGCTCCAGTAAAAAGTTACAAGCATTTGTATGTTGCATACTTTGATAGGTGTAGGACGTACCGTATAGACGTTAGGGCCATTTGAAGTTTTATCAGTGTTTGATTTGGGACTCAAGGGTAGCATAGCTTTGTGCAATAGCTTAAATTGACAAGAGGCTCGAGTACTTTATTGTTACAAAATTTCAAAGTTTTATGACGCTCCAGTAAAAAGTTACAAGCATTTGTATGTTGCCAACTTTGATAGGTGTAGGACGTACCGTATAGAAGTTAGGGCCATTTGAAATTTCATAAGTGTTTGATTTGGGACTCAAGGTTAGCATAGCTTTGAGCGATAGCTTAAATTGACAAGAGGCTCGAGTATTTTATTGTTACAAAATTTCAAGGTCTTATGACGCTCCATTAAAAAGTTACAAGCATTTGTATGTTACATACTTTGATAGGTGTAGGACGTACTGTATAGAAGTTAGGGCCATTTGAAGTTTTATCAGTGTTTGATTTGGCACCCAAGGGTAGCATAGCTTTGAGCGATAGCTTAAATTGGCAAGAGGCTCGAGTACTTTATTGTTACAAAATTTCAAGGTTTTATGACGCTCCAATAAAAAGTTACAAGCATTTGTATGTTGCAAACTTTGATAGGTTTAGGACGTACCGTATAGAAGTTAGGGCCATTTGAAGTTTTATCAGTGTTTGATTTGGGACTCAAGGGTAGCAAAGCTTTGAGCGATAGCTTAAATTGACAAGAGGCTCGAGTACTTTATTGTTACAAAATTTCAAGGTTTTATGACGCTTCAGTAAAAAGTTACAAGCATTTGTATGTTGCAAACTTTGATAGGTGTAGGACGTATCGTATAGAAGTTAGGGCCATTTGAAATTTTAGCAGTCTTTGATTTGGGACTCAAGGGTAGCATAGCTTTGTGCGATAGCTTAAATTGCCAAGACTCTCGAGTACTTTATTGTTACAAAATTTCAAGGTGTTATGACGCTCCAGTAAAAAGTTACAAGCATTTGTATGTTGCAAACTTTGATTGGTGTAGGACGTACCGTATAGAAGTTAGGGCCATTTGAAGTTTTATCACTGTTTGATTTGGGACCCAAGGGTAGCATAGCTTTGAGCGACAGCTTAAATTGACAAAAGACGCTCGAGGTCTTTATTGTTACTAAATTTCAAAGTTTTATGAAGCTCCAGTAAAAAGTTACAAGCATTTGTATATTGCAAACTTTGATAGGTGTAGGACGTTTCCATATAGAAGTTAGGGCCATTTGAAATTTGAGCAGTGTTTGATATGGGACTCAAGGTTAGCATAGCTTTGTGCGATAGCTTAAATTGACAAGAGGCTCGAGTACCATATTGTTACAAAATTTCAAGGTTTTATGACGCTCGAGTAAAAAGTTACAAGCATTTGTATGTTGCAAACTTTGATAGGTGTAGGACGTACCGTATAGAAGTTACGGTCATTTGAAGTTTTATCAGTGTTTGACTTGGGACTCAAGGGTAGCATAGCTTTGAGCTATAGCTTAAATTGACAAGAGGCTCGAGTACTTTATTGTTACAAAATTTCAAGGTTTTATGACGCTCCAGTAAAACGTTACAAGCATTTGTATGTTGCAAATTTTGATAGGTGTAGGACTTACCGTATCGAAGTAAGGGCCATTTGAAGTTTTATCAATGTTTGATTTAAGACTCAAGGGTAACATAGCTTTGAGCGACAACTTAAATTGAGAAGAGGCTCGAGAACTTTATTGTTACAAAATTTCAAGGTGTTATGACGCTCCAGTAAAAAGTTACAAGCATTTGTATGTTGCAAACTTTGATAGGTGTAGGACGTACCATATAGAAGTTAGGGCCATTTGAAGTTTTATCACTGTTTGATTTGGGACCCAAGGGTAGCATAGCTTTGAGCGACAGCTTAAATTGACAAAAGACGCTCGAGGTTTTTATTGTTACAAAATTTCAAGGTTTTATGACGCTCCAGTAAAAAGTTACAAGCATTTGTATGTTGCAAACTTTGATAGGTGTAGGACGTACCGTACAGAAGTTAGGGCCATTTGAAGTTTTATCAGTGTTTGAATTGGGGCTCAAGGGTAGCATAGCTTTGAGCGATAGCTTAAATTGACAAGAGGCTCGAGTACTTTATTGTTACAAAATTTCAAGATTTTATGACGCTCCAGTAAAAAGTTACTCGCATTTGTATATTGCAAACTTTGATAGGTGTAGGACGTACCATATAGAAGTTAGGGCCATTTGAAATTTGAGCAGTGTTTGATTTGGGACTCAAGGTTAGCATAGCTTTGTGCGATAGCTTAAATTGACAAGAGGCTCGAGTACCATATTGTTACAAAATTTCAAGGTTTTATGACGCTCAAGTAAAAAGTTACAAGCTTTTGTATGTTGCAAACTTTGATAGGTGTAGGACGTACCGTATAGAAGTTACGTTCATTTGAAGTTTTATCAGTGTTTGACTTGGGACTCAAGGGTAGCATAGCTTTGAGCTATAGCTTAAATTGACAAGAGGCTCGAGTACTTTATTGTTACAAAATTTCAAGATTTTATGACGCTCCAGTAAAAAGTTACTTGCATTTGTATATTGCAAACTTTGATAGGTGTAGGACGTACAATATAGAAGTTAGGGCCATTTGAAATTTGAGCAGTGTTTGATTTGGGACTCAAGGTTAGCATAGCTTTGTGCGATAGCTTAAATTGACAAGAGGCTCGAGTACCATATTGTTACAAAATGTCAAGGTTTTATGACGCTCGAGTAAAAAGTTACAAGCATTTGTATGTTGCAAACTTTGATAGGTGTAGGACATACCGTATAGAAGTTACGGTCATTTGAAGTTTTATCAGTGTTTGAGTTGGGTCTCAAGGGTAGCATAGCTTTGAGCTATAGCTTAAATTGACAAGAGGCTCGAGTACTTTATTGTTACAAAATTTCAAGGTTTTATGACGCTCCAGTAAAACGTTACAAGCATTTGTATGTTGCAAATTTTGATAGGTGTAGGACTTACCGTATCGAAGTAAGGGCCATTTGAAGTTTTATCAATGTTTGATTTGGGACTCAAGGGTAACATAGCTTTGAGCGACAACTTAAATTGAGAAGAGGCTCGAGAACTTTATTGTTACAAAAATTCAAGGTGTTATGACACTCCAGTAAAAAGTTACAAGCATTTGTATGTTGCAAACTTTGATAGGTGTAGGACGTACCGTATAGAAGTTAGGGCCATTTGAAGTTTTATCACTGTTTGATTTGGGACCCAAGGGTAGCATAGCTTTGAGCGACAGCTTAAATTGACAAAAGACGCTCGAGGTCTTTATTGTTACAAAATTTCAAGGTTTTATGACGCTCCAGTAAAAAGTTACAAGCATTTGTATGTTGCAAACTTTGATAGGTGTAGGACGTACCGTACAGAAGTTAGGGCCATTTGAAGTTTTATCAGTGTTTGAATTGGAGCTCAAGGGTAGCATAGCATTGAGCGATAGCTTAAATTGACAAGAGGCTCGAGTACTTTATTGTTACAAAATTTCAAGATTTTATGACGCTCCAGTAAAAAGTTACTCGCATTTGTATATTGCAAACTTTGATAGGTGTAGAACGTACCATATAGAAGTTAGGGCCATTTGAAATTTGAGCAGTGTTTGATTTGGGACTCAAGGTTAGCATAGCTTTGTGCGATAGCTTAAATTTACAAGAGGCTCGAGTACCATATTGTTACAAAATTTCAAGGTTTTATGACGCTCGAGTAAAAAGTTACAAGCATATGTATGTTGCAAACTTTGATAGGTGTAGGACGTACCGTATAGAATTTACGGTCATTTGAAGTTTTATCAGTGTTTGACTTGGGACTCAAGGGTAGCATAGCTTTGAGCTATAGCTTAAATTGACAAGAGGCTCGAGTACTTTATTGTTACAAAATTTCAAGGTTTTATGACGCTCCAGTAAAACGTTACAAGCATTTGTATGTTGCAAATTTTGATAGGTGTAGGACTTACCGTATCGAAGTAAGGGCCATTTGAAGTTTTATCAATGTTTGATTTGGGACTCAAGGGTAACATAGCTTTGAGCGACAACTTAAATTGAGAAGAGGCTCGAGAACTTTATTGTTGCAAAATTTCAAGGTTTTATGACGCTCCAGTAAAAAGTTACAAGCATTTGTATGCTGCAAACTTTGATAGGTGTAGAACGTACCGTATAAAAACTAGGGCCATTTGAATTTTTAGCAGTGTTTGATTTGGGACCCAAGGGTAGCATAGCTTTTAGCGACAGCTTAAATTGACAAAAGACGCTCGAGGTCTTTATTGTTACAAAATTTCAAGGTTTTATGACGCTCCAGTAAAAAGTTACAAGCATTTGTATGTTGCAAATTTGATAGGTATAGGACGTACCGTACAGAAGTTAGGGCCATTTGAAGTTTTATCAGTGTTTGATTTGGGACTCAATGGTAGCATAGCTTTGAGCGATAGCTTAAATTGACAAGAGGCTCGAGTACTTTATTGTTACAAAATTTCAAGATTTTATGACGCTCCAGTAAAAAGTTACTTGCATTTGTATATTGCAAACTTTGATAGGTGTAGGGCGTACCATATAGAAGTTAGGGCCATTTGAAATTTGAGCAGTGTTTGATTTGGGACTCAAGGTTAGCATAGCTTTGTGCGATAGCTTAAATTGACAAGAGACTCGAGTACCATATTGTTACAAAACTTCAATGTTTTATGACGCTCCAGTAAAAAGTTACAAGCATTTGTATGCTGCAAACTTTGATAGGTGTAGAACGTACCGTATAGAAGCTAGGGCCATTTGAATTTTTAGCAGTGTTTGATTTGGGACTCAAGGCTAGCATAGCTTTGAGCGATAGCTTAAATTGACAAGAGGCTCGAGTATTTTATTGTTACAAAATTTCAAGGTTTTATGACGCTCCAGTAAAAAGTTACAAGCATTTGTATGTTGCAAACTTTGATAGGTTTAGGACGTACCGTATAGAAGTTAGGGCCATTTGAAATTTTAGCAGTCTTTGATTTGGGACTCAAGGGTAGCATACCTTTGTGCGATATCTTAAATTGACAAGAGGCTCGAGTACTTTATTGTTACAAAATTTCAAGGTTTTCTGACGTTCCAGTAAAAAGTTACAAGCATTTGTATGTTGCAAACTTTGATAGGTGTAGGACGTACCGTATAGAAGTTAGGGCCATTTGAAGTTTTATCATTGTTTGATTTGGGACCCAAGGTTAGCATAGCTTTGAGCGACAGCTTAAATTGACAAAAGACGCTCGAGGTCTTTATTGTTACAAAATTTCAAAGTTTTATGACGCTCCAGTAAAAAGTTACAAGCATTTGTATGTTGCAAACTTTGATAGGTGTAGGACGTACCGTACATAAGTTAGGGCCATTTGAAGTTTTATCAGTGTTTGATTTGGGACTCAAGGGTAGCATAGCTTTGAGCGATAGCTTAAATTGACAAGAGGCTCGAGTACTTTATTGTTACAAAATTTCAAGGTTTTATGACGCTTCAGTAAAAAGTTACAAGCATTTGTATGTTGCAAACTTTGATAGGTGTAGGACGTACCGTATAGAAGTTAGGGCCATTTGAAATTTTAGCAGTCTTTGATTTGGGACTCAAGGTTAGCATAGCTTTGTGCGATAGCTTAAATTGACAAGAGGCTCGAGTACCATATTGTTACAAAATTTCAGGGTTTTATGACGCTCGAGTAAAAAGTTACAAGCATTTGTATGTTGCAAACTTTGGTAGGTGTAGGATGTACCATATAGAATTTACGGTCATTTGAAGTTTTATCAGTGTTTGACTTGGGACTCAAGGGTAGCATAGCTTTGAGCTATAGCTTAAATTGACAAGAGGCTCGAGTACTTTATTGTTACAAAATTTCAGGGTTTTATGACGCTCCAGTAAAACATTACAAGCATTTGTATGTTGCAAATTTTGATAGGTGTAGGACTTACCGTATCGAAGTAAGGGCCATTTGAAGTTTTATCAATGTTTGATTTGGGACTCAAGGGTAACATAGCTTTGAGCAACAACTTAAATTGAGAAGAGGCTCGAGAACTTTATTGTTGCAAAATTTCAAGGTTTTATTACGCTCCAGTAAAAAGTTACAAGCATTTGTATGCTGCAAACTTTGATAGGTGTAGAACATACCGTATAGAAGCTGGGCCATTTGAATTTTTAGCAGTGTTTGATTTGGGACTCAAGGCTAGCATAGCTTTGAGCGATAGCTTAAATTGAAAAGAGGCTCGAGTATTTTATTGTTACAAAATTTCAAGGTTTTATGACGCTCCAGTAAAAAGTTACAAGCATTTGTATGTTGCAAACTTTGATAGGTTTAGGACGTACCGTATAGAAGTTAGGGCCATTTGAAGTTTTATCAGTGTTTGATTTGGAACTCAAGGGTAGCAAAGCTTTGAGCGATAGCTTAAATTGACAAGAGGCTCGAGTACTTTATTGTTACAAAATTTCAAGGTTTTATGACGCTTCAGTAAAAAGTTACAATCATTTGTATGTTGCAAACTTTGATAGGTGTAGGACGTACCGTATAGAAGTTAGGGCCATTTGAAATTTTAGCAGTCTTTGATTTGGAACTCAAGGGTAGCATAGCTTTGTGCGATATCTTAAATTGACAAGAGGCTCGAGTACTTTATTGTTACAAAATTTCAAGGTGTTATGACGCTCCAGTAAAAAGTTACAAGCATTTGTATTTTTCAAACTTTGATAGGTGTAGGACGTACCGTATAGAAGTTAGGGTCATTTGAAGTTTTATCACTGTTTGATTTGGGATCCAAGGTTAGCATAGCTTTGAGCGACAGCTTAAATTGACAAAAGACGCTCGAGGTCTTTATTGTTACAAAATTTCAAAGTTTTATGACGCTCCAGTAAAAAGTTACAAGCATTTGTATGTTGCAAACTTTGATAGGTGTAGGACGTACCGTACAGAAGTTATGGCCATTTGAAGTTTTATCAGTGTTTGATTTGGGACTCAAGGGTAGCATAGCTTTGAGCGATAGCTTAAATTGACAAGAGGCTCGAGTACTTTATTGTTACAAAATTTCAAGGTTTTATGACGCTTCAGTAAAAAGTTACAAGCATTTGTATGTTGCAAACTTTGATAGGTGTAGGACGTACCGTATAGAAGTTAGGGCCATTTGAAATTTTAGCAGTCTTTGATTTGGGACTCAAGGTTAGCATAGCTTTGTGCGAGAGCTTAAATTGACAAGAGGCTCGAGTACCATATTGTTACAAAATTTCAAGGTTTTATGACGCTCGAGTAAAAAGTTACAAGCATTTGTATGTTGCAAACTTTGGTAGGTGTAGGATGTACCATATAGAAGTTACGGTCATTTGAAGTTTTATCAGTGTTTGACTTGGGACTCAAGGGTAGCATAGCTTTGAGCTATAGCTTAAATTGACAAGAGGCTCGAGTACTTTATTGTTACAAAATTTCAAGGTTTTATGACGCTCCAGTAAAACATTACAAGCATTTGTATGTTGCAAATTTTGATAGGTGTAGGACTTACCGTATCGAAGTAAGGGCCATTTGAAGTTTTATCAATGTTTGATTTGGGACTCAAGGGTAACATAGCTTTGAGCGACAACTTAAATTGAGAAGAGGCTCGAGAACTTTATTGTTGCAAAATTTCAAGGTTTTATTACGCTCCAGTAAAAAGTTACAAGCATTTGTATGCTGCAAACTTTGATAGGTGTAGAACGTACCGTATAGAAGCTGGGCCATTTGAATTTTTAGCAGTGTTTGATTTGGGACTCAAGGCTAGCATAGCTTTGAGCGATAGCTTAAATTGACAAGAGGCTCGAGTATTTTATTGTTACAAAATTTCAAGGTTTTATGACGCTCCAGTAAAAAGTTACAAGCATTTGTATGTTCCAAACTTTGATAGGTGTAGGACGTGCCATATAGAAGTTAGGGCCATTTGAAGTTTTATCATTGTTTGATTTGGGACTCAAGGGTAGCATAGCTTTGAGCGATAGGTTAAATTGACAAAAGGCTCGAGGTCTTTATTGTTACAAAATGTCAAGGTTTTATAACGCTCCAGTAAAAAGTTACAAGCATTTGTATGTTGCAAACTTTGATAACTGTAGGACGTACCGTATAGAAGTTAGGGCTATTTGACATTTTAGCAGTGTTTGATTTGGGACTCAAAGGTAGCATAGCTTTGAGCAATAGCTTAAATTGACAAGAGGCTCGAGTACTTTATTGTTACAAAATTTCAAGGTTTTATGACGCTCCAGTAAAAAGTTACAAGCATTTGTATGTTGCCAACTTTGATAGGTGTAGGACGTACCGTATAGAAGTTAGTGCCATTTGAAATTTCATAAGTGTTTGATTTGGGACTCAAGGTTAGCATAGCTTTGAGCGATAGCTTAAATTGACAAGAGGCTCGACTATTTTATTGTTACAAAATTTCAAGGTTTTATGACGCTCCAGTAAAAAGTTACAAGCATTTGTATGTTCCAAACTTTGATAGGTGTAGGACGTGCCATATAGAAGTTAGGGCCATTTGAAGTTTTATCACTGTTTGATTTGGGACCCAAGGGTAGCATAGCTTTGAGCGACAGCTTAAATTGACAAAAGACGCTCGAGGTCTTTATTGTTACAAAATTTCAAGGTTTTATGACGCTCCAGTAAAAAGTTACAGGCATTTGTATGTTGCAAACTTTGATAGGTGTAGGACGTACCGTACAGAAGTTAGGGCCATTTGAAGTTTTATCAGTGTTTGAATTGGGGCTCAAGGGTAGCATAGCTTTGAGCGATAGCTTAAATTGACAAGAGGCTCGAGTACTTTATTGTTACAAAATTTCAAGATTTTATGACGCTCCAGTAAAAAGTTACTCGCATTTGTATATTGCAAACTTTGATAGGTGTAGAACGTACCATATAGAAGTTAGGGCCATTTGAAATTTGAGCAGTGTTTGATTTGGGACTCAAGGTTAGCGTAGCTTTGTGCGATAGCTTAAATTTACAAGAGGCTCGAGTACCATATTGTTACAAAATTTCAAGGTTTTATGACGCTCGAGTAAAAAGTTACAAGCATATGTATGTTGCAAACTTTGATAGGTGTAGGACGTACCGTATAGAAGTTACGGTCATTTGAAGTTTTATCAGTGTTTGACTTGGGACTCAAGGGTAGCATAGCTTTGAGCTGTAGCTTAAATTGACAAGAGGCTCGAGTACTTTATTGTTACAAAATTTCAAGGTTTTATGACGCTCCAGTAAAACGTTACAAGCATTTGTATGTTGCAAATTTTGATAGGTGTAGGACTTACCGTATCGAAGTAAGGGCCATTTGAAGTTTTATCAATGTTTGATTTGGGACTCAAGGGTAACATAGCTTTGAGCGACAACTTAAATTGAGAAGAGGCTCGAGAACTTTATTGTTGCAAAATTTCAAGGTTTTATGACGCTCCAGTATAAAGTTACAAGCATTTGTATGCTGCAAACTTTGATAGGTGTAGAACGTACCGTAAAAAACTAGGGCCATTTGAATTTTTAGCAGTGTTTGATTTGGGACCCAAGGGTAGCATAGCTTTGAGCGACAGCTTAAATTGACAAAAGACGCTCGAGGTCTTTATTGTTACAAAATTTTCAAGGTTTTATGACGCTCCAGTAAAAAGTTACAAGCATTTGTATGTTGCAAACTTTGATAGGTGTAGGACGTACCGTACAGAAGTTAGGGCCATTTGAAGTTTTATCAGTGTTTGATTTGGGACTCAATGGTAGCATAGCTTTGAGCGCTAGCTTAAATTGACAAGAGGCTCGAGTACTTTATTGTTACAAAATTTCAAGATTTTATGACGCTCCAGTAAAAAGTTACTTGCATTTGTATATTGCAAACTTTGATAGGTGTAGGGCGTACCATATAGAAGTTAGGGCCATTTGAAATTTGAGCAGTGTTTGATTTGGGACTCAAGGTTAGCATAGCTTTGTGCGATATCTTAAATTGACAAGAGGCTCGAGTACCATATTGTTACAAAATTTCAATGTTTTATGACACTCCAGTAAAAAGTTACAAGCATTTGTATGCTGCAAACTTTGATAGGTGTAGAACGTACCGTATAGAAGCTAGGGCCATTTGAATTTTTAGCAGTGTTTGATTTGGGACTCAAGGCTAGCATAGCTTTGACCGATAGCTTAAATTGACAAGAGGCTCGAGTATTTTATTGTTACAAAATTTCAAGGTTTTATGACGCTCCAGTAAAAAGTTACAAGCATTTGTATGTTGCAAACTTTGATAGGTTTAGGACGTACCGTATAGAAGTTAGGGCCATTTGAAGTTTTATCAGTGTTTGATTTGGGACTCAAGGGTAGCAAAGCTTTGAGCGATAGCTTAAATTGACAAGAGGCTCGAGTACTTTATTGTTACAAAATTTCAAGGTTTTATGACGCTTCAGTAAAAAGTTACAAGCATTTGTATGTTGCAAACTTTGATAGGTGTAGGACGTACCGTATAGAAGTTAGGGCCATTTGAAATTTTAGCAGTCTTTGATTTGGGACTCAAGGGTAGCATAGCTTTGTGCGATATCTTAAATTGACAAGAGGCTCGAGTACTTTATTGTTACAAAATTTCAAGGTGTTATGACGCTCCAGTAAAAAGTTACAAGCATTTGTATTTTTCAAACTTTGATAGGTGTAGGACGTACCGTATAGAAGTTAGGGTCATTTGAAGTTTTATCACTGTTTGATTTGGGACCCAAGGTTAGCATAGCTTTGAGCGACAGCTTAAATTGACAAAAGACGCTCGAGGTCTTTATTGTTACAAAATTTCAAAGTTTTATGACGCTCCAGTAAAAAGTTACAAGCATTTGTATGTTGCAAACTTTGATAGGTGTAGGACGTACCGTACAGAAGTTAGGGCCATTTGAAGTTTTATCAGTGTTTGATTTGGGACTCAAGGGTAGCATAGCTTTGAGCGATAGCTTAAATTGACAAGAGGCTCGAGTACTTTATTGTTACAAAATTTCAAGGTTTTATGACGCTCCAGTAAAACATTACAAGCATTTGTATGTTGCAAATTTTGATAGGTGTAGGACTTACCGTATCGAAGTAAGGGCCATTTGAAGTTTTATCAATGTTTGATTTGGGACTCAAGGGTAACATAGCTTTGAGCGACAACTTAAATTGAGAAGAGGCTCGAGAACTTTATTGTTGCAAAATTTCAAGGTTTTATTACGCTCCAGTAAAAAGTTACAAGCATTTGTATGCTGCAAACTTTGATAGGTGTAGAACGTACCGTATAGAAGCTGGGCCATTTGAATTTTTAGCAGTGTTTGATTTGGGACTCAAGGCTAGCATAGCTTTGAGCAATAGCTTAAATTGACAAGAGGCTCGAATATTTTATTGTTACAAAATTTCAAGGTTTTATGACGCTCCAGTAAAAAGTTACAAGCATTTGTATGTTCCAAACTTTGATAGGTGTAGGACGTGCCATATAGAAGTTAGGGCCATTTGAAGTTTTATCATTGTTTGATTTGGGACTCAAGGGTAGCATAGCTTTGAGCGATAGGTTAAATTGACAAGAGGCTCGAGGTCTTTATTGTTACAAAATTTCAAGGTTTTATAACGCTCCAGTAAAAAGTTACAAGCATTTGTATGTTGCAAACTTTGATAACTGTAGGACGTACCGTATAGAAGTTAGGGCCATTTGAAATTTTATCAGTGTTTGATTTGGGACTCAAGGGTAGCATAGTTTTGAGCAATAGCTTAAATTGACAAGAGGCTCGAGTACTTTATTGTTACAAAATTTCAAGGTTTTATGACGCTCCAGTAAAAAGTTACAAGCATTTGTATGTTGCCAACTTTGATAGGTGTAGGACGTACCATATAGAAGTTAGGGCCATTTGAAATTTCATAAGTGTTTGATTTGGGACTCAAGGTTAGCATAGCTTTGAGCGATAGCTTAAATTGACAAGAGGCTCGACTATTTTATTGTTACAAAATTTCAAGGTTTTATGACGCTCCAATAAAAAGTTACAACCATTTGTATGTTGCAAACTTTGATAGGTTTAGGACGTACCGAATAGAAGTTAGGGCCATTTGAAGTTTTATCAGTGTTTGATTTGGGACTCAAGGGTAGCAAAGCTTTGAGCGATAGCTTAAATTGACAAGAGGCTCGAGTACTTTATTGTTACAAAATTTCAAGGTTTTATGACGCTTCAGTAAAAAGTTACAAGCATTTGTATGTTGCAAACTTTGATAGGTGTAGAACGTACCGTATAGAAGCTAGGGCCTTTTCAATTTTTAGCAGTGTTTGATTTGGGACCCAAGGGTAGCATAGCTTTGAGCGACAGCTTAAATTGACAAAAGACGCTCGAGGTCTTTATTGTTACAAAATTTCAAGGTTTTATGACGCTCCAGTAAAAAGTTACAAGCATTTGTATGTCGCCAACTTTGATAGGTGTAGGACGTACCGTATAGAAGTTAGGGCCATTTGAAATTTCATAAGTGTTTGATTTGGGACTCAAGGTTAGCATAGCTTTGAGCGATAGCTTAAATTGACAAGAGGCTCGAGTATTTTATTGTCACAAAATTTCAAAGTTTTATGACGCTCCATTAAAAAGTTACAAGCATTTGTATGTTACATACTTTGATAGGTGTAGGACATACTGTATAGAAGTAAGGGCCATTTGAAGTTTTATCAGTGTTTGATTTGGACCTCAAGGGTAGCATAGCTTTGAGCGATAGCTTAAATTGGCAAGAGGCTCGAGTACTTTATTGTTACAAAATTTCAAGGTTTTATGACGCTCCAATAAAACGTTACAAACATTTGTATGTTGCAAACTTTGATAGGTTTCGGACGTACCGTATAGAAGTTAGGGCCATTTGAAGTTTTATCAGTGTTTGATTTGGGACTCAAGGGGAGCAAAGCTTTGAGCGATAGCTTAAATTGACAAGAGGCTCGAGTACTTTATTGTTACAAAATTTCAAGGTTTTATGACGCTCCAGTAAAAAGTTACAAGCATTTGTATGTTGCAAACTTTGATAGGTGTAGGACGTACCGTATAGAAGTTAGGGCCATTTGAAGTTTTATCACTGTTTGATTTGGGACCCAAGGGTAGCATAGCTTTGAGCGACAGCTTAAATTGACAAAAGACGCTCGAGGTCTTTATTGTTACAAAATTTCAAGGTTTTATGACGCTCCAGTAAAAAGTTACAAGCATTTGTATGTTGCAAACTTTGATAGGTGTAGGACGTACCGTACAGAAGTTAGGGCCATTTGAAGTTTTATCAGTGTTTGATTTGGGACTCAAGGGTATCATAGCTTTGAGCGATAGCTTAAATTGACAAGAGGCTCGAGTACTTTATTGTTACAAAATTTCAAGATTTTATGACGCTCCAGTAAAAAGTTACTCGCATTTGTATATTGCAAACTTTGATAGGTGTAGGACGTACCATATAGAAGTTAGGGCCATTTGAAATTTGAGCAGTGTTTGATTTGGGACTCAAGGGTAGCATAGCTTTGTGCGATAGCTTAAATTGACAAGAGGCTCGAGTACCATATTGTTACAAAATTTCAAGGTTTTATGACGCTCGGGTAAAAAGTTACAAGCATTTGTATGTTGCAAACTTTGATATGTGTAGGACATACGGTATAGAAGTTACGGTCATTTGAAGTTTTATCAGTGTTTGACTTGGGACGCAAGGGTAGCATAGCTTTGAGCTATAGCTTAAATTGACAAGAGGCTCGAGTACTTTATTGTTACAAAATTTCAAGGTTTTATGACGCTCCAGTAAAAAGTTACAAGCATTTGTATGTTGCAAACTTAGATAGGTGTAGGACGTACCGTACAGAAGTTAGGGCCATTTGAAGTTTTATCAGTGTTTGATTTGGGACTCAAGGGTAGCATAGCTTTGAGCGATAGCTTAAATTGACAAGAGGCTCGAGTACTTTATTGTTACAAAATTTCAAGATTTTATGACGCTCCAGTAAAAAGTTACTCGCATTTGTATATTGCAAACTTTGATAGGTGTAGGACGTACCATATAGAAGTTAGGGCCATTTGAAATTTGAGCAGTGTTTGATTTGTTACTCAAGGGTAGCATAGCTTTGTGCAATAGCTTAAATTGACAAGAGGCTCGAGTACCATATTGTTACAAAATTTCAAGGTTTTATGACGCTCGAGTAAAAAGTTACAAGCATTTGTATGTTGCAAACTTTGATAGGTGTAGGACTTACCGTATCGAAGTAAGGGCCATTTGAAGTTTTATCAATGTTTGATTTGGGACTCAAGGGTAACATAGCTTTGAGCGACAACTTAAATTGAGAAGAGGCTCGAGAACTTTATTGTTGCAAAATTTCAAGGTTTTATGACGCTCCAGTAAAAAGTTACAAGCATTTGTATGCTGCAAACTTTGATAGGTGTAGAACGTACCGTATAGAAGCTAGGGCCATTTGAATTTTTAGCAGTGTTTGTTTTGGGACTCAAGGCTAGCATAGCTTTGAGCGATAGCTTAAATTGACAAGAGGCTCGAGTATTTTATTGTTACAAAATTTCAAGGTTTTATGACGCTCCAGTAAAAAGTTACAAGCATTTGTATGTTCCAAACTTTGATAGGTGTAGGACGTACCATATAGAAGTTAGGGCCATTTGAAGTTTTATCATTGTTTGATTTGGGACTCAAGGGTTGCATAGCTTTGAGCGATAGCTTAAATTGAACAGAGGCTCGTGGTCTTTATTGTTAAAAAATTTCAAGGTTTTATGACGCTCCAGTAAAAAGTTACATGCATTTGTATGTTACATACTTTGATGGGTGTAGGACTGTATAGAAGTTAGGGCCATTTGAAGTTTTATCAGTGTTTGATTTGGAACTCAAGGGTAGCATAGCTTTGAGCGATAGCTTAAATTGGCAAGAGGCTCGAGTACTTTATTGTTACAAAATTTCAAGGTTTTATGACGCTCCAATAAAAAGATACAAGCATTTGTATGTTGCCAACTTTGATAGGTGTAGGACGTACCGTACATAAGTTAGGGCCATTTGAAGTTTTATCAGTGTTTGATTTGGGACTCAAGGGTAGCATAGCTTTGAGCGATAGCTTAAATTGACAAGAGGCTCGAGTACTTTATTGTTACAAAATTTCAAGATTTTATGACGCTCCAGTAAAAAGTTACTCGCATTTGTATATTGCAAACTTTGATAGGTGTAGGACGTACCATATAGAAGTTAGGGCCATTTGAAATTTGAGCAGTGTTTGATTTGGGACTCAAGGGTAGCATAGCTTTGTGCGATAGCTTAAATTGACAAGAGGCTCGAGTACCATATTGTTACAAAATTTCAAGGTTTTATGACGCTCGAGTAAAAAGTTACAAGCATTTGTATGTTGCAAACTTTGATAGGTGTAGGACTTACCGTATCGAAGTAAGGGCCATTTGAAGTTTTATCAATGTTTGATTTGGGACTCAAGGGTAACATAGCTTTGAGCGACAACTTAAATTGAGAAGAGGCTCGAGAACTTTATTGTTGCAAAATTTCAAGGTTTTATGACGCTCCAGTAAAAAGTTACAAGCATTTGTATGCTGCAAACTTTGATAGGTGTAGAACGTACCGTATAGAAGCTAGGGCCATTTGAATTTTTAGCAGTGTTTGATTTGGGACTCAAGGCTAGCATAGCTTTGAGCGATAGCTTAAATTGACAAGAGGCTCGAGTATTTTATTGTTACAAAATTTCAAGGTTTTATGACGCTCCAGTAAAAAGTTACAAGCATTTGTATGTTCCAAACTTTGATAGGTGTAGGACGTACCATATAGAAGTTAGGGCCATTTGAAGTTTTATCATTGTTTGATTTGGGACTCAAGGGTAGCATAGCTTTGAGCGATAGCTTAAATTGAACAGAGCTCGAGGTCTTTATTGTTAAAAAATTTCAAGGTTTTATGACGCTCCAGTAAAAATTTACAAGCATTTGTATGCTGCAAACTTTGATAGGTGTAGGACGTACCGTATAGAAGTAAGGGCCATTTGAAGTTTTATCAGTGTTTGATTTGGGACTCAAGGGTAGCTTAGCTTTGAGCGATAGCTTAAATTGACAAGAGGCTCGAGTACTATATTGTTACAAAATTTCAAGGTTTTATGTCGCTCCAGTAAAAAGTTACAAGCATTTGTATGTTGCAAACATTGATAGGTGTAGGACGTACCGTATAGAAGTTAGGGCCATTTGAAGTTTTATCATTATTTGATTTGGGACTCAAGGGTAGCATAGCTTTGAGCGATAGTTAAAATTGAACAGAGGCTCGAGGTCTTTATTGTTAAAAAATTTCAAGGTTTTATGACGCTCCAGTAAAAATTTACAAGCATTTGTATGCTGCAAACTTTGATAGGTGTAGGATGTACTGTATAGAAGTTAGGGCCATTTGAAGTTTAATCAGTGTTTGATTTGAGAGTCAAGGGTAGCATAGCTTTGAGCGATAGCTTAAATTGAAAAGAGGCTCGAGTAGTTTATTGTTACAAAATTTCAAGGTTTTATGACGCTTCAGTAAAAAGTTACAAGCATTTGTATGTTGCAAACTTTGATAGGTGTAGGACGTACCGTATCGAAGTTAGGGCCATTTGAAATTTTAGTAGTCTTTGATTTGGGACTGAAGGGTAGCATAGCTTTGTGCGATAGCTTAAATTGACAAGAGGCTCGAGTACTTTCTTGTTACAAAATTTCAAGGTTTTATGACGCTCCAGTAAAAAGTTACAAGCATTTGTATGTTGCAAACTTTGATAGGTGTAGGACGTACCGTATAGAAGTTAGGGCCATTTGAAGTTTTATCACTGTTCGATTTGGGACCCAAGGGTAGCATAGCTTTGAGCGACAGCTTAAATTGACAAAAGACGCTCGAGGTCTTTATTGTTACAAAATTTCAAGGTTTTATGACGCTCCAGTAAAAAGTTACAAGCATTTGTATGTTGCAAACTTTGATAGGTGTAGGACGTACCGTACAGAAGTTAGGGCCATTTGAAGTTTTATCAATGTTTGATTTGGGACTCAAGGGTAGCATTGCTTTGAGCGATAGCTTAAATTGACAAGAGGCTCGAGTACTTTATTGTTACAAAATTTCAAGATTTTATGACGCTCCAGTAAAAAGTTACTCGCATTTGTATATTGCAAACTTTAATAGGTGTAGGACGTACCATATAGAAGTTACGGCCATTTGAAATTTGAGCAGTGTTTGATTTGGGACTCAAGGGTAGCATAGCTTTGTGCGATAGCTGAAATTGACAAGAGGCTCGAGTACCATATTGTTACAAAATTTCAAGGTTTTATGACGCTCGAGTAAAAAGTTACAAGCATTTGTATGTTGCAAACTTTGATATGTGTCGGTCATACCGTATAGAAGTTACGGTCATTTGAAGTTTTATCAGTGTTTGACTTGGGACTCAAGGGTAGCATAGCTTTGAGCTATCGCTTAAATTGACAAGAGGCTCGAGTACTTTATTGTTACAAAATTTAAAGGTTTTATGACGCTCCAGTAAAAAGTTACAAGTATTTGTATGTTGCAAACTTTGATAGGTGTAGGACGTACCGTACAGAAGTTAGGGCCATTTGAAGTTTTATCAGTGTTTGATTTGAGACTCAAGGGTAGCATAGCTTTGAGTGATAGCTTAAATTGACAAGAGGCTCGAGTACTTTATTGTTACAAAATTTCAAGATTTTATGACGCTCCAGTAAAAAGTTACTAGCATTTGTATGTTGCAAACTTTGATAGGTGTAGGACGTACCGTATAGAAGTTAGGGCCATTTGAAATTTTAGCGGTGTTTGATTTGGGACTCAAGGGTAGCATAGCTTTGTGCGATAGCCTAAATTGACAAGAGGCTCGAGTACTATATTGTTACAAAATTTAAATATTTTATGACGCTCGAGTAAAAAGTTACAAGCATTTGTATGTTGGAAACTTTGATAGGTGTAGGACGTACCGTATAGAAGTTACGGCCATTTGAAGTTTTATCAGTGTTTGATTTGGGACTCAAGGGTAGCATAGCTTTGATCGATAGGTTAAATTGACAAGAGACTCGAGGTCTTTATTGTTACAAAATTTCAAGGTTTTATAACGCTCCAGTAAAAAGTTACAAGCATTTGTATGTTGCAAACTTTGATAGGTGTAGGATGTACTGTATAGAAGTTAGGGCCATTTGAAGTTTAATCAGTGTTTGATTTGAGACTCAAGGGTAGCATAGCTTTGAGCGACAGCTTAAATTGAAAAGAGGCTCGAGTAGTTTATTGTTACAAAATTTCAAGGTTTTATGACGCTTCAGTAAAAAGTTACAAGCATTTGTATGTTGCAAACTTTGATAGGTGTAGGACGTACCGTATCGAAGTTAGGGCCATTTGAAATTTTAGTAGTCATTGATTTGGGACTGAAGGGTAGCATAGCTTTGTGCGATAGCTTAAATTGACAAGAGGCTCGAGTACTTTCTTGTTACAAAATTTCAAGGTTTTATGACGCTCCAGTAAAAAGTTACAAGCATTTGTATGTTGCAAACTTTGATAGGTGTAGGACGTACCGTATAGAAGTTAGGGCCATTTGAAGTTTTATCACTGTTCGATTTGGGACCCAAGGGTAGCATAGCTTTGAGCGACAGCTTAAATTGACAAAAGACGCTCGAGGTCTTTATTGTTACAAAATTTCAAGGTTTTATGACGCTCCAGTAAAAAGTTACAAGCATTTGTATGTTGCAAACTTTGATAGGTGTAGGACGTACCGTACAGAAGTTAGGGCCATTTGAAGTTTTATCAGTGTTTGATTTGGGACTCAAGGGTAGCATTGCTTTGAGGGATAGCTTAAATTGACAAGAGGCTCGAGTACTTTATTGTTACAAAATTTCAAGATTTTATGACGCTCCAGTAAAAAGTTACTCGCATTTGTATATTGCAAACTTTGATAGGTGTAGGACGTACCATATAGAAGTTACGGCCATTTGAAATTTGAGCAGTGTTTGATTTGGGACTCAAGGGTAGCATAGCTTTGTGCGATAGCTTAAATTGACAAGAGGCTCGAGTACCATATTGTTACAAAATTTCAAGGTTTTATGACGCTCGAGTAAAAAGTTACAAGCATTTCTATGTTGCAAACTTTGATAGGTGTAGGACGTACCGTATAGAAGTTACGGTCATTTGAAGTTTTATCATTGTTCGATTTGGGACTCAAGGTTAGCATAGCTTTGAGCGATAGGTTAAATTGACAAGAGGCTCGAGGTGTTTATTGTTACAAAATTTCAAGGTTTTATAACGCTCCTGTAAAAAGTTACAAGCATTTGTATGTTGCAAACTTTGATAGCTATAGGACGTACCGTATAGAAGTTAGGGCCATTTGAAATTTTATCAGTGTTTGATTTGGGACTCAAGGGCAGCATAGCTTTGAGCGATAGCTTAAATTGACAAGAGGCTCGAGTACTTTATTGTTACAAAATTTCAAGGTTTTATGACGCTCCAGTAAAAAGTTACAAGCATTTGTATGTTGCCAACTTTGATAGGTGTAGGACGTACCGTATAGAAGTTAGGGCCATTTGAAGTTTTATAAGTGTTTGATTTGGGACCCAAGGTTAGCATAGCCTTGAGCGATAGCGATAGTACTTTATTGTTACAAAATTTCAAGATTTTATGACGCTCCAGTAAAAAGTTACAAGCATTTGTATATTGCAAACTTTGATAGGTGTAGGACGTACCGTATAGAAGTTAGGGCCATTTGAAGTTTTATCAGTGATTGATTTGGGACTGAACGGTAGCATAGATTTGAGCGATTACTTCAATTGCCAAGAGGCTCGAGTACTTTATTGTTACAAAATTTCAAAGTTTTATGACGCTCCAGTAAAAAGTTACAAGCATTTGTATGTTGCAAACTTTGGTAGGTTTAGGACGTACCGTACAGAAGTTAGGGCCATTTGAAGTTTTATCAGTGTTTGATTTGGGACTCAAGGGTAGCATAGCTTTGACCGATAGCTTAAATTGACAAGAGGCTCGAGAACTTTATTGTTACAAAATTTCAAGTTTTTATGACGCTCCAGTAAAAAGTTACTAGCATTTGTATGTTGCAAACTTTGATAGGTGTAGGACGTACCGTATAGAAGTTAGGGCCTTTTGAAATTTTAGCAGTGTTTGATTTGGGACTCAAGGGTAGCATAGCTTTGTACGATAGCTTAAATTGACAAGAGGCTCGAGTACTATATTGTTACAAAATTTCAAGGTTTTATGACGCTCGAGTAGAAAGGTACAAGCATTTGTATGTTGCAAACTTTGATAGGTGTAGGACGGACCGTATAGAAGTTACGGCCATTTGCAGTTTTATCAGTGTTTGATTTGGGACTCAAGGGTAGCATAGCTTTGAGCGATAGCTTAAGTTGACAAGAGGCTCGAGTACTTTATTGTTACAAAATTTCAAGGTTTTGTGAGGCTCCAGTAAAAAGTTACAAGCATTTGTATGTTGCAAACTTTGATAGGTGTAGGACACACCGTATACAAGTTAGGGCCATTTGAAGTTTTATCATTGTTCGATTTGGGACTCAAGGGTAGCATAGCTTTGAGCGATAGGTTAAATTGACAAGAGGCTCGAGGTGTTTATTGTTACAAAATTTCAAGGTTTTATAACGCTCCAGTAAAAAGTTACAAGGATTTGTATGTTGCAAACTTTGATAGCTATAGGACGTACCGTATAGAAGTTGGGGCCATTTGAAGTTTTATCAGAGTTTGATTTGGGACTCAAGGGTAGCATAGCTTTGAGCGATAGCTTAAATTGGCAAGACGCTCGAGTACTTTATTGTTACAAAATTTCAAGGTTTTATGACTCTCCAATAAAAAGTTACAAGCATTTGTATGTTGCAAACTTTGATAGGTGTAGGACGTACCGTATAGAAGTTAGGGCCATTTGAAATTTTAGCAGTGTTTGATTTGGGACTCAAGGGCAGCATAGCTTTGTGCGATAGCTTAAATTGACAAGAGGCTCGAGTACTTTATTGTTACAAAATTTCAAGGTTTTATGACGCTCCAGTAAAAAGTTACAAGCATTTGTATGTTGCAAACTTTGATAGGTGTAGGACGTACCGTATAGAAGTTAGGGCCATTTAAAGTTTTATCATTGTTTGATTTGGGACCCAAGGGTAGCATAGCTTTGAGCGACAGCTTAAATTGACAAGAGGCTCGAGGTCTTTATTGTTACAAAATTTCAAGGTTTTATGACGCTCCAGTAAAAAGTTACAAGCATTTGTATGTTACAAACTTTGATAGGTGTAGGACGTACCGTACAGAAGTTAGGGCCATTTGAAGTTTTATCAGTGTTTGATTTGGGACTCAAGGGTAGCAAAGCTTTGAGCGATAGCTTAAATTGACAAGAGGCTCGAGTACTTTATTGTTACAAAATTTCAAGGTTTTATGACGCTTCAGTAAAAAGTTACAAGCATTTGTATGTTGCAAACTTTGATAGGTGTAGGACGTACCGTATAGAAGTTAGGGCCATTTGAAATTTTAGCAGTGTTTGATTTGGGACTCAAGTTTAGCATAGCTTTGTGCGATAGCTTAAATTGACAAGAGGCTCGAGTACTTTATTGTTACAAAATTTCAAGGTTTTATGCCGCTCCATTAAAAAGTTACTAGCATTTGTATGTTGCAAACTTTGATAGGTGTAGGACGTACCGTATAGACGTTAGGGCCATTTGAAATTTTAGCAGTGTTTGGTTTGGGACTCAACGGTAGCATAGCTTTGTGCGATAGCTTAAATTTACAAGAGGCTCGAAGTTTTTATTGTTACAAAATTTCAAGGTTTTATGCCGCTCCAGTAAAAAGTTACAAACATTTGTATGTTGCAAGCTTTGATAGGTGTAGGACGTACCGTACTGAAGTTAGGGCCATTTGAAGTTTTATCAGTGTTTGATTTGGGACTCAAGGGTAGCATAGCTTTGAGCGATAGCTTAAATTGACAAGAGGCTCGAGAACTTTATTGTTACAAAATTTCAAGATTTTATGACGCTCCAGTAAAAAGTTACTAGCATTTGTATGTTGCAAACTTTGATAGGTGTAGGACGTACCGTATAGAAGTTAGGGCCTTTTGAAATTTGAGCAGTGTTTGATTTGGGACTCAAGGGTAGCATAGCTTTGTGCGATAGCTTAAATTGACAAGAGGCTCGAGTACTATATTGTTACAAAATTTCAAGGTTTTATGACGCTCGAGTAGAAAGGTACAAGCATTTGTATGTTGCAAACTTTGATAGGTGTAGGACGTACCGTATAGAAGTTACGGCCATTTGAAGTTTTATCAGTGTTTGATTTGGGACTCAAGGGTAGCATAGCTTTGAGCGATAGCTTAAGTTGACAAGAGGCTCGAGTACTTTATTGTTACAAAATTTCAAGATTTTGTGAGGCTCCAGTAAAAAGTTACAAGCATTTGTATGTCGCAAACTTTGATAGGTGTAGGACGCACCGTATAGAAGTTAGGGCCATTTGAAGTTTTATCATTGTTCGATTTGGGACTCAAGGGTAGCATAGCTTTGAGCGATAGGTTAAATTGACAAGAGGCTCGAGGTGTTTATTGTTACAAAATTTCAAGGTTTTATAATGCTCCAGTAAAAAGTTACAAGCATTTGTATGTTGCAAACTTTGATAGCTATAGGACGTACCGTATAGACGTTGGGGCCATTTGAAGTTTTATCAGAGTTTGATTTGGGACTCAAGGGTAGCACAGCTTTGAGCGATAGCTTAAATTGGCAAGACGCTCGAGTACTTTATTGTTACAAATTTTCAAGGTTTTATGACTCTCCAATAAAAAGTTACAAGCATTTGTATGTTGCAAACTTTGATAGGTGTAGGACGTACCGTATAGAAGTTAGGGCCATTTGAAATTTTAGCAGTGTTTGATTTGGGACTCAAGGGTAGCATAGCTTTGTGCGATAGCTTAAATTGACAAGAGGCTTGAGTACTTTATTGTTACAAAATTTCAAGGTTTTATGACGCTCCAGTAAAAAGTTACAAGCATTTGTATGTTGCAAACTTTGATAGGTGTAGGACGTACCGTATAGAAGTTAGGGCCATTTAAAGTTTTATCATTGTTTGATTTGGGACCCAAGGGTAGCATAGCTTTGAGCGACAGCTTAAATTGACAAGAGGCTCGAGGTCTTTATTGTTACAAAATTTCAAGGTTTTATGACGCTCCAGTAAAAAGTTACAAGCATTTGTATGTTACAAACTTTGATAGGTGTAGGACGTACCGTACAGAAGTTAGTGCCATTTGAAGTTTTATCAGTGTTTGATTTGGGACTCAAGGGTAGCAAAGCTTTGAGCGATAGCTTAAATTGACAAGAGGCTCGAGTACTTTATTGTTACAAAATTTCAAGGTTTTATGACGCTTCAGTAAAAAGTTACAAGCATTTGTATGTTGCAAACTTTGATAGGTGTAGGACGTACCGTATAGAAGTTAGGGCCATTTGAAATTTTAGCAGTGTTTGATTTCGGACTCAAGTTTAGCATAGCTTTGTGCGATAGCTTAAATTGACAAGAGGCTCGAGTACTTTATTGTTACAAAATTTCAAGGTTTTATGCCGCTCCATTAAAAATTTACTAGCATTTGTATGTTGCAAACTTTGATAGGTGTAGGACGTACCGTATAGAAGTTAGGGCCATTTGAAATTTTAGCAGTGTTTGGTTTGGGACTCAACGGTAGCATAGCTTTGTGCGATAGCTTAAATTGACAAGAGGCTCGAAGTTTTTATTGTTACAAAATTTCAAGGTTTTATGCCGCTCCAGTAAAAAGTTACAAACATTTGTATGTTGCAAGCTTTGATAGGTGTAAGACGTACCGTACTGAAGTTAGGGCCATTTGAAGTTTTATCAGTGTTTGATTTGGGACTCAAGGGTAGCATAGCTTTGAGCGATAGCTTAAATTGACAAGAGGCTCGAGAACTTTATTGTTACAAAATTTCAAGATTTTATGACGCTCCAGTAAAAAGTTACTAGCATTTGTATGTTGCAAACTTTGATAGGTGTAAGACGTACCGTATAGAAGTTAGGGCCATTTGAAATTTTAGCAGTGTTTGATTTGGGACTCAAGGGTAGCACAGCTTTGTGCGATAGCTTAAATTGACAAGAGGCTCGAGTACTATATTGTTACAAAATTTCAAGGTTTTATGACGCTCGAGTAAAAAGTACAAGCATTTGTATGTTGCAAACTTTGATAGGTGTAGGACGTACCGTATAGAAGTTAGGGCTATTTGAAGTTTTATCAGTGTTTGATTTGGGACTCAAGGGTAGCATAGCTTTGAGCGATAGCTTAAGTTGACAAGAGGCTCGAGTACTTTATTGTTACAAAATTTCAAGGTTTTATGAGGCTCCAGTAAAAAGTTACAAGCATTTGTATGTTGCAAACTTTGATAGGTGTAGGACGTACCGTATAGAAGTTACGGTCATTTGAAGTTTTATCATTGTTCGATTTGGGACTCAAGGTTAGCATAGCTTTGAGCGATAGGTTAAATTGACAAGAGGCTCGAGGTGTTTATTGTTACAAAATTTCAAGGTTTTATAACGCTCCAGTAAAAAGTTACAAGCATTTGTATGTTGCAAACTTTGATAGCTATAGGACGTACCGTATAGAAGTTAGGGCCATTTGAAATTTTATCAGTGTTTGATTTGGGACTCAAGGGCAGCATAGCTTTGAGCGATAGCGTAAATTGACAAGAGGCTCGAGTACTTTATTGTTACAAAATTTCAAGGTTTTATGACGCTCCAGTAAAAAGTTACAAGCATTTGTCTGTTGCCAACTTTGATAGGTGTAGGACGTACCATATAGAAGTTAGGGTCATTTGAAGTTTTATAAGTGTTTGATTTGGGACTCAAGGTTAGCATAGCCTTGAGCGATAGCTTAAATTGACAAGAGTCTCGAGTACTTTATTGTTAGAAAATTTCAAGGTTTTATGACGCTCCAGTAAAAAGTTATAAGCATTTGTATGTTACATACTTTGATAGGTGTAGGACGTACCGTATAGAAGTTAGGGTTATTTGAAGTTTTCTCAGTGTTTGATTTGGGACTCAAGGGTAGCATAGCTTTGAGCGATAGCTTAAATTGACAAGAGGCTCGAGTACTTTATTGTTACAAAATTTCAAGATTTTATGACGCTCCAGTAAAAAGTTACACGCATTTGTATGTTGCAAACTTTGATAGGTGTAGGACGTACCGTATAGAAGTTAGGGCCATTTGAAGTTTTATCAGTGTTTGATTTGGGACTGAACGGTAGCATAGATTTGAGCGATTACTTCAATTGCCAAGAGGCTCGAGTACTTTATTGTTACAAAATTTCAAGGTTTTATGACGCTCCAGTAAAAAGTTACAAGCATTTGTATGTTGCAAACTTTGGTAGGTGTAGGACGTACCGTACAGAAGTTAGGGCCATTTGAAGTTTTATCAGTATTTGATTTGGGGCTCAAGGGTAGCATAGCTTTGAGCGATAGCTTAAATTGACAAGAGGCTCGAGAACTTTATTGTTACAAAATTTCAAGATTTTATGACGCTCCAGTAAAAAGTTACTAACATTTGTATGTTGCAAACTTTGATAGGTGTAGGACGTACCGTATAGAAGTTAGGGCCTTTTGAAATTTTAGCAGTGTTTGATTTGGGACTCAAGGGTAGCATAGCTTTGTGCGATAGCTTAAATTGACAAGAGGCTCGAGTACTATATTGTTACAAAATTTCAAGGTTTTATGACGCTCGAGTAGAAAGGCACAAGCATTTGTATGTTGCAAACTTTGATAGGTGTAGGACGTACCGTATATAAGTTACGGCCATTTGCAGTTTTATCAGTGTTTGATTTGGGACTCAAGGGTAGCATAGCTTTGAGCGATAGCTTAAGTTGACAAGAGGCTCGAGTACTTTATTGTTACAAAATTTCAAGGTTTTGTGAGGCTCCAGTAAAAAGTTACAAGCACTTTTTTGTTGCAAACTTTGATAGGTGTAGGACGCACCGTATAGAAGTTAGGGCCATTTGAAGTTTTATCATTGTTCGATTTGGGACTCAAGGGTAGCATAGCTTTGAGCGATAGGTTAAATTGACAAGAGGCTCGAGGTGTTTATTGTTACAAAATTTCAAGGTTTTATAACGCTCCAGTAAAAAGTTACAAGCATTTATATGTTGCAAACTTTGATAGCTATAGGACGTACCGTATAGAAGTTGGGGCCATTTGAAGTTTTATTAGAGTTTGATTTGGGACTCAAGGGTAGCATAGCTTTGAGCGATAGCTTAAATTGGCAAGACGCTCGAGTACTTTATTGTTACAAAATTTCAAGGTTTTATGACTCTCCAATAAAAAGTTACAAGCATTTGTATGTTGCAAACTTTGATATGTGTAGGACGTACCGTATAGAAGTTAGGGCCATTTGAAATTTTAGCAGTGTTTGATTTGGGACTCAAGTTTAGCATAGCTTTGTGCGATAGCTTAAATTGACAAGAGGCTCGAGTACTTTATTGTTACAAAATTTCAAGGTTTTATGCCGCTCCATTAAAAAGTTACTAGCATTTGTATGTTGCAAACTTTGATAGGTGTAGGACGTACCGTATAGAAGTTAGGGCCATTTGAAATTTTAGCAGTGTTTGGTTTGGGACTCAACGGTAGCATAGCTTTGTGCGATAGCTTAAATTGACAAGAGGCTCGAAGTTTTTATTGTTACAAAATTTCAAGGTTTTATGCCGCTCCAGTAAAAAGTTACAAGCATTTGTATGTTGCAAGCTTTGATAGGTGTAGGACGTACCGTACTGAAGTTAGGGCCATTTGAAGTTTTATCAGTGTTTGATTTGGGACTCAAGGGTAGCATAACTTTGAGCGATAGCTTAAATTGACAAGAGGCTCGAGAACTTTATTGTTACAAAATTTCAAGATTTTATGACGCTCCAGTAAAAAGTTACTAGCATTTGTATGTTGCAAACTTTGATAGGTGTAGGACGTACCGTATAGAAGTTAGGGCCATTTGAAATTTTAGCAGTGTTTGATTTGGGACTCAAGGGTAGCACAGCTTTGTGCGATAGCTTAAATTGACAAGAGGCTCGAGTACTATATTGTTACAAAATTTCAAGGTTTTATGACGCTCGAGTAAAAAGTACAAGCATTTGTATGTTGCAAACTTTGATAGGTGTAGGACGTACCGTATAGAAGTTAGGGCCATTTGAAGTTTTATCAGTGTTTGATTTGGGACTCAAGGGTAGCATAGCTTTGAGCGATAGCTTAAGTTGACAAGAGGCTCGAGTACTTTATTGTTACAAAATTTCAAGGTTTTATGAGGCTCCAGTAAAAAGTTACAAGCATTTGTATGTTGCAAACTTTGATAGGTGTAGGACGTACCGTATAGAAGTTACGGTCATTTGAAGTTTTATCATTGTTCGATTTGGGACTCAAGGTTAGCATAGCTTTGAGCGATAGGTTAAATTGACAAGAGGCTCGAGGTGTTTATTGTTACAAAATTTCAAGGTTTTATAACGCTCCAGTAAAAAGTTACAAGCATTTGTATGTTGCAAACTTTGATAGCTATAGGACGTACCGTATAGAAGTTAGGGCCATTTGAAATTTTATCAGTGTTTGATTTGGGACTCAAGGGCAGCATAGCTTTGAGCGATAGCGTAAATTGACAAGAGGCTCGAGTACTTTATTGTTACAAAATTTCAAGGTTTTATGACGCTCCAGTAAAAAGTTACAAGCATTTGTCTGTTGCCAACTTTGATAGGTGTAGGACGTACCATATAGAAGTTAGGGTCATTTGAAGTTTTATAAGTGTTTGATTTGGGACTCAAGGTTAGCATAGCCTTGAGCGATAGCTTAAATTGACAAGAGTCTCGAGTACTTTATTGTTAGAAAATTTCAAGGTTTTATGACGCTCCAGTAAAAAGTTATAAGCATTTGTATGTTACATACTTTGATAGGTGTAGGACGTACCGTATAGAAGCTAGGGTTATTTGAAGTTTTATCAGTGTTTGATTTGGGACTCAAGGGTAGCATAGCTTTGAGCGATAGCTTAAATTGACAAGAGGCTCGAGTACTTTATTGTTACAAAATTTCAAGATTTTATGACGCTCCAGTAAAAAGTTACACGCATTTGTATGTTGCAAAGTTTGATAGGTGTAGGACGTACCGTATAGAAGTAAGGGCCATTTGAAGTTTTATCAGTGTTTGATTTGGGACTGAACGGTAGCATAGATTTGAGCGATTACTTCAATTGCCAAGAGGCTCGAGTACTTTATTGTTACAAAATTTCAAGGTTTTATGACGCTCCAGTAAAAAGTTACAAGCATTTGTATGTTGCAAACTTTGGTAGGTGTAGGACGTACCGTACAGAAGTTAGGGCCATTTGAAGTTTTATCAGTGTTTGATTTGGGGCTCAAGGGTAGCATAGCTTTGAGCGATAGCTTAAATTGACAAGAGGCTCGAGAACTTTATTGTTACAAAATTTCAAGATTTTATGACGCTCCAGTAAAAAGTTACTAACATTTGTATGTTGCAAACTTTGATAGGTGTAGGACGTACCGTATAGAAGTTAGGGCCTTTTGAAATTTTAGCAGTGTTTGATTTGGGACTCAAGGGTAGCATAGCTTTGTGCGATAGCTTAAATTGACAAGAGGCTCGAGTACTATATTGTTACAAAATTTCAAGGTTTTATGACGCTCGAGTAGAAAGGCACAAGCATTTGTATGTTGCAAACTTTGATAGGTGTAGGACGTACCGTATATAAGTTACGGCCATTTGAAGTTTTATCAGTGTTTGATTTGGGACTCAAGGGTAGCATAGCTTTGAGCGATAGCTTAAGTTGACAAGAGGCTCGAGTACTTTATTGTTACAAAATTTCAAGGTTTTGTGAGGCTCCAGTAAAAAGTTACAAGCATTTGTATGTTGCAAACTTTGATAGGTGTAGGACGCACCGTATAGAAGTTAGGGCCATTTGAAGTTTTATCATTGTTCGATTTGGGACTCAAGGGTAGCATAGCTTTGAGCGATAGGTTAAATTGACAAGAGGCTCGAGGTGTTTATTGTTACAAAATTTCAAGGTTTTATAACGCTCCAGTAAAAAGTTACAAGCATTTATATGTTGCAAACTTTGATAGCTATAGGATGTACCGTATAGAAGTTGGGGCCATTTGAAGTTTTATTAGAGTTTGATTTGGGACTCAAGGGTAGCATAGCTTTGAGCGATAGCTTAAATTGGCAAGACGCTCGAGTACTTTATTGTTACAAAATTTCAAGGTTTTATGACTCTCCAATAAAAAGTTACAAGCATTTGTATGTTGCAAACTTTGATATGTGTAGGACGTACCGTATAGAAGTTAGGGCCATTTGAAATTTTAGCAGTGTTTGATTTGGGACTCAAGTTTAGCATAGCTTTGTGCGATAGCTTAAATTGACAAGAGGCTCGAGTACTTTATTGTTACAAAATTTCAAGGTTTTATGCCGCTCCATTAAAAAGTTACTAGCATTTGTATGTTGCAAACTTTGATAGGTGTAGGACGTACCGTATAGAAGTTAGGGCCATTTGAAATTTTAGCAGTGTTTGATTTGGGACTCAAGTGTAGCACAGCTTTGTGCGATAGCTTAAATTGACAAGAGGCTCGAGTACTATATTGTTACAAAATTTCAAGGTTTTATGACGCTCGAGTAAAAAGTACAAGCATTTGTATGTTGCAAACTTTGATAGGTGTAGGACGTACCGTATAGAAGTTACGGCCATTTGAAGTTTTATCAGTGTTTGATTTGGGACTCAAGGGTAGCATAGCTTTGAGCGATAGCTTAAGTTGACAAGAGGCTCGAGTACTTTATTGTTACAAAATTTCAAGGTTTTATGAGGCTCCAGTAAAAAGTTACAAGCATTTGTATGTTGCAAACTTTGATAGGTGTAGGACGCACCGTATAGAAGTTAGGGCCATTTGAAGTTTTATCATTGTTCGATTTGGGACTCAAGGGTAGCATAGCTTTGAGCGATAGGTTAAATTGACAAGAGGCTCGAGGTGTTTATTGTTACAAAATTTCAAGGTTTTATAACGCTCCAGTAAAAAGTTACAAGCATTTGTATGTTGCAAACTTTGATAGCTATAGGACGTACCGTATAGAAGTTAGGGCCATTTGAAATTTTATCAGTGTTTGATTTGGGACTCAAGGGTAGCATAGCTTTGAGCGATAGCTTAAATTGACAAGAGGCTCGAGTACTTTATTGTTACAAAATTTCAAGGTTTTATGACGCTCCAGTAAAAAGTTACAAGCATTTGTATGTTGCCAACTTTGATAGGTGTAGGACGTACCGTATAGAAGTTAGGGCCATTTGAAGTTTTATAAGTGTTTGATTTGGGACTCAAGGTTAGCATAGCCTTGAGCGATAGCTTAAATTGACAAGAGTCTCGAGTACTTGATTGTTACAAAATTTCAAGGTTTTATGACGCTCCAGTAAAAAGTTATAAGCATTTGTATGTTACATACTTTGATAGGTGTAGGACGTACCGTATAGAAGTTAGGGCCATTTGAAATTTTAGCAGTGTTTGATTTGGGACTCAAGTGTAGCACAGCTTTGTGCGATAGCTTAAATTGACAAGAGGCTCGAGTACTATATTGTTACAAAATTTCAAGGTTTTATGACGCTCGAGTAAAAAGTACAAGCATTTGTATGTTGCAAACTTTGATAGCTATAGGACGTACCGTATAGAAGTTGGGGCCATTTGAAGTTTTATCACAGTTTGATTTGGGACTCAAGGGTAGCA
Organism: Clusia tigrina; assembly: GCA_920105625.2. NCBI lineage: Eukaryota > Metazoa > Arthropoda > Insecta > Diptera > Clusiidae > Clusia > Clusia tigrina. The sequence continues at coordinate 983,033 of CAKKTE020000559.1, forward strand.
TAGCTTTGAGCGATAGCTTAAATTGGCAAGACGCTCGAGTACTTTATTGTTACAAAATTTCAAGGTTTTATGACTCTCCAATAAAAAGTTACAAGCATTTGTATGTTGCAAACTTTGATAGGTGTAGGACGTACCGTATAGAAGTTAGGGCCATTTGAAGTTTTATCAGTGTTTGATTTGGGACTCAAGTTTAGCATAGCTTTGTGCGATAGCTTAAATTGACAAGAGGCTCGAGTACTTTATTGTTACAAAATTTCAAGGTTTTATGCCGCTCCATTAAAAAGTTACTAGCATTTGTATGTTGCAAACTTTGATAGGTGTAGGACGTACCGTATAGAAGTTAGGGCCATTTGAAATTTTAGCAGTGTTTGGTTTGGGACTCAACGGTAGCATAGCTTTGTGCGATAGCTTAAATTGACAAGAGGCTCGAAGTTTTTATTGTTACAAAATTTCAAGGTTTTATGCCGCTCCAGTAAAAAGTTACAAACATTTGTATGTTGCAAGCTTTGATAGGTGTAGGACGTACCGTACTGAAGTTAGGCCATTTGAAGTTTTATCAGTGTTTGATTTGGGACTCAAGGGTAGCATTGCTTTGAGCGATAGCTTAAATTGACAAGAGGCTCGAGAGCTTTATTGTTACAAAATTTCAAGATTTTATGACGCTCCAGTAAAAAGTTACTAGCATTTGTATGTTGCAAACTTTGATAGGTGTAGGACGTACCGTATAGAAGTTAGGGCCATTTGAAATTTTAGAAGTGTTTGATTTGGGACTCAAGGGTAGCACAGCTTTGTGCGATAGCTTAAATTGACAAGAGGCTCGAGTACTATATTGTTACAAAATTTCAAGGTTTTATGACGCTCGAGTAAAAAGTACAAGCATTTGTATGTTGCAAACTTTGATAGGTGTAGGACGTACCGTATAGAAGTTACGGCCATTTGAAGTTTTATCAGTGTTTGATTTGGGACTCAAGGGTAGCATAGCTTTGAGCGATAGCTTAAGTTGACAAGAGGCTCGAGTACTTTATTGTTACAAAATTTCAAGGTTTTATGAGGCTCCAGTAAAAAGTTACAAGCATTTGTATGTTGCAAACTTTGATAGGTGTAGGACGCACCGTATAGAAGTTAGGGCCATTTGAAGTTTTATCATTGTTCGATTTGGGACTCAATGGTAGCATAGCTTTGAGCGATAGGTTAAATTGACAAGAGGCTCGAGGTGTTTATTGTTACAAAATTTCAAGGTTTTATAACGCTCCAGTAAAAAGTTACAAGCATTTGTATGTTGCAAACTTTGATAGCTATAGGACGTACCGTATAGAAGTTAGGGCCATTTGAAATTTTATCAGTGTTTGATTTGGGACTCAAGGGTAGCATAGCTTTGAGCGATAGCTTAAATTGACAAGAGGCTCGAGTACTTTATTGTTACAAATTTCAAGGTTTTATGACGCTCCAGTAAAAAGTTACAAGCATTTGTATGTTGCCAACTTTGATAGGTGTAGGACGTACCGTATAGAAGTTAGGGCCATTTGAAGTTTTATAAGTGTTTGATTTGGGACTCAAGGTTAGCATAGCCTTGAGCGATAGCTTAAATTGACAAGAGTCTCGAGTACTTGATTGTTAGAAAATTTCAAGGTTTTATGACGCTCCAGTAAAAAGTTATAAGCATTTGTATGTTACATACTTTGATAGGTGTAGGACGTACCGTATAGAAGTTAGGGTTATTTGAAATTTTATCAGTGTTTGATTTGGGACTCAAGGGTAGCATAGCTTTGAGCGATAGCTTAAATTGACAAGAGGCTCGAGTACTTTCCTGTTACAAAATTTCAAGATTTTATGACGCTCCAGTAAAAAGTTACAAGCATTTGTATGTTGCAAACTTTGATAGGTGTAGGACGTACCGTATAGAAGTTAGGGCCATTTGAAATTTTATCAGTGTTTGATTTGGGACTGAACGGTAGCATAGATTTGAGCGATAACTTCAATTGCCAAGAGGCTCGAGTAGTTTATTGTTACAAAATTTCAAGGTTTTATGCCGCTCCAGTAAAAAGTTACAAGCATTTGTATGTTGCAAGCTTTGATAGGTGTAGGACGTACCGTACAGAAGTTAGGGCCATTTGAAGTTTTTTCAGTGTTTGATTTGGGACTCAAGGGTAGCATAGCTTTGAGCGACAGCTTAAATTGACAAGAGGCTCGAGGTCTCTATTGTTACAAAATTTCAAGGTTTTATGACGCTCGAGTAAAAAGGTACAAGCATTTGTATGTTGCAAACTTTGATAGGTGTAGGACGTACCGTATAGAAGTTACGGCCATTTGAAGTTTTATCAGTGTTTGATTTGGGACTCAAGGGCAGCATAGCTTTGAGCGATAGCTTAAATTGACAAGAGGCTCGAGAACTTTATTGTTACAAAATTTCAAGATTTTATGACGCTCCAGTAAAAAGTTACTAGCATTTGTATGTTGCAAACTTTGATAGGTGTAGGACGTACCGTATATAAGTTAGGGCCTTTTGAAATTTTAGCAGTGTTTGATTTGGGACTCAAGGGTAGCATAGCTTTGTGCGATAGCTTAAATTGACAAGAGGCTCGAGTACTATATTGTTACAAAATTTCAAGGTTTTATGACGCTCGAGTAAAAAGGTACAAGCATTTGTATGTTGCAAACTTTGATAGGTGTAGGACGCACCGTATAGAAGTTAGGGCCATTTGAAGTTTTATCATTGTTCGATTTGGGACTCAAGGGTAGCATAGCTTTGAGCGATAGGTTAAATTGACAAGAGGCTCGAGGTGTTTATTGTTACAAAATTTCAAGGTTTTATAACGCTCCAGTAAAAAGTTACAAGCATTTATATGTTGCAAACTTTGATAGCTATAGGACGTACCGTATAGAAGTTGGGGCCATTTGAAGTTTTATCAGAGTTTGATTTGGGACTCAAGGGTAGCATAGCTTTGAGCGATAGCTTAAATTGGCAAGACGCTCGAGTACTTTATTGTTACAAAATTTCAAGGTTTTATGACTCTCCAATAAAAAGTTACAAGCATTTGTATGTTGCAAACTTTGATAGGTGTAGGACGTACCGTATAGAAGTTAGGGCCATTTGAAATTTTAGCAGTGTTTGATTTGGGACTCAAGTTTAGCATAGCTTTGTGCGATAGCTTAAATTGCCAAGAGGCTCGAGTACTTTATTGTTACAAAATTTCAAGGTTTTATGCCGCTCCATTAAAAAGTTACTAGCATTTGTATGTTGCAAACTTTGATAGGTGTAGGACGTACCGTATAGAAGTAAGGGCCATTTGAAGTTTTATCAGTGTTTGATTTGGGACTGAACGGTAGCATAGATTTGAGCGATTACTTCAATTGCCAAGAGGCTCGAGTACTTTATTGTTACAAAATTTCAAGGTTTTATGACGCTCCAGTAAAAAGTTACAAGCATTTGTATGTTGCAAACTTTGGTAGGTGTAGGACGTACCGTACAGAAGTTAGGGCCATTTGAAGTTTTATCAGTGTTTGATTTGGGGCTCAAGGGTAGCATAGCTTTGAGCGATAGCTTAAATTGACAAGAGGCTCGAGAACTTTATTGTTACAAAATTTCAAGATTTTATGACGCTCCAGTAAAAAGTTACTAACATTTGTATGTTGCAAACTTTGATAGGTGTAGGACGTACCGTATAGAAGTTAGGGCCTTTTGAAATTTTAGCAGTGTTTGATTTGGGACTCAAGGGTAGCATAGCTTTGTGCGATAGCTTAAATTGACAAGAGGCTCGAGTACTATATTGTTACAAAATTTCAAGGTTTTATGACGCTCGAGTAGAAAGGCACAAGCATTTGTATGTTGCAAACTTTGATAGGTGTAGGACGTACCGTATATAAGTTACGGCCATTTGCAGTTTTATCAGTGTTTGATTTGGGACTCAAGGGTAGCATAGCTTTGAGCGATAGCTTAAGTTGACAAGAGGCTCGAGTACTTTATTGTTACAAAATTTCAAGGTTTTGTGAGGCTCCAGTAAAAAGTTACAAGCATTTGTATGTTGCAAACTTTGATAGGTGTAGGACGCACCGTATAGAAGTTAGGGCCATTTGAAGTTTTATCATTGTTCGATTTGGGACTCAAGGGTAGCATAGCTTTGAGCGATAGGTTAAATTGACAAGAGGCTCGAGGTGTTTATTGTTACAAAATTTCAAGGTTTTATAACGCTCCAGTAAAAAGTTACAAGCATTT